>CM026572.1:30774921-31305062 GCA_015143295.1 Tetracentron sinense | reverse complement strand
AATTGATTAAGGGTTAACAAGGTGGACTCTTATCCGTCTATGATTGGTTAAGAGGCATTGTGTGGTATGGGCATTATCCTCTTAAAAATATGGGTGATGCTTAATAGTCAAGGAGGTCTTCGTCTCGTCTTTCTTCTCGTTTCTAATGGTTGGTAGCTCGCCTCTTGAAATCCTTAGGGAGCAGAATACCTTTCTAGTTTATGAGTTTTAGATTACTCACACGATGATCAGGCAATATCCTTTAAAGGCTTTAGAATCTAGTTCAGTTCCCAAAACTAGGCATCTCGGAGTAATAAGCAAGACAGATTTAACAAAAGTGGGAGATTTCATTATAGTATGAACGATGTACAGACTTAATTACGAAAGATAAAGACAGTGGCCACTGGCCAATATATTGACTGGCAGGGAAGACTTCGATTTGGGCCATCATGGCCATTTTCAAAAAAGGAGAAATTAAGGAATAAACCAAAAGACAAAAAACTGATGGGACTGCTCAAAATCGGCTGTAGAGCGACTCAGGCTGGTGCACCTCGGTTTTCCTGCTGGTGCATGATTAGGGAGAGGGACCTGGTTGATGTCGGCGTTCCCTGGTGCAAACTCAATCTTTTCCCGTTTTCAAGCATGTCTTGGATTGTGTGCTTTAACTCAAACACATATCGGTGGAATGCCCCGGGGCTTGATGATACCCACAATGGTGGTCAGCCCTGTATGACCTTGGCAGCGTGATTGGTGGCGGCTTGGGTTCCTCAGCGTGACCAATTCTGTCTAGTAGGTAAGGGAGGAGTTGCGAATTGGTATATGGCATAGGCGAGGAAAACTCTTCTCTTTTTCTGTTCAAATGTCATTTGCTGCGAGGGAAGCTGTTGCTGAGTCTGCTCTGGTTGTCGAGGTTGCTGGGGTAAATGGGGAATATGAATAGGCAGTGCTGTCACCATTTGTACCTCATCCTCTCTTCTCCGTGTATCTTTCCGTGGTGGTGAGGACGAATTAGAGGATGACAATCCCTTGGATCCTGAGAACATGTCGACTGCTCCCACATCTCCCATTGTAGCCTCAATCCTGGCCCCACATTTGGCCATAGTGCTGAAGTTGGAAATAGGTTGGGCTGCTAGCAGAGTCTTGAATGGATGCTTGAGTGTGCGGAGGAATGTGGTCACCAACTCATCCTCAGGCAGAGGAGTGTTCATTTTTCCAGCATTTTCCCTCCATCGAACAGAATATTCGATAAGGATTCATTCTCTCTCTGAGTCATTCTCTCTAGATCTGCTCTTTGTGGGACCAAGTCAATGTTGTAAGAGTATTGAGCAATAAATGCCTCACAGAGGCCTTCCATGTACGGACCTTGGCTGAGTCAATTTTGGTGAACCACTGTAGGGCTGGTCCCTTCAAACTTCTCTGAAATAGCTGCACCCAGCAGCTTGTCACCGTGCTCTAGTTGGAACAACTCTCCGCAGTAGACTTTCAGGTGTGTCTCTGGACATCCTTTTCCGTTGTACTTCTCAAATTCGGGCATTTTGAAGTCTCGAGGTAATTGAATCCCTGGATGTAGACACATATCTCGGAAGTCCGTGGATGGTAAGTTGTAGGACCCTTGGGCCCTCTTCACCAATTGTTCTAACCTCTCAATCCTGTCCTTGTAGAAGTCTGGGGTATGTGCTGAGCTGGTTGATATGCCTGGCTGTTCTGTATTTTGGGCAATCCTTGCCTCCCCTTCCTGATACTGGCCAATGTGTGGTGGCGGGATGTTGAAGGATGGTTGGTTCAGCGGTAGTAGATTATGAGGTGGCCGGTTTGAAGGTGACGGGTTATGAGATGGTGGATTTGATTGTGGTGGGTTATGAGATAGTGGATTTGGAGGTACTGGGTTGTGAGGTGGTGGATTTGATTGTGGTGGGTTGTGAGATGACGGGTTTGATTGGTTTAAGGCGAGTGGTTCGGCGATCAGGATAGAAGAGGAGGACGGTTGCTCCCTATTCACGGCATTCAAGATATCCTGCATGATGTTTTTCAACTCTAGAATGCCTTGTTCAGTCCCGAATACCCTTGACTCTAAATCAGGGACTTGCTGCAGTACATGTTGAGGAGATATTGGGCTGTCAGGGTCGGTTTCCAACCTTCGACAACTGGCTCATCTCGATCAGTTAGTCTTGTGCTTACTGGAGTCATCTCGAAGAGGGCAGGTAGCTTAGTACTGCTTCCGCTCAGGGTGCTATAAACTGGGTGGTAATAAGACGTATGTACAGATGGATCAGATGACGGTCAAGATGCTGAAGGAAGACTGAGTTAAGACAATGATGAAAGTAGTGATGCGACACACATATGATCTGATGGATGACGTTTCGACATGGGACGTTGCCCTTGTCTGGTCATGAATATAAATATGTACAAAGAATGATGGATGTCTAATGCACAAAATTTGAATATAGCATGTTGAATGTGTGATACACACAATGAAATGAATGAAGAATGAATGAATTGAATGAGTCAAATGAACTGAGCAAGTATACTCAGAAAATGGATGAGTCAGCTCAACGTGTGATCCAATGAGGTGAGTGAACAGAGGTCCATTTCACTTATCTGGGTTGTTGGGAGCCAGAGCCCAATGGGTCAAGATCGAAATGAATCAATGGATTCTCCATATGATTCGCTTTAGATTCTAGGCTTTTAAACCTCACATGATTGAGTTAGCTAAAGAATGGATTAGGGTTAGACCTATCTAGCAATCAAGGCTCACACAAACTCCAAAAATGGTTTAGTATAGGGATACGGTTGTCCCTATACCTGAACAAATAATGCAGGAGCTAGCGGCTTAAACCAGTAACAGAATAAGGATAAGGTAGTCCCTCCTGACAGGTGTTCTTGGTTTATGCCCAAACAAAGACCTATAGTATATATGCTTATGCTGGTGTATGCAATGTTTTTGTCTAAAGGTTGATGAGCACTTGACCGTATATGCGACTCCCCGGTATAGGACATACCTGAAAAGGGACGATTGGTGCAAGTGGGAAAGACCAGTCGCGTTAACCGGAGATAACCATCTCTCGGTCTACAACCAGTACTTTCCACAGATCTTTGGGCTCCAGCATCGGGGATAACCATCCCTCGATTGTAAGCTTACCGGATCCAATCTAGATAGGTGAAAGGGTTCTTTATTATGGTATGCATTGAAATATGAATGTATATGAATACAATAATCAAAATCAAGCAATGAATAAAAAATGGAATCCTAGGCATGTTGCTAAGTTGGCAAACAAATGCCCGAGATTCAATGAATGACAACAAATGAGTTAGTATATGTACAGATTAGTAAAATTAGCAACATATAGATGTAATTAAAAGTTTCTGATATGGTTACCCTTGTTCAGTTCAGACTTAGGTTTTGGCTTGAATACTGGTCTGCGAAACCAGAGTCCCCAGCAGAGTCGCCAAGCTGTAGACCCGGGATTTTAACCCCCACTCCCGATCAGGATTGAACCCGAGGAGGAATAGTGTTAAAAATGTTGAAAAGAGAGAGTCGCCACCTATTTAGATTGTGAGGGAAAATAGGGTCCCTTAAAAGATTGGATAAGGCTTTGGTCTGGAAATAGAGTTCAAGGTAAGGGTTCATTTGAGTCAGGGGAAGGTGTTAGGCACCCCTAAACTCCCATCCGGAGATGGTTACCTACTCCTTAAGTCTGAATTAAAGTGGGGAAATCATAAGAGAAACTTGTATTTCATCTATATGCTTGACAAACATTGTATGAACAGTAATGTACATGTTAAAGTAAGCCGGGACAGGATAGGGGTTCTATCCTAGGTGAGCTGAACCCGATCAGGGTTGCCTACGTATCCACAGTCAATGGAATCAAGCCACACGTAGTTCCAGATGGGTAGTTGATAGTTTGATTTGTTGGGTGTTTGGATTATGGGTGTTTGAGAAGCTGAGATTGGTATTTGGATGTTAGGGTGTTTTTGAATGGTTCAGGGGTTTTTGCTCCCGTTAGAGGAGCGAGGTGACCTTTTAAGCTCGTGCTGAGGAGCGTTTGGACAGTTTTGGCTCATGTCAAGGAGCACTTGGACAGTTTTAGCTCATGTCAAGGAGCCTTTGGGTTTAGGGTTTGATGGGATTTGAAACAGAGTTTGAGCGGAGTTTCTAGACAAAAGTTCAACTAGGTGGGTAAGGTTTGACTTAGGGTTTAGTTAAGGTTTAACTAGAGGTCACTAAGGTCTACCTAGGGTTCAGGTAGGGTAACTGGGGTTTAGGTAGGGTAACTAGGGTTTAGGTAGGGTAACTGGAGTCAACTAGGGTTTGATTAGGGTTTAGGTGAGGTTTTGAATCAAGGTTTGAGCCGAGATTCGGACAGGGTTTCGACAGGGTATGGTATGTTTGAACCGAAGTTCGGACAGAGGTTCGACAGGGTAAGCCGGGTTTGAATAAAACCGGGCAGAGGTTGGACAGGGTAAGCCGGGTTTGAATAAAACCGGGCAGGGGTTTGACAAGGTAAGCCAGGTTTTGAGTAAAACCGGGCAGGGGTTCGACAGGGTAAGCCTGGTTTTGAGTAAAACCGGGCAGGGGTTCGACAGGGTAAGCCGGGTTTAAGTAAAACCGGGCAAGGGTTCGACAGGGTAAGCCGGGTTTTGAGTAAAACCGGGCAGGGGTTCGACAGGGTAAGCCGGGTTTAAGTAAAACCGGGCAGGGGTTCGACAGGATAAGCAGTCTAAGTATTTAAAAATAATAAAATAATTAGACTAATAAATGACAAGCAAACGTCAGAGTTTCGGCGATTTTACCTTCCGGGAAACCCAAAAGGGTCTCTGAATTAAGTGTTCCCGAGAACGATTCTTCGAAATCGAGTTCCCGGGATCGCCGACGCCAAAAATGGGGATTTTCGAAAGAGGAGAGAGAAGAGAGCAAGTGGAAAGGAATGAAGAATAAAGGAAGGGGTGGGGGGTATTTATAGTTTTTCAAAACGGGGTCCGCGCCTTTTTAAAGGGCGCGATTTATTATATTTTAATGAATAGTAAAGCGGTATGAACAGTGAGTCGGCAACGCGTCGGCAACCGATATTTCTAAATCCGCGCCTTTTTAAAAGGCGCGATTTAATATATTTTATTATGAATAAATAAAATAATAAAAAATGAAATTTGTAGTGCAAGTGGGGCCCACATGGTCCCGCGCCTTTTAAAAGGGCGAGCTTGCCCCTTAGGGCCTATTTGGGTCTTCAAAAAATGAGTTTTTTTGGTTTTTTTGTTTATGCTCCTATTTGCCGAAAAACTATTTTTATCGTTTTAAGCCTATTTTGAGCCCGAAAATAGCCAAAATTGAACCGAAAAATTTGTAAAATTGTTTCGGATGAAATCATAACTTTTGACCAATTTTCAGGGGGCGTTTTGGTCATTTTACGCTATAGGGGCATTTCGGTCATTTTCAACCGTTTTAAGTCCGATTCAACTCCAAAAATAGCCAAAATTGATCAAAAAATTTATAAAATCATTTTAAACAAAATGAAAACTTTTCAGCACTTTTTCAGGGGCATTTTGGTCAATTTTTACCCGAGGGGTATTACTCAGGGTTTATCCTGATCGGGAAGTGAGGGTAAAATCCAGGTACTCACAGCTGGCGACTCTGCTGGGGATCGAACCCAGAATCTCTGGTTTCGCAGATGCATCATGTTTGATGCATCGCTCTTTCCTAGATACATCATGTTTTATGTGTCATTTTTGTTAGCCACCTTCATTCGGTGCACCCCCAGATGCATCATGTTTGATGTGTCGCTCTTTATTAGTCACCCTCATTTGGTGCACCCAGATGCATCATGTTTGATGCATCGCTCTTTGTTAGCTACCCTCATTCGGTGCACCTCAGATACATCATGTTTGATGTGTCGCTCTTTATTAGCCACCCTCACTCGGTGCACCTCAGATACATCATGTTTGATGTGTCACTCTTTATTAGCCACCCTCATTCGGTGCACCCCAGATGCATCATGTTTGATGCATCGCTCTTTGTTAGCCACCCTCATTCGGTGCACCTCAGATACTTCATGTCTGATGTATTGTTCTGTGTCAGTCACCTCATTTGGTGCACCCCTTGATATGTTTTATATGACACATTCACTGTGCACATACATTCACAATGTTATCTACACTACATGCTTTCACATAGTTTGTCACACTACGCACACACATTCGCCATGTTAGCTCACGAGGCATGCACATTAAGTAGTCACACTCTGCACACACATAATCACAATGTTAGTTGCTCTATGCACACACATTCCACGTGGTCAACCACACTGCACACACATAATCACGATGTTAGTTGTACTATTCACACACATCTGCACTGCAAACACTCATAAAATAAGTTGCACTCTGCGCAGACACATCCACGTAGTTGCATTATGCACGCATATCACGCGTAACAAATTACGCACATGTCCACTAGCCAGGGGAAATAAGTGAAGCTTGATTCTCAAAACCGTAACCATTTTCTTACGCTTCGTGCGCATCTCGGTTTTCCGTGAGCATTCCCCGCGCTCTGTGCGCATCCTAGCATTCCGTATGTACACCCCTGGTACCTCGAGTGCACCATTCTGGCATTCCTGTACATTGCACAACACCTGCAAACTAACATTCGTGCACTACCCTTTTCAAATCCGGCTGACATCGCCTCGCTTGTCTTCCACCCTTGCAACTGGCTGACATCACCCCGCTTATCATCCACCCTTTCAACTGGCTGACATCGCCTCGCTTGTCTTCCACCCTTGCAACTGGCTGACATCGCCCCGCTTGTCATCCACCCTTTCACTCCAGCTGACATCGCCTCGCTTGTCATCCACCTTGCAATCCGGCTGACATCGCCCCGCTTGTCATCCACCCTTGCAATTCGGCTGACATCGCCTCGCTTGTCATCCACCTTTCAATCCGGCTGACATCGCCTCGCTTGTCATCCACCTTTCAATCCGGCTGACATCGCCTCGCTTGTCATCCACCTTTCAATCCGGCTGACATCGCCCCGCTTGTCATCCACCCTTGCAACTGGCTGACATCGCCTCGCTTGTCATCCACCTTGCAACTGGCTGACATCGCCTCGCTTGTCATCCACCTTGCAATCCGGCTGACATCGCCCCGCTTGTCATCCACCTTTCAAACCGGCTGACATCGCCCCGCTTGTCATCAACCTTTCAAACCGGCTGACATTGCTCCTCTTTTCAATCACCCTTTCAACTGGCTGACATCGCCTCGCTTGTCATCCACCCTTTCAACCAGCTGACATCGCCCCGCTTGTTATCCACCCTTGCAACCGGCTGACATCGCCTCGCTTGTCATCCACCTTTCAACTGGCTGACCTCGCCCCGCTTGTCATCCACCCTTCCAATTCGGCTGACATCGCCTCGCTTGTCATCCACCTTTCAATCCGGCTGACATCGCCCCGCTTGTCATCCACCCTTGCAACTGGCTGACATCGTCTCTCTTGTCATCCACCCTTGCAACTGGCTGACATCGCCCCGCTTGTCATCCACCCTTTCAATCCGGCTGACATCGCCTCGCTTGTCATCCACCCTTGCACCCGGCTGACATCGCCTCGCTTGTCATCCACCTTTCAATCCGGCTGACATCGCCCCGCTTGTCATCCACCCTTGCAACTGGCTGACATCGTCTCGCTTGTCATCCACCCTTGCAACTAGCTGACATCGTCCCGCTTTGTCATCCACCCTTTCAATCCGACTGACATCGCCTCGCTTGTCATCCACCCTTGCAACTGGCTGACATCGCCCCGCTTTGTCATCCACCCTTTCAATCCGGCTGACATCGCCTCGCTTGTCATCCACCCTTTCAAACTGGCTGACATCGCTATGGTTGTCATCCACCTTTTTCAATCTGGCTGACCTCGTAATATGTTGTCACCCCTTCTTTATGAGTACGGTTCTTTTTCCCTCTGCAATAAGGCGAAGAACTATCTCTCCCATATCTCGGATGTTTCATTACTAAGGATGAACCATCCATTTCTTCTCTATCCCCCAGCAACTGAACAGGTTTCCTATCAACCCCGTCCTCTAGAATCCCATTTATGGCAAGCAGTCTAAGTATAATTTAACTTTTTAACTCTTTTGTCTTCAAAATCACAAGTTTTTCTGCACGTACAAAATTGAGGTCTTATAACCTTTGTCGTTCACGTGCCCACACCCTCCGACAAAGCGGGGCAACTGTAAGCACCCCAATTTTGCACCCCTTTATCTCCTTACATAACTCTAAAATCCCATTTAAAAATCTTTTTTTAAAACCCTCTTTTCACGTGCTTCGATTTCCGAGAAATGCCCCTTAGGTAAACAACTGACCAAAATGCCCCTAGGGTGAAAAATGACCAAAATACCCCTGAAAAAGTGCTAAAAAGTTTTCATTTTGTTTAAAATGATTTCATAAAATTTTTGATAAATTTTGGCTATTTTTGGAGTTAAATTAAACTTAAAACGGTTGAAATTGACCGAAATGCCCCTGGAGTGTAAATTGACCAAAACGCCCCTGAAAAGTTCTAAAAAATCCACTTTTTATCTGAAATATTATTCTGGATTTTACCAGTTCAATTTTGACTATTTTTGGGCTCAAAATGTGCTTAAGACTATAAAAACAGTTTTTTGGCAAATAGGAGTATAAACAAAAAAACCAAAAAATCAGTTTTTTGAAGGGCCAAACAGACCCTAAGGGGCAAGCTCGCCCTTTTAAAAGGCGCGGGACCATGTCGGCCCCTTTTCCATGGCAAACTTCATTTTTTATTATTATTTTAGTTCACAATTAAATATATTAAAATCGCGCCGTTTAAAAAGGCGCGGATTTAAAAATGTCGCGTTGCCGACGCGTTGCCGACTCACTGTTCATACCGCTTTACTATTCATTAAAATATAATAAATCGCGCCCTTTAAAAAGGCGCGGGCACTATTCCGAGACCCTATAAATACCCCTCCTCCCTTCCTTCAAAATTCATTCATTTCCACTCATCTCTCCTTGGTTTTTCGAGTTCTACTTCCGAAACATTAAATTTTTAGTTTTTTTGGAGAATCCTTCTTTGTCCGAAAGTTCGCCGTACTTTCGGGCAGGTAATCCCTCTATCCCTAATCTTGCTTTCAAGTTTTTTTTTTTTTGCTTTATTAAATTGCTTAGTTTCTAGTTTTGCTTTAATATCTAGTTTAGACTGCTCGCCTAGTCGAACCTCTGCCCAAATTCCAGTTCAAATATAGCCTCGCCTAGTTGAACCTCTGCCCAAATTCCAATTCAAATATAGCCTCGCCTAGTCGAAACCCTGCCCAAATTCCAGTTCAAATATAGCCTCGCCTAGTCAAACCCCTGCCCAAATCCCGGTTCAAATATAGCCTTGCCTAGTCAAACCCCTGCCCAAATCCCAGTTCAAATATAGCCTCGCTTAGTCAAACCTCTGCCCAAATCCCGGTTCAAATATAGCCTCGCCTAGTCAAACCTCTGCCCAAATCCCGGTTAAAACTAGCACTGCCTAGTCGAACCTCTGCCCAAAATCCCAGTTCAAACCTTGCCTAGCCAAACCTCTGTCCGATTAAAGCCCTAGTTAAACCCTAGTTAACCCCAGTTAAACCCAGTTAAATCCTAGTTAATCCCAGTTAAACCCAGTTAACCCTAGTTAACCCCAGTTAAACCCAGTTAAATCCTAGTTAATCCCAGTTAAACCCAGTTAACCCTAGTTAACCCCAGTTAAACCCAGTTAAATCCTAGTTAATCCCAGTTAAACCCAGTTAACCCTAGTTAACCCCAGTTAAACCCAGTTAAACCCAGTTAATCCCAGTTAAACCTAGTTAACCCTAGTTAACTCCAGTTAATCCTAGTTAAACCCTGAGTAAGCCCTAGTTAAACCCTAGGTAAACTCTAGTTAAACTCTAGTTAAACCCAATCTATTCAAACCCTCGTCAGAGCCTCAGTTCAAAACCTGTTCAAATCCCTACCTCGCCAGGCTCCTCAGCACGAGCTTAAAAGGCCACCTCGCTCCTCAGCACAAGCTTAAAAGGCCACCTCACTCCTCAAATAGGAGCAACAACCCTCAAACCTTTCAATCACCCACAAACCAGTCCAATCAAATCAAACCATCAACTCCTTTCCGGAACTACGTGTGGCTTGATTCCACTAACCGTGGATACGTAGGCAACCCTGATCGGGTTCAGCTCCCCTAGGATAAAAGCCCTATTCCGTTCTTATCCTACTCCTCTCAATTTATTTATTTCATTCATATTACATTTCCCAGCATATATATCGAATTTCAAGCTTCTCTTATGGTTTCCTTTATTTGATTCAAACTTAGGGAGTAGGTAACCATCTCCGGATGGGAGTTTAGGGGTGCCTAACACCTTCCCCTAACTCAATTGAATCCCTTACCCTGACCTCTGATTTCCAGACTAAGCCTTATCCAACAATTTCAGGGACCTATTTCCCTCAGAATTAGATAGGTGGCGACTCTCTTTTCAATTACAATTTATCACTATTCCTTATTCGGATTTATCCTGATCGGGAAGTGAGGGTAAAATCTAGGTACTCACAGCTGGCGACTCTGCTGGGGATCGAACCCAGAATCCCCAGCAGAGTCGCCAAGCTGTAGACCCGGGATTTTAACCCCCACTCCCGATCAGGATTGAACCCGAGGAGGAATAGTGTTAAAAATGTTGAAAAGAGAGAGTCGCCACCTATTTAGATTGTGAGGGAAAATATGGTCCCTTAAAAGATTGGATAAGGCTTTGGTCTGGAAATAGAGTTCAAGGTAAGGGTTCATTTGAGTCAGGGGAAGGTGTTAGGCACCCCTAAACTCTCATCCGGAGATGGTTACCTACTCCTTAAGTCTGAATTAAAGTGGGGAAATCATAAGAGAAACTTGTATTTCATCTATATGCTTGACAAACATTGTATGAACAGTAATGTACATGTTAAAGTAAGCCGGGACAGGATAGGGGTTCTATCCTAGGTGAGCTGAACCCGATCAGGGTTGCCTACGTATCCACAGTCAGTGGAATCAAGCCACACGTAGTTCCAGATGGGTAGTTGATAGTTTGATTTGTTGGGTGTTTGGATTATGGGTGTTTGAGAAGCTGAGATTGGTATTTGGATGTTAGGGTGTTTTTGAATGGTTCAGGGGTTTTTGCTCCCGTTAGAGGAGCGAGGTGACCTTTTAAGCTCGTGCTGAGGAGCGTTTGGACAGTTTTGGCTCATGTCAAGGAGCACTTGGACAGTTTTAGCTCATGTCAAGGAGCCTTTGGGTTTAGGGTTTGATGGGATTTGAAACAGAGTTTGAGCGGAGTTTCTAGACAAAAGTTCAACTAGGTGGGTAAGGTTTGACTTAGGGTTTAGTTAAGGTTTAACTAGAGGTCACTAAGGTCTACCTAGGGTTAAATAGGGTTCAGGTAGGGTAACTGGGGTTTAGGTAGGGTAACTAGGGTTTAGGTAGGGTAACTGGAGTCAACTAGGGTTTGATTAGGGTTTAGGTGAGGTTTTGAATCAAGGTTTGAGCCGAGATTCGGACAGGGTTTCGACAGGGTATGGTATGTTTGAACCGAAGTTCGGACAGAGGTTCGACAGGGTAAGCCGGGTTTGAATAAAACCGGGCAGAGGTTGGACAGGGTAAGCCGGGTTTGAATAAAACCGGGTAGGGGTTTGACAAGGTAAGCCAGGTTTTGAGTAAAACCGGGCAGGGGTTCGACAGGGTAAGCATGGTTTTGAGTAAAACCGGGCAGGGGTTCGACAGGGTAAGCCGGGTTTAAGTAAAACCGGGCAAGGGTTCGACAGGGTAAGCCGGGTTTTGAGTAAAACCGGGCAGGGGTTCGACAGGGTAAGCCGGGTTTAAGTAAAACCGGGCAGGGGTTCGACAGGATAAGCAGTCTAAGTATTTAAAAACAATAAAATAATTAGACTAATAAATGACAAAGCAAACGTCAGAGTTTCGGCGATTTTACCTTCCGGGAAACCCAAAAGGGTCTCTGAATTAAGTGCTCCCGAGAACGATTCTTCGAAATCGAGTTCCCGGGATCGCCGACGCCAAAAATGGGGATTTTCGAAAGAGGAGAGAGAAGAGAGCAAGTGGAAAGGAATGAAGAATAAAGGAAGGGGTGGGGGGTATTTATAGTTTTTCAAAACGGGGTCCGCGCCTTTTTAAAGGGCGCGATTTATTATATTTTAATGAATAGTAAAGCGGTATGAACAGTGAGTCGGCAACGCGTCGGCAACCGATATTTCTAAATCCGCGCCTTTTTAAAAGGCGCGATTTAATATATTTTATTATGAATAAATAAAATAATAAAAAATGAAATTTGTAGTGCAAGTGGGGCCCACATGGTCCCGCGCCTTTTAAAAGGGCGAGCTTGCCCCTTAGGGCCTGTTTGGGTCTTCAAAAAATGAGTTTTTTTGGTTTTTTTGTTTATGCTCCTATTTGCCGAAAAACTATTTTTATCGTTTTAAGCCTATTTTGAGCCCGAAAATAGCCAAAATTGAACCGAAAAATTTGTAAAATTGTTTCGGATGAAATCATAACTTTTGACCAATTTTCAGGGGGCGTTTTGGTCATTTTACGCTATAGGGGCATTTCGGTCATTTTCAACCGTTTTAAGTCCGATTCAACTCCAAAAATAGCCAAAATTGATCAAAAAATTTATAAAATCATTTTAAACAAAATGAAAACTTTTCAGCACTTTTTCAGGGGCATTTTGGTCAATTTTTACCCGAGGGGTATTTTGGTCAATTTTTACCTGTGGGGCATTTCTCGGAAATCGAAGCACATGGAAAGATGGTTTTTAAAAATGGATTTTTTAAAGGGTTTTTAGAGGTGTGCAAAGTGATTAAGGGGGTGCAAAATTGGGGTGTTTACACCAAACACACAAAAGAAACTAAACTTTTCTTTTACTTCACTTCACTTTACTTTACTTTACTTTCTCTCACCCATTTACCTTCCAAATGAACACGCCCTTATGGAAAATATACCTAATGTTTAGATAATATTTTAAGTGATAATTTTTTTATGGAAAAATATATATGATGATTAGAAAATGTTCTAAATTATGATTTTATTGTGAAAGATATTGATGATGTTAAAGATATTCTTAAAATTTTATAATTCATATCAACAAGGGGAAAGAGAATGAATTCGTGGTTATATATGACAGTGAATGAAGGAATGAATAATGGTTGGATTTGATGGAATGATTATGAGTTGTTGTGAAATTATGATTTGTTATAAAGCCAGACTTCTGCGAGATTTATTTTATTAAAATTATACATTAAAGATTGACACATGATAAATAAAATTGTCATTTACTTTATTATCGAAAACTTGATAAATCTATATTTCATAGTGATTAATTATGAGAAATTTTGCATGTTTAAATTAGTGCATAATCTACAATCATCATTATTGCACTCACACTGATTCACGAAATTAAATATGAATAAGTATAAGAATAAACAAGATAATAAGTATTATGCAAGTACACAATGACATGAGCATGATGTATGATTGAGTTTTGCACTGACCGAATACCCACAAGCTTAAGATCAAGGCAAGACCAGCTGTATGCACCGGCGAATGTGTAGACAAGCCGTATACACTGGATAATGCGTAGACAATGCCATATACACCGGATAATGTGTAGACAAGCTGTATGCACCGAATAATGTATAAACCGTGTGGTACCTCGAAAAGTAGGGTATATGTTAGTCTCTACCAAATATATGAGGTAGAGTTATATTAAGTTATTGCATTTGCATGTTGTTGGATAAATTCACGAACAAGAAAATAAGTAAGATAAACAAGAGAAATAAGTACAAGTGATCATGTGTAAGAATTGAAATTGAATTATGTTTCCGCACTCTGAATTGTTATATGTTTATTTGTTATGTTGAATTCTAAATTATATTTATATTAAATATTGTTATATTATTAGATATGATTTTATATATACGCTGGGTAACTTGTTACTCAGTCGATGACTGTTGTTGTCGGCAGGTTATAGATTTGACATCTGTGTTTTCAGGATCTTAGGAATAGGAAGAGAAAGAGTACGAGGAGAAAGAATAAGAGCCAGTAGGTGATTACCCTGATGGGGAATGAAATTTGGATCACTGGCCATATACTGAAAATTAGATTACTAGTAATTTGATTTCGAGTTTTAGACATTGTAATAGACTTGATTATAAATTTATAGTTAGATTGAATGAATGATTTGGAATCATATAGGATGATTTGAATTAATTATGATGTTTTAATAATTATTTCAGACATTAGATTTAATCAATATTTATTTAAAGAAAAACTTTCAGGTTCATGGTTTAGAATTGCCTTAAATGCTTTATGGTAGGAAGTTATGGAAGTTAATGGTTAAGTCATGTGCCAAAGTCTCACATTAAGTTAAGTGACAAATGTATTTTTATAGAGGTGTGTGGTTAAAGACTTAGGTCGAGATTACGGTCTGGGTGTATAGTGTGCGTGTTTTACTAATTGATTTATTAAAAAAAACATTTTTAAATCATACCCTTTAAATCTAGATTCAACTGCTTTGATTCTCTGATTAATTTATCTTTACTATTATAATGCGAGAGGCATGCATAGATGATTTTTTCGAAATTTCCAAATTACCCTTATGTAAAAACAAAACATTGAGTTAATGTTTTACTTTAATTCTCAAACTACGCTTGCTTTTGATTTAATATTTTGCTTTAATTCTTAAACCACTCTAACATATGTCCCTTTTAATTCTTATTAAATGTGGTTAACTCCTTCCCCTCACTCTCACATGCATTGCAGTTGCCACTAGCGAGTTCAATCGGGTGTCGTTAACTCCTTCCCCTCGCTCTCGCGTGCATCACACTTGTCACCCGCTAGTGTATATATATATATATACGATATCTATTATATAGGTGGCCCTACCATTAATCAGTCCACTAGTCTGGACCACCCTAAGGTCCCCAACATCTTGAAACCGAGTCGAGGATGGGATTTGGTCTTATCTATGTACAACGTCCGAACATGTGGCGATAAAAGAGGGAAGTCATCTCATTTTCCATCTACCTTTTTTTATATTCTCTCCTTTTTATCGCCACATGTCCAAAGCGCACTTGCTAGAGCAAGACCAAATCCCATCCCGGAGGTGTGTGACCACCCCAACCTCAAGGGGAATCAAATATGAAACAAGGTCTATCCTTTTAAGTTGCTACCGTATATTCCTTTATTCTAGGGAAGTAATAAAGGGCATATTCGATATAATCCGATGAAACAAGGGCCATTCCGACACGATATTGTTCTTTCAAATAAAATGGTCAGACAGTCTATCTTCTCTGTCCACCTGTTTCTCTAATCTGAAATGCAGCTTGAAGCAGAGCAGAGAAGCCTCTCTCATGGACTCAATTTCAATAAAACCCTCATCCATAGTTTCCATTTATAAGCCTATAATCCATAGAATCAAACTTCTGAACAAAAACCCATTCTCATTTTTGGAGTTTAACCATTGTAAGAAACTCGGGAGCTCTACAATCTCTGTTTCATGTCGAACTCCTTCGAACCCAGAAAGCCTGAAAAACAAATGCAATTACAGTATACCTATCAACCCATTTTGGGTTGTGGTCCCAGTTTTACAAAGCATTGGAGATTTTGCGGCGTCGGGAACCCGAAAAGGCAGTTTTTTGTTGAGAAATTCGGTGGAGAAATGGGGTTCTTGTTTGAGAGGATTTGGTGAATTGGAGAGAGTATCAGATGGATTGGAGGAGGATTATTTGCAGAGTGGAGGGATTGGGATGGCTCTACTGAGCGTGACTTCGACGGCGAAGGTTCGGATTAGTCCGTTCGTAGCGACTCTGGTGGCGAACCCGACATTCGTGTCGAGTATGGTTGCTTGGGTTGTTGCTCAGTCCATGAAGTTGTTCTTTAATTTCTTTATGGAGAGAAAATGGGATTTCAGGATTATGTTTGCTTCTGGTGGAATGCCTTCATCACACTCGGCTCTTTGTACAGCTCTGACAACTTCGGTGGCTCTCTGTCATGGTGTAGCGGATTCTCTATTTCCAGTCTGCTTAGGGTTTAGTCTCATTGTCATGTACGATGCCATTGGAGTTCGGAGGCACGCCGGGATGCAAGCAGAGGTAATAGGGTTTTGGTTTTTTCAGCATCTCACTTATCTTGCTGGACAGTTTTTACATGAATATTTTCATTTTCTACTTCTTATTTCTTCATTAGAATAGTATTATTATTGTTATAGTTGTTGCTTTAGCAGTTGCTATTATCCATTCTCAGGATGGTGCATCGTGTTTCAAACTCGTGGCTCTGAGTATAATTACCCAGTTAGTTCCCATGGTCTCTTAGGTGCTTTATTGTAATCCTAAAGGGCGTGTTCTGCACTTGGGACTTCTGATCACTATGATGTAATGGGTAGGCTGGAGAGACACCCAGGAGTTTTTCCACCCAAAAAAAGATACCCCGGAGTTTTCGATGAACTGGGTAAGCGGGTAATAGGGCTGCCTACTTAGTGGCTTGGAAGATATGTAAGGTGGTTAGATTTGCAGAGCTTTTAACACTGATTTATTTGCAGATGGTGGTTGACTGGTTGTGAATTTTCAACCTGCCACAGAAGATTTGGATGTCTACTTTGGAAATGAGAACACTAGATATTTGGTGAGGGGGTGGATTTGTGGTGAAAATAACTTGTAAATACGAAAACAAAAAAAACACAAGAACATCAAGATTTACTTGGTTCACCCGATGTGGGCTATATCCACGGAGAGGTCGTCTTCTTCACTAGTTCAAAGCAAAGAGATTACAAAGATCACTCTCTCACGAGGAGCCAAGTGTGCAGTACTGAAGTCATAACAAGCTGAATGCAAGACACTTTGCACAACAAAATAGAGGGGGCTCTAGCTTATGGGTTTTGGAGGGAGGTTAAATTGTTGTCCTGTTTGGGATATTAGTTGGCGATGGCATGTTTAGTTTACTCCACCTTGATGTTTGATGCAGGAATCCATCTTTACTTAGTGATTATGAATCTGTTAGATGCTTGTACAAGAAGAAAGCAAATCGTAAGCTTTGCTTAGTGATTACGAATCTGTTAAATGCTTGTACAAGAAGAAAGCAATGCCTTACACTTTTGTTTAAAGGATTGGCAGTATTATTTATCTAATGCCAAAATCTCATGAATTCTATTAGGAAAAATGTTGAGGGACTTATGGTTCTTCATGGGATACTGAGAAACTTTTGCATCCTATATGGGAGGGGAGGGTAAGTGAATCTCTTTTTTGGCTAGAGGTTGTGGGGGTTGATGAAACTTGAGTCAGACTCAATAATTTTAAATCATCCAAGCCAATACGAATATAGACATCAAAAGATGGAAGGTTTTAGTGAAAGCAAAAGGAACCTGGTGAATGGATGTAAACCAAACACTAAAAGGGTGGTGAAGAGTTATTTAATTAGGGCTAGAGGGGCCATCGGTTGGATAATTCAAATGAACAGAATAAAGAGACTAGGGGAAAGGGGAAGCGAGCTAAGAGGAACTGAAGAAAGGATATATAAAAAGTATAGTGAAGGCAAGGGAGAAAGAAAAAGAATAAAATGAGTTAATGCTTATTGGATTTTCAAACATAGTTACCAAAGCGAGAAGCGAAAATGGGAAGCAAGGCGAAAGCGAGAAGCGGGAAACGAGCCTCAAAATAACCTTAGGAAAAGGGAAGCGAGAAATAAGATATAGGCTCCTCATTCCCATTATGTTATTATGTATAGTTATACCTTTGATTTTATCTTACATGAAATGTTTTGTGGAAAAGTAGATGTCTTATGTTCCAAACCGACGATACTTGTGTCAGCACCCTATTTTTACACCCCCCTTAACCATGGTTAATAAAATTAACCATGGTTTAGCTCAACTAAACCCTAACCCCAAACCCTAGGCATACCCTAAGCTAAAAACCCCTATGGGCTCAAGGCCCATTTCAATTAACCAAACCTAAACCATAGTTTAACCCTAGGCTAACCCTAGCTAAACCCTACGACTAACCCTAGGTATACCCTAAACCTAACCTTAGGCTAAGACCCCACGGGCTCATGGCCCATTTCAATGCCTAGATCATCAAAAGTGTGGCTAAAACCCTTTTTTTTGTCTCAAACATGGGCCCACTAGGCCCAACCCAAGTGGGACCCACCTTATCCTGTCAAAATTCAAAATTTTAGGGCAAATCCCAATAGGGTAAAACCCTCTTTGGTCTCAGCCCACATGTGTGAGGGTAGGCCCAAACAAAGAAAAAAAAATCAAAAAACTTACACTGTTCACTGTCTTCCTCATGGAGACAGCGTACCCCTGGTCAGCTCCCCTGCTCTCTCCTGTAGCCCCTTAGGTGTTCCCCACGTCTGGGGGGGGGGGGGTTGATCCTTATCCCTTCCCCAAGGCTCCTCTCCTATAAAGTCACTACCGTAGCCACTGTGCGGAGGAGGTTTTTTTTTCAAAAAAAATTTTCTGTCCAAGCCACCATAGCCTTACTCTGCCTTCCTCAGGCCAACCCCTCTGCCTTCACCTAGTTAGGTCTTAGACCACACCATCCTAGGCCTCACCGTCCACCACTACTACACCTCCACAGTTCGGTTTTTCAAGAAATTTTTGTCCAGAACCAAACAGCAGCTCCAGCCTTGCTCTAGCCTCCACTTGGCTCCATCCCTAGACCTCCAAGGTCCTCCCCCTTCGTCCACCAAGCCACCCTTGCACCTGGTTCAACCCTAGGTAGCCACCACCGCGCGCAACCCACTCCCCCTTTTCACCACCGTAACAAGCAGCCACAGGGTATATACCCCTCTCCCTCTTTTTTAGCTTGATATTAGTTTTGTAAGGGACCCCTGGTCCCATTCCAGGGGTCCCATTTTCCCTTTCTTTAGTCTCAGTAGCATACATAGCCGATGACAGGGTCCCCTCCCTTCATCTTCTTCATCGATGGGGGGGGGGGAGGGTTCCCCTTGAGGCGTGGCCATGGGTTCACCACCCCCACCACCATGGTACCACGGTCACTCCCTGAGATCTGGGGGGGTCCTTAATCCATGAGGAACCCCTTGGATTCCCACGAGTTAAACGCCACAAACCAAAAAAAAAAGTTTTCAAAAAGAATTCTGCAAAAAGCCATTTCGAGCCACCCCCTTGTAACCATGGTTTAACCCCGGTTAGTGTGGGCCCTGGTCAAGACCAGAGCCATGGTTAAACTCACTGCACATAGGGCTACCCCCCTGTGTAATCCCAACCTTTAACTTGCACGTTAACTGTGGTTAAATTGACCCCAAAGTGGGGTCGACAGTTTGCAAAAATGGTGAAGCAGGTGACTTTGGGCCTCTGTGGAGCCCACATCCGACCTCCTCCTAGGCCCAATAAAAGCCCAAATTGTTCCTTGGACTACAAGCTTCGCGACCATGGTTTCGGATTCCCCAGGGGTTAAGCCAAACCGTAGTTAAATCGCTTCAAACCTTGGTTAAAACCATGGTTAGATTTTTGCCAAAACTTGTCATTTTATGTGATGTTGATCTAAGCAACTTTGGGCCTCTGTGGGACCCACACCCGACCTCCCCTTGGGCCCACCAAAGGCCCAAATTGTTCCCTGTATATCAGGTAGTCCACTGGTGGTCTCGGTTTCCCGTGGTTCCCCCACTAACCACAGTTAACGGCGTGCTAACCATGGTTAAAAGTGTGTTTGACAATTTGGTTTTTTAAAATTTTCGGCCTATGTACAGGGCCCAGACCAGATGGGAGACCAGTCTAGGCCCTATCATGGTCCCTGGGTCCACTTTTGACCAAACCGGACCCTTAACCATGGTTAAATCCACATGTGGTTAAAGTTTAACCATGGTTAAGCAGTCCATGACCCAAAAAAATTGGTCAAAAAATCATAAATATTCTCTGGATTCCAGAATGGTCTTCTGTGGCCATTTCCACCATGTATAGCCCCTTTAACTGGAGTTAACTCAACTCGGTTAATTTTTAACCATGGTTAAGATGCTTAACCCTTTGGAAAAATCCCCAAAATCCCCCAAAAATAAGAAAAATACAAAAAGACCAAAAACATGCTTGTTAGGACTTCTTAACCTTGGCTAGCCCTTAACTATGGTTAACTCCTCTCTAACTGCGGTTAGACTTGACCTTGTACTTGACCAACTCAGTCAACTAAAGCCTAGTCTCCGGGCTAAACCCTTGACCACCCTATGCACACATACATACACCCCTAGCCTTGGCATGGGCTCATGTGCCAGAACTACGCTCGGTCTGATCTCACCCCAATGTGAGTACGTAGGCAACCAAACCCGGGTTCGACCCTAGCCATCTAGCTTTCTATCTTTCTTGGATTAGCATTTGTTTAAACACTTAGGCATTCTAATTAATGTTGAGATTAAATTTGGCTTAAGTTTAGGGAGTAGGTAACCATTGTAAAATGGGGGTCCTGGGGTGCCTAACACCTTCCACGGGACTTAATCGAACCGCTTACCTTAATCTCTGTTTAGACCATTTGCTTTATCCAACCAAATCCCAGGACCTATCCCTAAAAATCAATAGGTGGTGACTCTTAAGTCAAACCATAAATGTGAAAGTGGGTAAGAAATTTCCCATGCTCACAACTTGCTTAGAGTCTACACCTTAGACTAGAGACGGTGGTCTACCTCATCACTTCACACATAGAACTCTCATTGACTACCATATGGGACGTGATGGAAGCAAGCTTCCTAGAAAGCGATTATGTTTGAGGAAGCGAATATGTCTGAGGAAATGAGGTTGGGAAACGATCTTCCTGGAAAGCGAGCTTCCCACCCTGTACATAGCTTCCAAGCAACTATGTTTTCAAATGTGCTCAATACAACTTACGTCTTGACAAAACGAATGGAAGGGAAAACTTGGATTGGAGCTGATAACCTCAACAATAACATAGGGATAGGGTGCTTGGACTTGAAGCATCAACTAACTATAGATGGGGAATTGGGGATTGGAGCTGGAACCTTATAGATGCCAATCATAAGGGAAAGGCTCAGCCCAGTTGCCACCCCTGAGCTTAAAAATACCTCTAACATATCTAAAATATGACTCCACCAAAGTATACCGCCTATGTCAGGATCTCACTGTACTTCTTTGGGCTATTGCACATTGTATCATGCTTCTTTTGGAGGAGTCAGAGCCACTATGAGGCTTGTCAAACATCTCCTGCAAGGCTTCAAAGGCGGTGCTTGGAGTATGTTTAGGCTTGTAACATATTAGACACTACACATTATTTTAACTGATATAGAAAAAATAATAGATGTAGCACTTCCACTGCGATTGTCCAAAGAGACAGTGCATCACCACTGAGTAATAATTTTTCCCTTTCCTAGTGTGAGAAGCACTGGATGGTGATGAAACATTCTCATTAGTTTGTAGAAATAACCTCTTGCTTCACATTCTAGTGCTCAAATTTTGGGCGGTTGTGTTGACGATTCCAGAAATAACATAAATTACACATTGGGTTGTTCAAACCTTATCAAGATATGATTGGCCTTAGATATATGTCCATCAGCCAATGCTCATGCAATGACCACAGATTCCACGTCTTTTATAGGGAGCTCATGAAACATGTGAAATCAAATATCTGCCTACTTTAGAACATTTGATCCAAGTACCTCAAGATTAGTTGAATAGGTTAAATTAGAGCTTTACAAACCTTGAGAGTTCCTCCATCACTAGTACAAAGGTTATGTAGATAAATTAGGCATTTCTGATATTGGCTTTTATTCCTTATCTCCATATAATTCCTTTTAGATCATTGGTTCGATAGCTTTCAGAAATCTGAAATTTCATCCTATACCAATGCAGATGAATGGGTTGTGTTACAAATAGACGTTGCACTTTTGGCTATTGAATAGGGGTGTCACCAAACCAAGCTAGCTTGGTGGCTCGGCTCGATTCGGCTCGTTCAAGCTGATATATTTGGCTCGAATGAGTCGAACTGAGCTTTTTTCTAGGCTCGAACATATCAACAAGCCGAGCTCAAGCCAGTCTATGTTTGATTCGATTCCGCTCAAAACTCGGCTTGTATCTGGTTCGGATCGGCTTGAGCTCGGTTTGGTTTGGTTTTTTTGTTAAATAACCTATTGACCTTCGAGTTACAGTCGTCTGATCGAGGAGTTTTGAACAAGTTAAACAAATGGATATGAAAATTTATAAATTATAATATATATAGTTATCTACTTAAGCAAGGATTACCAAGTCCCATCGCAGACAGGGAGACCGAAATGGAACCTAACTTTTATATAGATTATAATATATATTATATATTTAAATAATAAATATCCAATCAAAATTTTTATATTTATTTTATAAAAGGGTTTAAAACTAAGAAGTCCCATCGTCATAGAGATAAAGATACGGACTAAAATTTTATAAATTATATTGCATAATATTAAATTTTTTTATATATATTTATATTATATAATAGATTTTGAATTCAGGGAGTAGTCCCATCGGATTTAGAGAGATGACAAGAAACAAACTGAAGTTTATGGACAAGAAAAACCAAAGGTGAGAAACTGGAATGCCATGAGCAGTAGGAGTTTGGGAATACCGAAGCTTTCGCATGAAGCATCAGGGCATGTGGTGATAGTGGAACTAAAGAGTGGGGAGCTCTCTACATATGATGTTGCAATGCGGGTAAGATCTCAGGTTGGTGCTCCACTGGGAAGGGACGTTGTGTCACCATACGGCTGTAATCTATCATCTCAAAGGAATTCAATTTACTTCACTGTATTGAAAATTTTAGTAATGGATAACATGGCCACATGAGGAATTTCTCCTTGTAAGAATCTCTGCTTCTTTCATCACATTCCTCCTTTTGGGTTGGTGAGGAGGAAGAATGGAAAACCCCAAAAATAAACAGTTGAAAACAGGGGAACAAGCCGAACTCGAGTAAAGCTGATCTTGGCTTGAGTTCGAATTCATTCAAGCTCGAGCCAAGCTCAAGCCAAGCTCAAGCCTGATATCCCATGTTTGAGCTGAGCTTCGAGCTTTTTAATTTTAAGTTGATTCGAGCTTGAGCCGAGCCAAGCCTAGTCTGAGCACCTTCAAGCCGAGCTCGAACTTGGCTAAGCTTGGCTCAGTTCGGCTCGAATACACCCCTACTATTGAACATGTACTGGAGGGTAAACCTTATTGCATGTAGGAGTTGTTTTTGGTGTTGAGAACGTAGTAAAAATTAGTACTATGACGTCTGGCTCAGTTATTGTGGTTGGAGACCTTATTAGAGACGAGGTTAAACTGATTCTATTACAAATAGACATTTCAGTTGCGGCTATTGCATATCTACTGGAGGGTAAACATTGTTGCACGTAGAAGTTGTGGTGGTGAGGTCTAGTAGGAAAATGAGTACTGATACCTCAGCCTCATGTAAAATATGAGTTTATGTGGTTGAGGACCTTATTAGAGACGAGGTTTAACTGGAGCTACTTATTCTAATCTAGACTTCCTTGTCATACGATGTAATGCATATCTCTTCCATCCAATCTCTCTTGAGAGAAGAATCATATAAAGTTTGATTACCAATTTATCAAGCCTAAGATCACCAAGGCTATTCGCACACTGTATATTGTAAGTTCAACTCGTGAATGCTTTTTAGTTAATTTCCATGGCACCAATGTGTGTAACACTGTAAGCCTCCGAAAATTTTTTAGAAGCTGTGTGAATTGTGATGAGAGAAGCTGTGTGAAATGTGGTGAGTAAATTATGCATCAACCTAAGGGGGACTTCTTTTGCACTTAGTTTGTACTTTGTAGTGTGTTAGCTCAGGAGTGGTCTAGTTTTATTTGTGTTTTTCTTCAATATAATTTTTACCTTAGTTACCTTGATTGCAAAATGGGGAGAAAAGATATGTCCTTGTGTAAAATATCACTTGAATTGCTAGAGGGGCCTTACCATGCTATGAAACTTGTTATTTATCGTTCCTTGCATGTTTCTGATATGATATCATTTTGGCTGTAAGATTTTGTTCTCTTTCTAAATAAACTTTTTGTAATTTCCTACAACGACAGCTCCAGTTTTATGTGTTATATCTGAGTATTTGTTGGTTAATTCAATTTTTGTATTTTTGAAGAGTCCCTAAATAATGTGATTAACTGATGGCTGAGTACAGCATTGGAATTTTTTTTTCCTTTTTTTAAAAATGTTGTGCTCATCTGATTTTTTTTTAAAATAGTTCACCTTTTGGTGGAAATGTGGAATACTAGGTGCCAATTAGGTAGCTCTGCCAACGGCATAGCGATACCAGTGTCACACGTGCTGGGAGTTCGGATATACTATTTGAAGGGTTTATTGTAGAAGATTTACGTGGCTAAAAGTTGTTTTATTGCAACAATCCTAAGCATCTCTTCCATTCACATTTACCGTTTGAAATATCTTTCTGAATTTCCAAGAGAATGTGCAAGCCTGATCGTTTAAATCATCCTATTAGGCCAATTATGGTCTAATTGATATCCTAGGTGGAACCATAGTAACAAAGTTCTCCGATTTTTCAAAAAGTCCCAAATAATACGCGACTTTTTCATCCAACGATTAATTCCCAAAGTATTTGCGAGTTTTGAAAAATAAATTGCAATCTTTTCAAAAAGTTGCGAATTTCGATTGTGCTGTTACTAGTCCAACTCATGGCCAGCCTGCTAGATACATTATATCTCTCTTCCATGTTTTGATGATCATGTACTTTTTGATTGCTGCAGAATAGTATTATCTGTGTTTCAGAGAAACTGCTGATTTATGCAGGTCCTGAATATGATCCTTGAGGACTTGTTTCAAGGGCATCCTATCAGTCAAAGGAAGCTTAAGGAGCTTCTTGGTCACACCCCATCACAGGTCCTTGCTGGAGCTCTTCTTGGCATCTTGATTGCTTGTATCTGTTGTCAGGGTTGCGTGGTTGGTATCTAAGCTGATTCTGAATGTAATTGCATCAGATTTAAACTGTCAAAGTTGTGATGCTCAAATTTAAACTCTCCTGGATCATTTGAGTAGCACTGCTGAGCTCTTGTATTCTATAATTCCTTGAGTATCAAAATACGTTTGGAAAGTGGAAAAAAAAGGGGTTTATGATAGCACCTTACAGGATTCTTAACACAACTCAGATACTAACCTGAGATTGGCCAAAGTGTTTGTTCTATTCTTTCATCACACTCATCAGTGCCTTATCCCAGGTATTTATTTCATCATTCCATTGTGAGTTCTATTCACGTAAATGGGGGTTGGGACCCATCATCTGATGATCCCGAACCGAGAGATTGCCTGCACCAGTGATCAGCATATTTGGATATCTTACATAATTGATGAGATGATAAATGTGTACATTTCGAACAACCCTTTCATATTGTAATTCTATTAAGTGAGATCTATTTACTTGAAAACCATGTCAGTTAAAACTTAAAAGCTAGTCATAATGTAAAAGAAGCGAGGTAGGACTTTAGAACAGCACAGTTCTACAGATAATTTGGCATTGCAGTTGAGCCTTCTGTACTTCTTAGAGAAATATGATTCCATAACGTGTACCAATATTTTCCAAGAAACTTCGATATAACATTTTGGTAGATACTACTGCCAGCCACTACAGCTATACAATCTTACAGTTATATTTCACAGTGTTGGTCCAGTATCCATGCTCAATTACTCATTATTTTAGTCAACGGAAACTGCACAGGATCTGTGCATCATAGAATGTATTCAGGATCAAATACTTACTGGGTTCTGTGGAGGTTGGCAGATGCTGAAGGTCCTGGATCATTTGGCCTTCAGTGCTACCATGTCCTGCAAGTTCATGGGATAACACATTTTTGTGTGCAGGCCGGACCACACATTGTCTGCCAGGATAGCGTTTACTGCCTCAGTGGGATGAAACTGGTCCCACCAGATATGATTAGAAGCATTATTGCAAGCCATTTCTGGAGAGATGCACATGATCCAACCTCTGTACTGACCTAATCCACAGCAAGCATCGGTCGTGATCTCAAAACCTGAATGGAGGGTAATACATGGCTGTCAGACGCTTATACTCCAGGCGAACCTCTGATAACATGGATAAAAGAAGTTTAGATGATCTCACCATAGTGCTCATGATTCTCAAGTATATCCATGGAACCTTCAAAGGTGTTGCAGAATGTGATATTGGCCTCAAGGAGCTCCTGACCAAGCTCCTCAACCATGTATCTCATAGCGAAGTTGAACTCCATTATCATGTCGTTTATCACCTCGACACACTCTCCATTCTTGCTGTTGTACTGCCACAAGTAGTGAGGAGCGCAACCAATAGGAGCCAGCCCCATTACCACCACCTTTCTGACGCTCGCATTGTACAAGTTCTGTGCCATTATTGTCATAATAATTAGAAGAAGAAAAAACTATCAATTTCAAAGATTCAAAGATCCAAGAGGGAACTTTACAAATCCAGGCTCCCAAATGTTCATATAGAATTCATGTACTTTGATCGGAAACCTAAGAAGAACAAGTCCCATTTATTACATGGAACTTGAAATGCTTCAAATTTTGGATAGTCACCTTCAATTCCTGCTTAACTGTTGTTGCTAAGAGCTGGTTGAAATTCCATGGAAGGTACAGAGACTGCACTCTAGACACATTACGGAGATAGTAATGTATATAGTCATTGGTTCCAATCGAGAGGTAAAATACCGACTTCGAAATGAGATCACTAGCTGCCTCCTCGCCCATACCTAATATAAACTGCTGGAAGGTATCTGTAGCTTGCTGAATTTGCTGGGTCAAGGAAATGTGCTGACCCTGAAGAAATTTACACCAGTTATATCTAAGTCATGATGGTATGCTAAAAATTTAAATTGTCATGGCTGAAAATTTAAAAAATGGGGCTTTGTATATCCTGATTAAGAACTTAATTCCAGTATTTGAAACACAGCAAATTGACTTGAAAATGGGAGCTCAAAAGACTAGATTTGGTTGATTACAAAATTTCTGATTTGCCGAGTCACTTAAATATTATCACCAGAAGATTGAGAAAGCATTGGAATTACCAGTTCGGATCCACTGGAGAAAAGAATTCCAGCACCTGCAGAAGCGTAATTGACTCCATGGATCATATCTTCGATAGCTCCGCCCTGCCCCAGGAAAGCTGGTGCGAAGGGAAGCCCCAGACGCAGCGCTAATCGAAATTAAGCAATATTAGAAATTAATGGAATATCCATTCAGGAAAAGAGATGAATACAATGATCATCATTTTGTAAATTCAACAAAATTAACAGGATTACAAAAAAAAAATCAAGACACTGTTCATCATTAGTTACTTCTTGGTTGATTTTCTATGGGAAAATCAGAAAACTAGGGAGTATCAATTCAAGAAAATACCAGAATCAAGAAAATCAAGCAAGAAGACAAAATCAAGATACTGTTCACAAGTAGTTACTGCATAAATTAGAATGTAGAAGAAAATGGAAATTACCAAGATAATCAACAGGTATCCTTCCATTACAGAACCTCCCAGTTGGCAAGTGCGTGTCGAAATCTCTCCCATATGGGAGAAGATCGGCGCGAGCAAAAGTCCCGAGGTAATTGTTGGTGCCGCAATCGACAGACGAATCTCCTAGGATAAACAAGGCAGGAACCAGAGGAGGAACCGAGTTTGGAGATCCCACGGAGCTTGAACTTGGAGATATCATGGGGCTCTGTCTCTGGCTCTGGCTTTCAATGTGGACAGAGCCAGAGGAGAGGTTTTTCAGTTCTTGGGGAGATTGCATAGCTCTTAGTTGCAGAAGCATGGAGGAGAAGAGAAGAAAGAATACAAACAGAGTGCCGATCGACATAGAGAGAGAGAGAAAGAGAGAGAGAGAATTGGCGGGTAATAGGAACGGTTGAATTTGGAGAGAGCCGGAAAAGCCCTTGTAAGTTGTAAATGAATGCCAATGGATTAGTGCCTTTTAAAAGGGTTTAACTGTATTTAGCTCCTTTCAATGGGCTTGGCCTACTACTGGACCGGCTTTTGTAGTAAAGCTTGGCCCAAAGGCTAATCTTGGTTTGGACATGTTAAGTTTCTATGACTATGAGGCCATATCTGGACCTAGATTTTATTTGAAACTTTCTCCATTTTTTGCCACGTGTCCCTAATTAACACCCTTTAATTGCAGTTAAGATTCACTCACCCTTAAGGTGAAAGCATCTAACCTTGGATTTCAGAGGGAAAAATTATTTTGTTTTTAACCATAGGGGTAAAACTTTTAAATCAGTGTTTAGGGCAGTTAAAGGGGACTTTGTGAGAGGTGAGGAGCAATAGTCCACTCCTCGCACAAGGGGCAGACTATTGCTCTTGTTTAAATACAGAAAATAAAATTTCCTTTCGTAGAAGTAATAGAAAAAAAAATTAAAATATCACAACAACAGCTAGCTACTTCCAAGTATTCTCCCCAATCTTAATTCTTTAATCCAAATAATTAAGTGTCAAGATTATAATAAAAAATTTCACTTGGTTGAGTGTGACTTGTCCTCCTTTTATAAAAAATATGTCTAATCTTGACCCTTAATGGTTGACCATAGACGGTTAAAATTTGGGAGTATATATATATTTGGGAATACCCATAGACTCACTCCTTGAATAATAAAGTCATACAATGCTAATCCAATACCTAATGATCATATATCAATACAATCCTAGGCATGATGTGTACCATCTGCAAAGAGCTAAACAGTGACCAGGACTCATATAGTCTTATGAATCGGGGTTGCGGCCTAAATGTGCATCTCGAACCAAAAAATATATATCTTTACTATTATAATGCGAGAAGCATACGTAGATGATTTTTCTGAAATTCCCAAACTACTCTTATATAAAAACAAAACGTTGGTTTAATGTTTTACTTTAATTCCTAAACTACCGCTTGCCTTTGATTTAATGTTTTACTTTAATTCTCAAACTAACCCTTGCACATCTATCTATTTAGAATCACAGCCAATCGCGATTGAACTCGGAGAGAGTTCAATCGCATCCGCAGGTTAACATTTGTCCCTTTTAACTCCTATTAACTGTGGTTAACTCCTTCCCCTCGCTCTCACGTGCGTCGGACGTGCCACTAACGAGTTGAATCACACCCGCGGGTTAACACGTGTCCCTTTTAAATCTTATTAATTGTGGTTAACTCCTTCCCCTCACTCTCACGTGCATCGGACGTGCCACTAACGAGTTGAATCACACCCGTGGGTTAACACGTGTCCCTTTTAAATCTTATTAATTGTGGTTAACTCCTTCCCCTCGCTCTCACATGCATTGCACATGCCATCCACTAGTATAGTATATATATCTATATATAGTCTTATGAATCCAATAATTTTTTTCAATACAATTACCCGTAACTGAGTGTCTAGAGTCATCACCGAGGACATGTATCTAATTTTGTCAAATAGAAATTGGGCCTTACACAGTTCCCTTGCTTTATACCAGTCTTATTGAAAGGCAATCTTGATATTAAGTCATTGATGTAATTTATCACATTGATGGAATGGGTGCATGGCAGGGGTGGAGCCAGGAATTTTTCAAGGGCCTACATATATCAAGAAAATTAGTGGGATTGTGGTATGGGCCTTGGAGGTTTGGGGTGTAGACCCTAAGATTTTTTTTTTGAGTAATGAGTGCATCCTTGATCATTAAATTTATTAATAGTGCATTCCAAAAAAGGGTCCAATAACAAAAAAAAATAAAAATTAGGTCAGTCTTCATTGATTCATACCCACCTTTTTAATATTCACTAATTGTGCATGTGGTTAAGATTCACTCACCCTTAGGGTTTATTCATTTAACATTGGTTTTTATAATAAAAACTAAAATAATACTAACTTTAAATTGGTTAAGCGTAACCACAGTTAAAAGTATGAAATGGAAAGACATTTGATTATGCAGTCAAATGCAGGTGAGCTAATCACTACACTAAACTATATTCTTATATTATGTATATTGTTTTTCACACGCGCGTTTCACTCTCCATCTTGACACATATCCCTTTTAACACTCATTAACATTGGTTAAGATTCATTCACTCCTAGGGTTTATACGTCTACCCTTAGATTTTATTAAAAAATTAACTCTTAAATCTTAACTAGGGTTAAAATGGACACATTAAAAATCAATCTTTCTATATTATATATATAAGAAAATGTACAATATTTTTTTGGGGGGCACTCTATACAAAATTTATGAATTATATATAATCTGAAAAAATTATAAGTAGAAAATATTAAAAGTTCAAAAAAATTGCCCCCTTGGCTCCGCCCCTGGTGCCCGGTGAATTTTGGATCAAAAACATTATCTAGTCAAAAGAACAAGTAATCCAATCTCGTGCGACCTAACTTTTAGTTAGCGACAACTCTGCCCACAGATACGAGAATAGTTATTAATATATATATCCTTGGAAAATTCTCAATGAGCCCTATGACTATTTATTTATTATCCCCAAAGCAACGCAAAATTATGTTGTTTAAAAGGTCAAAATATAATTTGAATTTAAAATTTATGATTTTTAGTGAATTTTTATTTTATTATCTTTAGGTATGTATTAGGTTACGAAAGTTTAGTTGAGTCCAAAAACTCTTAGTTAAGAGCGGAGTAAGTGTTTGACTCTGTTTTTAATTTTTGCTATTTTCGACTTTTTAAAGGTTAGTCGAATTAGGAGTTGGATGCTTTTAAGCTATAGTTGTAAAAAAACAGAAATCAATATTGATTAATAGAATTTTGTTCCCTTCAGAGAATTCTTTTTTTCTTGTGGATTTAAGATTGGTTCATTGAGAGACTTGTAATCTTTTCTCATTCTTCCACAAGTTTCACAATGCATATCCACTGTTTTTAAGATCCAAGTTTGTAACATCACAATCACCATCTTATCCCTTTCCACGATAACTTCCAACATATAATTACAAAAACTCCAGAGGTAAAAGACGCATGTGACCACGCTCGTAACTTCAAGATGCTCTCAAGCATTCCCTACTCTCAGCCGGTGTTGTTTTTGGTTGGGTAGAGAATGCTTGAGAGTAAGGCTAGCACACCTCATCAAACAAATAGTCTCAATTTTGGCATAAACAAAAATCAACCATGGGAAACGAATCACTAATCAAAACCTAACAAAGATAAACCCAAAAAAACAAAACATGACCATCAAAACTGAATCATAATCCAGCCCAGACAAGGATTACACCAAAAAAAAAAAAAAAAGGAATCATAATCAAGAGAGCTGACACTTAGTTGACCCAGAATCATAATCAAGAGAGCTAACACTTAGTTGATCCATGAAATATCTAGCAGAAAATGCCACTTTTGAGGATGCCATCTCTATGTAATGGTTTTTTTTTAGCGCAGTCTAGGGTTAATTAGGGGGTTATTATATGCTCTAACAAAGTGTGGGAATATCACAACGCCCACATGCACGGGACTCGAGCCCAGAACCTCCCTTCTAATGAGGGGAAACACTACCACTCAGCTATTCCCATGACCATGATATTTGATGTTTTAAAGGGGGATAGATGTAAGAACTAGAACTAAATAGGAATATCAAGAGGGATCTAGAGAAAAATAATCTGAAGAGTTGTGTCATATCAAGAGTTGGAGATTCCTCCGACTGCTTACTTTAATTAAGTACATAATAATATGTTAGCTATGTTTAACACATATGATGGCCATGTATGAGTCAGGCTTTTGACAACTCTTATAGAGACTGAAAAATATTTTTAACTGAGATCAATCTCATGTTTGTGCTTCTCTATGTTAACAAAGTCAATAATTCTAAACCAATCATGCGCTAATCACCCCTCTAGCTAAGATAGCAAAGGCGTGCCTTCAAAGGAGATCCTTGGAATGAGCCCCAGAGCGGAAATCCCTAATTAATCGGTTGATATTTTTCTTAAGGTGGTGTGCTGTGATGACCTTTTTTTAAAAAAATTCAGTGGAGGCCACAAGGACCTATTTATGGGCTACATAATGAGGGGTACCTCTTCCCCTCACATAAACCCCTCAACCCTGATGTAAGTGAGATTTGATCCCAGGTTTCTGATACAATTCAAAAGACTTTACCAACTAAACTAGCTGACACCTACATGTGACGAGTTATTCACCCTAGTCTAATGGGTGTAATTCATTAATCAATTAATTGACTAACTATCCATTGTTGAATTTCTGCGCACTAAGAACATTTAATGAAAATCTTTACAATGAAAGTTTCCAAATCAAGAATATTTTACTTTCACGCAATTTTATGCTATCAACAAAGCAATTGAAATTTCACGATCACCAAAGGTAAAGTACTCTTTATAATACTCATATATAGTATCAAATGTTGGAAGAATTAAGATTTCTAGATACCAAAAAAAAAGGAAAAAATCAGATTTATTCTTACTTTCTTCTAGGCACATGCCACTACCACCATGAATTCAATTATCTATAAATAAGAGGGGATCCTTAAATTGTAAGGAACACGGCCAGATTCATGAAAATGATTCACCTTCCAATCCATCACCGACCCCACCATCCGATTACTTGTTGGTGAGTTGTGAAATCATAATTGGATTTTGAATGGAAAGGATATATGGAGTTATCTGTCTCCATACTTATTGACTGCTCGAAGATTGCCTACCCCACCACCCGTAAACTTCCCTATGCTGTGGTCCAGGAAGAATAAGGATACTGTGTTACACAGTACCACCATAGTTAATTCTCCTCACAATCAGAAAGGACAATTATATGACCAAGAGCATCTGATCCCCACTCATTTTATAAAGCAATTGATTGGATGGATGGTTCTGATTGATTCTTGCTATAATAAGTAGATTGCGTAGAGCATCTGATCCCCTTCATTTTATAAAGCAATTGATTGGATGGTTCTGATTGATTCTTGCTACAATAAGTGGACCATATGCTTCACACGAATATGCGCCTTAGGGGTTCGGGCTGGCCCAGCCTGGTCCCGATTAGGCCCAATTAATAAACGGGCCAAGGGCTAGTCCACTTATTAATCGGGTGGAATTGGACTAGGTAGGACCAGCCCTCTAAAAAAATCATGTGCAATTTTTTTGTATATAAACTAAATGGGCTTAGTTGGGCTGGGTTAGTTGGACTGAGCACTGTTAGAAGCCTATCGAAATAGGCCACTGGCTTTAGACTCCAAGATCAAGCCCAACCCAAATTAATAATTGGGGTGGGCTGGACGGGTTCGCAGGCCAGCCCGGCCCATTGACACCCCAACATAGTGCACCACGCGTATTTGGGATGTCCTGACAAAAGCAAATGCCTTTTATGGTACACTGTTCTGACACAATCGTGGCCGTTCATCGGGCCACGATTTCTCCACCTTTTTTTCTCCAGCAAGTTACCTAATTACCTATTAGATGACCTGTTATACATAAGTAACTAACATGTGAATGCATCTGAACCGTCTATCTTTAGAATATAGACCGTTCAGATTATGGGTATTGTATGATTGGATACCCATGGGTATTGAAAAAAAATCTCTTTTTTGTGAAGTTCTTACGGGAAGGACTCAATCAGGATTTACATATTCATCCCTGAAAGTTTGAATCTTCACATATTTTTCATTTTTGAAAAAAAATATTTTTGTTAGTTTTAATGTTTTATGCAGATAAATAAAATGTTTATTATTTTGTTTTTGGTCCTCCTCGAATGTATAAGAACTGCAGACCTAGATCTTCTTCCATTCCATCGTGCTGAGAGAGCGATTCGTCGGAGAACGAAATTTCGGTGTAACTGAAATCGAGTCCTTAATTTCCCTACGATCGATCAAATCACGCTCCTCAACAGGTTCGACTAGAACAAATTCTGAAAATTTCCGGTTTGAGTTGTTCGTATTCACTAAAAATGGCAAAAAGTGGCAGGTTCAGGGTTCTTGATCCGATTACGACGATCGGCTTTCGAAATGGTGCTCTTTTTGTTCCAGAACTGGTTTGCGGATTTTCTTAGCAGGTAATCGTAGAACTGCGTTCCGTTTACGATTTTGAATCGTTTTTGATTCGTGGCTTCAAGCTCAATAATCAGGTTTTGTTGTTGATTCCAGGTCCATGTTAAAGCCCTGATTTGTTTTCGGATTTTTTTGGGTTTGTGTCTTTGTAATGCAATCGAGCGAGGAGAAGAAGAATCTGAAACGTGTTCGCTCGTCTCCCTCCGACATGCCTGTGACTGACACTACCGTTGCTCAAACACCTGACGATTGCTTCCTTTTCCCTGTTGAAGAAATCGTTCAGTATCCGTTGCCTGGTTACGTCGTTCCTTCTTCGATCAGTTTCAGTCCCGATGACAGCTTAATTACATATCTATTTAGTCCTGACAGCACTTTGAACAGGAAGGTATTTGCTTTTGATTTCACAACTTGTAAGCAAGAACTGATTTTTAGTCCTCCTGATGGTGGGCTTGATGAGAATAACATCTCACCGGAAGAGAAGCTGCGGAGGGAGAGACTGAGGGAGCGTGGATTGGGGGTCACAAGATACGAATGGGTGAAGACTAACTCGAAGAAGAAAACAGTTATGGTGCCTTTGCCGGATGGGGTTCGTTCTCTATTCTCATTAATAATTTTTCAAGCGATTTTACTGTGGGAATTTGAATACCAGTCTGCAGTTTTTGAATTGTTGGATTTTAGTATTTGGGCAGTTTTGTTTGATATAAAGTATTTAAAGGAGAAATACCTGCATCAGAGAAAGGCAGTAGTTCGTTCTCCCTGGATACACATGGTGGCTCACATTCAACTGGGTCAGAGCCCACTATCAGATGGGGTCACCCCATGTTGATTTCCGAGGAAAATTTTGACCCAATCAAATTTCTTGTAGAGGCATTTTTCTGGACCATATGCTGTAGTTTGATGTGATAATTAGATCGTATGAATATTATCATTTCATGCTACTTTTCTATTCTTTTTGTCCCCTTATTTTTGGTTTATCTTGGATGACCTGCTACCTGTAATCCTACAACATGTGTTTATTTTGCCTATTTGTCTCAACCCTCTATTGTTGTACAGTAATTTATTTTGATCACTAATATTCTTTCTAAGTATTCCTTGAATTTAAAAAGTGGTTAACAAAAGTAATGTCATATTAGTAACATTTATTATAGAAGCTTAGGGTATATAAATTTGAAAATATGTGCAATGGAAGTTGGGCGAAGTGATTTTACATGGCATTTAGAATCATCCTTGACGAGAGTGAATAAGAAGGATTGAAGAAACAAGGAAATGAGAAGTGGCCATAAATACAAATGCTAAACAACTAGTTGAATAAAAAAACTGTCTATGTAAAATTATGGGATTAGTAGTTGGTTCTAGGACCAAGTAGGTCAGGAAGTGGGAGTGGCAACTTGAGTTTATGATTTATACGACAAGTTAACTTAACAAAATGGAAAAGGAAACACTCAAACAAAATGTGGCAGAGTTCTTTAATACATTTAGTCCCCCCTATAATTGCTACCTGAGATCCAAGAAAATGGAGCAGATGCTATAGCCATGTGTGAGTGGTAGAATACTTCAATTGTGAAGGAAGCGTGGATTCTTTACAGACAACTGAAGCATTATGGTACAATCTTCCTCTTTCTGCATATGTAATGGCTTGTGAATGCGAATATGTGATAATGTATATTATGTGATACCAATAGACTTGGGTTCAGAACCTTTGATCAACTAGGCTTGGGAAAAAAGCCCACTTGCAGCCGCAGGAAGCTTACTTTCCCCACCATAAATTGTATATTCTGTAATCTAGTAGAGACAGCCAGACTGGTAGTCTTGTATTCTTAGCTTATGGAAATTCAAACATGATGCTCAACTGTTATGGGGTATTAGTCTATACTTGTAGGATACATTTAAGAATTTAAAAGTGGATCCTATTGTGTTGGTATGTCATTTTCTGAAGGCTTCTCTTCACGTCTTTCAATTTTTCAGTTGCATAATCTCAAAATTTGATTAAATGCTTCCCATTGGTTTAGTTAGTACTTACATTATCCTACTTTTTAGGAATTGATTTTTGGGGTTGCCTGAATCTATAAATTAGTTTTAATCTGAAGATGTTGACTGTTTTACATTTTATCCTTTTGCTTATTAAGACCTCAAGCATTGAAATTATCCATGTTCTCTCTCTATCGACAGATCTATTTCCAGGATCTTTCTTGTTCTAAACCAGAGCTTAAGCTTCCAAGCACACCTTGCTTGCCAATTATTGACCCACACCTCTCTCCGGAAGGAACTATGCTTTCTTATGTAAGAGATGATGAGTTGCATGTTTTGAATCTGTTGGATGGAGAACCAAAACAACTAACATTTGGTGCCAAGGGAAATGCCACGGTTAGCTTTTCTTTTCTAGTGCCCATGCTGGGTTGAGTGTTTCTTTGTTTCCTATTCTATTGCCTTCTCTTTACCCTATTTTAAGGTTACTAAAAGGTTAATTTTTTTAGAGTGGGACTTTTGTATTAATGGTGTACACAAAAACTTTGTTTGTAATACTACCATACATTTGGCCCGCTTGGCCTACCTTATTTTTTCCACTGATGACTCCTGCTCGGATTGCGACATGATAAAAAAATAAAGGAACCTTTAGATTTTAGCCTTCTTTAGGCTGTTGTATAAAATTAAAATGTTTGTCACGGTCACCACTTGCCCCTGGTTACCCATGTCATGCTATTAAAAGCTAGGTTAATCATTAAAACAGATGTCGTATACAGTTATTTCTTTGGAATCTCTGGTTGGATACATCATATATCTGCTACAATTTTTGTTAGGACTAGCCTTGAACAATTATCTACCTGCTTAGTATGGTAGCATGGCCCCTATGTTGTTCATTTGAGTTGGGTATTGTTTGTGGGAGATGGAAGTGGAACAGATTAAATACCTAGCTTTCTGACATTCTGTTTAGATTTTTTCTTGAATCTCACTTTCTTTTATTTTGTATGTCAGACTCACGGTCTTGCCGAATATATAGCCCAGGTGAGATTCCCCATCATACCTCTCTCTCTTTTGTGTTTATACATTTCGCTGCACATTGCATTGAAAATCCTTCCCTGTTGCTCAATGTTTCCGGACTGTAGGAGGAGATGGATCGAAAGAATGGCTTCTGGTGGTCGCCTGATGGAAAATACATTGCATTCACACAAGTTGATTCATCTAAGATACCTCTTTTTAGAATCATGCATCAGGGTAAAAGTTTGGTTGGTTCAGATGCACAGGAAGACCATGCTTATCCCTTTGCAGGAACATCAAATGTCAAAGTCCGGCTTGGAGTGGTTTCTGCTACTGGAGGTCCCATCACTTGGATGGACCTTCTCTGTGGAGAAAATGATCGGGGTGACAATGATGAAGAATATTTGGCCAGAGTCAATTGGATGCCTGAAAATGTTCTCGTAGCTCAGGTTTTGAACAGGTCTCACTCCAAACTAAAAATTCTTAAGTTTGATATTAAGACGGGCCAAAGAAAAGTTATATTGGTAGAAGAACGAGGCTCATGGGTTAATCTGCATGACTGCTTTACACCTCTGGACAAGGGAGTCGATAGTTTCTCAGGGGGATTTATTTGGGTTAGTGACAAAACAGGCTTTAGACATCTTTATCTTCATGACACAAACGGAGTTTGCTTGGGACCCATCACGGAAGGTGAGTGGATGGTTGAGCAAATTGCTGGTGTCAACGAGGCTGCAGGGCTTTTATATTTTACAGGAACTGTCGACGGACCTTTGGAGTCTAACCTTTACTGCACAAGCCTGTTCCCTGATTGGAGCCATCCCTTGCAGGTCCCTCGGAGGTTGACCTATGACAATGGAAGACATGTTGTTGTGCTTGATCATCAGATGCAGCGGTTTGTCGATGTTCATGACTCCCTGAACAGTCCACCAAGGGTATTGCTTTGTTCCTTGCTTGATGGAAGCTTAATAATGCCTCTATATGATCAGCCACCCACCATTTCACCAGTTAGGAGACCTCAACTCTTACCACCCGAGATAGTCCAAATAGCGGCAAATGATGGGACTATATTATATGGGGCTTTATATAAGCCCGACGTAAAAAGATTTGGACCTCCACCATACAAGACATTGATTAGTGTGTATGGTGGTCCATCTGTCCAGCTTGTATGTGACTCGTGGATGAATACGGTTGACATGAGAGCTCAGTATCAAAGGAGCAAAGGCATTTTAGTATGGAAGGTCGGTATTTTCCTTTACTCATCATTCCTTGATTATACATGCTTTCATAATTCTCATTGTTGCCCATTTCAATTGTCTTAACAGAGAATAATTGCTATTTGTGGTATCTTTTGGCCAACTGTGTTACTGGCATTGTAAAATCATCTCTCAACATCCTCCTCTGCCTAACAAAAAGAAATAAAAGTAATAAAGGAAAACCAGAATGAGGCGTGCTACCCTTACTCTTAGGCATTCCCTACTTAGCCAAAACCCAACACTTGTTAAAGCAAGGACAAGTGTTGGTTTTTGACTGATAGTAGGGAAAGCCTAAAAGTAGAGCTCGCACGGCTCAAATCAGTCTTGTAGTTAATTGAACAATTATATGTACATATGGAAGGGATCAAGAGACACATGAAAAAGAACACATATGCACACACGCACCCAACCATGCGATCGGGAGATCCAATGGCGACTATCACACCACCCTTTTATGTGTGGAAAGGTATTTAGAAAATTTTGATTTTTTTAATGTGGGGGTGATGGTGGCCGTTGGATCTTGCACTTGTATGGTTCTGTGTGGTGTGTGTCTGAACATGTGTTTTTTTAAACTTTTTTTAATGTGTCACCCGATCCCTTCCCACATTAAATGCAAGAGAGAATAAATACACTTTAACTTTTTTTTGTACTTCTTCTCTCTTCTATTTAATAAGTTGTCCTCTATGAATACTATTGTATTTTAATAAAATGATATTTAATACATAGGGGTAAAAAAGACTAGTGGGTTAACAAATTTAATATATATTGTTTATAACATAAGGTAATCACCTTATTTAGTTTTGTTTTGTTTTTGCTTTCATAGTTAGATAACAGAGGAACGGCTCGACGAGGACTGAAATTTGAAAGCTCCATTAAATATAATTTTGGTCTCATTGATGCCGAAGATCAGAAGACTGGTGCTGAATGGCTCATAAAACAAGGGCTTGCAAAAGTGGACCATATTGGGTTGTATGGGTGGAGCTATGGTGGGTACCTCTCGGCCATGGCCTTGGCCAAGTTTCCAGACACTTTCCGATGTGCAGTGTCTGGCGCACCCGTTACAGCATGGGACGGTTACGACACATTTTACACTGAGAAGTACATGGGATTGCCTAGTGAGAATGCTGAAGGTTATGAGTATAGCTCTGTGATGCATCACGTGCACAATATCACAGGAAGGTTGTTACTCGTGCATGGGATGATTGACGAAAATGTGCACTTCCGGCACACAGCAAGGCTTGTGAATGCAATTGTGGCGGCGGGAAAGCTTTATGAACTTCTAGTTTTTCCAGATGAGCGTCACATGCCGCGACGGCTAAGAGACCGCATTTATATGGAGGAGAGGATTTGGGAGTTCATAGAGAGGAATTTGTGAAGCAAATTTCTGGTTTCCTTGGGTTTTAATTACCTTTAAAATTATGATGTATGTTTTATTCATCTGCATGAGTTAGATAGGTGATGGGGGTGAATCTCCAGAAAGACGGCTACATTTTCTTATTCCCTTTTAATAATTTTCTTTTCCTATTTAGGATACAGGATCTTGTAAAGGGACGAGCCCTTTTGAAAGTGTTTCGAGTATTTCTTTGCTCAAATGTTGTGTTTCAGGATATTCTGCATTCTTTTGAATACGTGCTGAATCATTGGGGACTGAAGTTCAAATAGATTGGTCTGATGAGTATTATGACTAGGCCTGTCAAACCGGAGATAGACCTCAGCCAATTGCAATTACTTTCAAGCCAATTCAATTGCGTTGATGTTGATTAGGTGAGAGAAAATGAGTGTAATTTAAATTTTGAATTTTTTTTTTCAAGGTCGTGGAGGAAGTGATGACGAGCTTCCGATGAAGTACCCAGTTGGGCGGTTAGGTTTCAAGGAAGGTGTTGGAAAAGTGTGAATATTCGCCATTCCTAATGCTCTTAAACAAGTGTTATTGCAACTTGCCCATGATTGGTGCATGTCTGTTCTGTGTCTTATCCCTCAGGATGGGATGTTCAACGACCGTATCATCCAATCAACATCAGCCACATATGCAATTGAATTGAATTGGCTTGAATGCAATTGCAATTGACTGTGATCCTATCTTGTCAAACTGGCCCTCTCTAACCCTCATCCTCAAAATGATTGGTTGTTTTCCTTAAAGTTCAGGGCTGAGGTGAGCCCAATTTTACAAAGCCCTCTTGTTGGAGGCCGTGCCAGGGCAATATACTGCAGAGCCTGGCCTGACCCTCTCCTCGCTATCATTACAGGGTTGTTGACGGGCGGAGCCAGGATTCTCTTGCCGGGGCTAACAATAGAGGTTCGGGGGTGCAGGCACTGATATTTTTTTGAGGACCATGTCCGTTTATAAATAATATATTTTTTCTCAAAAGTTTAGGCCCCATCCCCCGGCTCCGCCCCTCTTCCTCTCCCAAGCCACTCTCCTAATTTTTTTTAAAAAAAAATTTCAGGAGAAGCTTTCGCTCCCCTTGGCTGCATTCCTGATTGTTGAGACTGGAGACCAGGCAAGTGGGAGCAACAGTTTGGAGTTCCTTAACGTGATCCATTCCGTTCTTTTGATGAAACTTTTAAAGTTTAGATCTTTAATTGTTTTATGCCTAATTTTACTTGATGTCTATAACTATATTATTCTATAATGCAAAAGTTCTATAAATATGAAACTTTTAAGTTCCACCAAAACATTTGGATTTTTTAAGTTTCAATGTGGAACTTCTAATTAAATTGAACTCATAAATCTGAGATGCCATCAATTAATAGGGTTAGAATCCTTTCCCTTCTCTTCCCGTACTCTTCCCACTTGTTCCAAACATTGATGTTGTGGGACTTTCAAAAATTCTACCAAAAGAACGGAGCATAGTTGTTGATCCCAAATCCGTTTCTAGAGGGATGAAAGATCCGTCGCTTTAATTTGAAAGACTCAGAAGAACGTTACCTTTCTGACCAAAAGTTGAGTGGAAACAATGTAGGAAGTTGGATGGAACGTTCACGAATCTCATTATAAATGCTGACACATATTCAACTTTGATGACTCAACAGTATATTACCAACGGTCATAAGAAGAGGAGCGTTGTTTGCCTGTATATGTCTCTACAGAGTCCATTTTGTATGTCTGCCCTCAAGATAGAGCGCCACGTACTCAAATTGTGGTACATTAGTAAAATCACTCATCGTGAAATGACTTCTCCCCTTCATAACTTATACTTTTGCTAACATGCCCTGATTCATATAAGTGAGTCAGGCTCTTTTGGAGGGTCAAAGATTAGCTTTGTCGGCCGCCTGAGCTGGGCGCTCAGGCATCCACAAAACATTGGACACCTGATAATAATTTAAGGGAGAAGTCATTTCATTTTTCCCTAAGATTGACTTCTCCCCGCTTGATATCTTTCCCATTTAAACACCACATGCCCACTGATTTGTGATACCCGAGTGCCCAGCTCGGGCAGCCGCCAAAGCTAATCTTTTATCCTTTTGGAGTGGTTGCTTGACTTATCTTTATACCACCTTAGTGGCTACATTAGGTCTTACTGTGTATTAGTTACATGATATCATTGCAACAAAAATATTTATATATTTAAGTGAGGCAGCGTTGAAACAGATCTTATAACTCAATATATTGTACAGATGATGGCCCCAAAAAGGCAAAAACACCATCAAGCTCTGTGGACCCTACCCCTACACCCTTATGGGCTATATCATAGCTAAGAGTTGGCCCACTGATTGCTGATTGATGGAATATGGGCTGTATGGCCGATAACTCACATGAATCATGATGGTGCTAGGCCAATTATGAAAGTTTTTCCTTATGTATCAGCTTGGGAAATGTACCCTCTAAAGCAGAAGCCAACATACTCACATACCTTACCTCTCTCTTTAAAATGTATTTTTCTCTGATCACCCAAACAAGTCACTGTATTTAAACTGTTTTTCTTTACATAAACACACTCATTCAGTGCATCTACTCAATTTGCTTTTGTTTAAGAAGAAACTTCCCTTCAACAGTCCCCTCATTTGTTATAAGAAGGAAAACATAACATGTGAAGGCATTATTGAGTATACAGTTTTATATTCTAATAATCTATTGTGATTAGTGTAATTAATTAATATTTACAGTTCTGCATTATGGTATTCGGGGTTTCGAGGATTCTCCACTAACAAGGATTAAGCGATCCGAGAAAATGACTTCAAGTTGTCGAGCGAAGGGTGAGCAAGAAGCCGAGCGATATGTACCAGGAATTTGTCTCTCTTTCCTGGTGCAATTGCAATGAACTTGGCATTCGAATTGAATACGAGGATTTGAGATTAGCACTGGGAATTTGAACCCTGTGAAAGTTGGTTAATGTGATTGTTACAATAGTATAATTCTGTAATATTGATTAACCTGAGACAAAAAAGGGTGAGATTTCATTGGTACACATGAACATTATAGGCATCATGGCGTGTTTCTTGCTACTCTAGGGATCCGACCAGTGCAAAATGCATACCAGTTGAGCCCTGACCATGAAATGGCATGATTTTTGTGAACAATAAATAATTTCATTTCATTTCTTCAAATGCCCTTCTTTGATGTCTTAATTATGTGTTTAAATATGAGGCGGAGCTTACAGCTATACTTCAAGCGCTAAGCAAACCTCTCCATAATTACAAGATTGCTACCACTTTTACACGAGAAGGGGAGCTCCTCCACTCAAGGTGCTTGAAGCAAAGCTCAGCCTCATATTAACATTCCTTAATTTTTTTTAAACTTAGAGGGTTCTTTATTAACATTAATCGAATCGGATTTGGAACTTAAAAGCATAATCGGATTTGAACTCAGATTGGGTAGTTTAGAATCCGACGAATATCGGATCGGATTCGGATCAATCCAATTTGTAATCCGATCGGATTTGGATATAGGCAAATCTGATCCGAATCTGACCCGTGACACCCATGGGTATCTATGTTAAACGTTGAGAGTCACGTGATAGCGAAAATTTAGACATTAAGAGCGTGGACCGTTTCTTTCTCTAATAATTGATTTGATTGAAAGAGAGGCAAAACTTACGAGATTATAGAAATGAGTAGTGATAGGCATACCCATGAAATCCATTTCCAAATATAAGGCATCACATCATTGGTAGATGTCCCCTCTCTTAAATACTCACCCAACTGTGGTGAGTATTTAAGTGGAGTATCTACAAAAAGGTGGTGCCTTAGGTTTGGAAATGGATTCCTTGGGTACGTTAATTATTTCTTTGTAGAAATCTTACACTCGTCATCACCTCGAGTAGTAACTGGAGGGATCTCCACCAGCCCAATCGGAAGACAGCACCAATCAATATTGCTTCCCAACAAATGTGCACTTCCCAACTCGTTTACATCACTGTTGCTGGTGAGGATCCCTCCAGTTAGAACAGTAGAGGATTAGATGTCAAACTTAGATGCCACGTTAAGACGTTCCTCCATTCTAGGAAACAGGGGACTACTATCTCTAGTTTTACGACCTGACAAAGACATCATTCATTTCCCGTAAGAGTTAACGGGCTGTTAACGTCACTACGTTCGTCATGAGCGTAGCTACTCAACGATTTAAATAAAATGACCAAAATAGCCTCCCTGCATCTTCGGACTTCTAACGGTCAATTCGTTATCCAAGCATAAAATTCAAATGTGCCTTGCCTTAAAAAAAAAAAAAAAAAAAAAAAAATTAATAAAAATGTTTGATTCTCGAAGTGCATCTCCAACTGTACTCTATAACTCTAAATATAGAGTTTTGATTAGAAAATCAAAGTCCAACTGTCCTCCGTAAAGGAGGTCCCCTATATTGCTACATTGACCCTCTATATTTAGAGGTGGGAGAGAAAATAAAGATGACCTCTATAACACTATTCATGCTCTTATAATATCATTTGTGTCTTTTTTTTGTGTTTCAATCTATGTTAAAATGCCAATTGTGTTCTTTTACCTTTTGACACTTCTTAACCGTGATTAAGATTCACCCACCCATCCTTGGTTTTTTTTTTAAATATTAATTATTTTTTAAAATTAAAAAATTGTTTTTAATATTAAAAAACTCTAAAAACAGTTTTTTAATTTTTTTTAAAAAATTAATATTAAAAAAAAAAAACCAAGGATAGGTGGATGAATCTTAACCACTGTTAAGGGGTGTCAAAAGGGACACGTAACAACCTCAAAGTTATCCATCCCTTGAGTTTTAGAGTAGGAATAATGATTTAGAGTTTCCTCTCATTAGAGCAAATAACTTTAAAGTGGGCTCCATCTCCTCTGAATATAGAGGAGATGCCAAAATAGAGGAGCGTTTTAGAGTATTGCGTTGGAGATGCTCTAAGCAATAGGGCAAAATTAAAGTTAAATATGAGTTAATTAAAAAATAACATATTTTATTTAAGTCCAATTTTTCTTTTATAAATAACATCATAATTTAAAAATAATTATAAAATTAACTTTCTATATATTTTTTTTAAAAAGTACTAGCGCATTTGTAAAATTCAAAATTTTTACAAACCCTCAATGTGGTGCAACACCTCACATTGTCATTGCTTTTTATTGTTAATGCATTGTTATCCATTCAATAAATTAAGAAAGTAAAATTTTCAAATGAGAAATTTATGGTTAATTTTGATTCCCAAAGTAACAAAAAACATTGGCGACACTTGTTACTACAGTAAGAACTTGGAAGTTAACCCGTGGGAGTTTAGCGGTAGCCTAGTGGCCGAAGGACGAACCATAAACTTGAAGGTCTCGAGATCGATTCTTGGACTCCCATTAATATCGATTGTATGGGGTGGGAGTATTTCCTATGCAACGTACACGTGAGACTAGTTTGAGTCTTAAGGCTCAGGATATCCATGTTTAACAAAAAAAGACTTGGAAGTCCACGGATAGGATGACATTATAATCTTCTTGAAACTCTAGATGTTAACTCTAAATAATTAATATTACAATTTGAGATATTTGTAAATACCCCTCTCATTTTGTATTCTACTTTCAATTAAAATTCCAGCCACAATTGGCTAACCACCTTTACAATATTTTCTAAATGACAATTTTAATCTTTCAATTTACCATTGGTAAACAAAAAATTAACAATCTCTTACAGTGGGTTCGATTAAGGATTCCCTCAATCCAGATCTAACTTATTTATAAACAAGTAAAAAAAAAAAAAACAAGCCTAATCCCAGCCCCAAAACACTAGCCTATCCAATTTTGATTGCAAAAATAATAAATAAATAAATAAATAATCCATATTTATTTTTAATCTACCTCTCTAACTAAGTTATTAACTTGTTTCAAATATGTTGGGCAACATGTTGGTCCTTTATTGGCCTTGGTTTTGGTAGGGAAGTAATTTCTCACCAAATCTCTCATCCCATACTATTCATGAGATTGGGTTAATATTTTGGGGGTGCGTTGAGTTTTTTTTTTCCAACCTATTTTATAGAATGGATCAAGACTGGTTGAGCTATGTATACACAATGGCTCATAATACCTAATTAATTTTAAAATTTATTTTAAGTTAGATGTTAAATACAAGTAAGTTATTTAATAAATTATTATTCATTTAATATTCTAAATCTGGTTAGGTAATGGTTGGATCGCAAGTCCCATATTAAGGTTGGGGGATCAGTTTTGCCTTTTTCAATTAGATTATATGAGTTTTGTTCAAGGTGACCCAATTCTAATTAGACCAAGACATTTACAACTGACCCTAATTTGATTAGTCCAATACCTTCTTTTTTTTTTTTTGGGGGGGGGGGGGGGGGTGTAAATGTGGGTATCCAGGCTCAGACTCTGACTAGTTTCACGTGATGTATAGGTAAACCTCCAACCCATACATTTGATATTGAGAGGAGCACATATTCGATCTTGAGATCTCTGAGTTTACGGTTCGTCTTTCGACCACTAGGCTACACCCCCGAGGGTTGATTAGTCCCATACCTAGCCCAACCCATTAATGTGAAATGTTAATTTCACAATTGAAACTATAAGAGGGTAAAATTAATTAAAAACTTCCTAATAACAATTTGTTGTGTTTAGATGAAAGTCTAAATGAAATGAAAATAAAAAATCACAAAAAGGAGGATTTTTTTTGGTTTTTTTTTTTTTACAAATAAGTGAAAAGTGAGGAGGGATTTTATAAAAACCACCATATATAATAAAATATATTTTTTCCTTCACCTGGAATGATACTCTTTTCAATGGGGTAGCTCCGAATCCCATCTCTACTCTGAACAAAATAAATTTTTTCATGCGGGAGGTCCCGACTTTTAGGGAGGCCAGCAATTCCTCAAGGGGCCCTTCTCAACATGCTCCCTGGACTCCGCTGGATCAAGGTTGGATAAAGATCAATGTTGATGACGTGGCTCTTCCAAATGATACAGCTGCGGGTGCGGGGGCTGTGGCCTGTGATCATGAAGGAGTGGTCTTAAAGTTCCTCGGGAAGGTTCTGTATGGTGGATCTCCCAGGGTAGCGAAGGTGGAAGTATTCGGTTGGGCCTAAAGGAGGTTGAACACCGGCACTGGCGTCAAATTATTATTGAGTCTGATTCAAAAGGGATCATTGAACTTCTGGAGGGGAATCAAAATAATGCTCATTGAGAGATCTCTGCCATTATTGAAGATATCCAACAACTGAGATCCCGTGGCAGCAGTGTGGAGTTTCAGTTTATACGCAAGACATCAAATTCTCTCGCACACTCTATCGTTCAACAAGTTCTCAATGATAGTATTGTTATTTGGTCTTCCCAACCATCTGGGATTTACCCGCTGGAATCTTCCCAAAATTCCGGTCAATCCTTTGTATCTGAACCTTCCTAAGATATAAAGTTATCATTTCAACCAATATATATATATATATATATATTGTATATTGGTATACAAAAATAATCTTTTGACAAATCCCGATTATTCATAGAACAAATTTCTCTTCCTCACTCCCCAAAAGGATAATACATAGGTTTTTAATCAATATACCTTGTTGATGGCATAGATCCCTGTCATGAGATTGGATCCTACCCAATTGCAATTGAACTCATATAGTTCAATTGCACTCATAGAGCCCATTTTTTTATACTATGGTTAAGAATTTTTAACCCTTAGGTTAATATTTTTTCTTCTAAAAATCAATGTTAGATTTTTGGATTCTAAGAGTTAGTTAACCACATTTAATAGTGATCAAAAGAGACAAGTGTTGTCCTATGGATGTGATTGAACTCGAATCCAATTGCGATTGACTGTGATCTAAGTTCATCTATATAGGTTGATTTTGCATCATTTGCATGTACATGACTAGTAATGAATTTATTTCACCATTTTGTTGTTGTTGGTGGTGATTTTGTTGTTGTGTGGGTCATGGTTAGTTGGTTATTAGTTGAATCAGTTAGATTTGTCAATAGAGGGAATTTGAAATGAATAGAGATATATCTTTTTTTTTAAACCCAAAATATTCTCAAGGACCCTTAGCATATGCTTTATTTTTATTTAAGCCTAATAGATGTATATCTGAATTTGAATCCGTTAACATATCTAAATATCTAAATTTGATTAAATATCCAATGAATAACGTAATATAGTATTTATATGCAGCTCTGATTGAAATATTTAGATTTAGATAATATTTGAATTATACGATTATTATTAAAATTAAAATAAATTAAAAAAAAGCGAAAAATGAATTATATTTATCAAATGATAAATTAATATTTATCATCATTTATATTATAATAATTATTTAATGTCTTAAAATTATGTAAAAAGTACATACAAGATATTTTAATGTTCTAAACTTATAATATAATATGTATATATATAATAATTTATTACATAATCAATCGAATATTTGTCAAATCAAATATATCAATATCCAAATTCATATTTGATTATAAAAAAATAAAACAAAAAATAAAAGAACTATTCAAATTTTCTTCGTCGAATTCGAATATGATTTATACGTGACACCCCTAATTACTAATGAGTCGGTTAGTGATGAGTGGGTTAGCTACCATTTCATCCAATTGAGAGCTAGAATTGATTAGAGCTAAGCATATGCCATAAGAAAATATTTTACACCATAATTAAATTATCTATAAAAGTTTCCGATTAACCACACACGCTCACGCACCCAACACTCAAACACACACATCTCTGGTAACTAAAAGGGCACTTTGGTAACAAAAGAACTAATGCCATGGTCTTCCCGCATCTTCCACGAAGTTGCCTCCTCGTCGGGAGCCTTAACTTCTAGAACGCGTTAAAAGGTCCGTTATCCAACTGTAACGGCGTTAACATTCTCAAAGTTGCCGTCAAAGTCAACAGGTCCAAGGGTATATCCGTATATAATGACGATGGCTACGATTCCGGTTTTTCCTTCTTCTAAAGTCCAATCTCCATTTCTTGTCGAGCAGAAAAACCAGGCGAAAAAATTGGACCTTTGAATCGAGGAGAACAAATGCTCATCACGAAATAGGCCAATCGGTTCAATTCCTCGCCAATTAATCGCCGTCTTTGCTATTTCTGTTCTTCAATTTAAGCTCCGGTTTGTCGTCTCCTGATCTTCGGTTCTTTCCTTGGTAAGAATCCATCCTCCTGCCCTTTCATCCCAATTTTTTTCTTATTTTATTTTGGTTTTTTTGTCCAAAAAATCCTACATTTTCAATCTCCACAAAGCTCTAATTTTATGAAACGCTAATTGCAGAGATCTTCGTTCGTTATCGGTGATTTGGGGTTCGAATTCGTGTTGAAAGCTCTGAACTTTAAGAACAATTCGAGGGGGCGATAATATCCCCAGCGGATTCGAAATCTCTTTGAAAACTCTGAACTTTAAGGTTGATTCGATGGATCGTTTATAGCCCTAGCTGTTGTGAAGGTTTATCGTTTCTTATCAAACTCTGCCATTGGAGGTTTGAGAATTTATTATGCTTTAAGATTTTGAGGGCAATTCCTTAATCTATTTGATTTGGGTTTTGTTCTTAGAGTTTTAAGGTAAGAGAATCAATGTCTAGGGTTTGAATTTCGTACGGGGATTTTTTGATTTCATCCTCTTTTTTTTTTTGTACAGTACATATTTTGGGGGGTGGTTGTTAGATTCAGGGTCTTTTGATTCTTAGGGGGATCCCTCCATTTCAAATAAATGGCCTTAATGTTAGAATCATGCATAATGGTTGATGAGTTATAAAGTTTAAAGCTACTAATTTGATTTGGGGCACAAAAGGTCCTGAATTTCTAAGGCAAAATGTCTACCGCTGGTGTTGCTCTTAGTCTGATTCATGAAGAGTCCGTACTTTCCCCTGGTTATTTCCATGGCCGGCCTAGTCTTAGCTCTAGCGAGTCAATCCTCATATACCTCACTGTTGCTGGTTCTGTGATTCCCATGCGTGTTTTGGAGTCCGATTCAATTGCATCTGTGAAACTTAGGATCCAGTCCTATAAAGGGTTTGTTGTGAAAAAGCAGAAGCTGGTTTTTGGAGGACGAGAGCTGGCTCGGAGCAATTCTCTCGTTCGTGACTATGGTGTCACTAATGGGAATGTTCTGCATTTGGTTCTCCGGCTTTCTGATCTCCGGGTCATCACTGTTAAGACTACTTGTGGAAAAGAATTTGAGTTCCATGTAGAAAGAAGTAGAAATGTAGGGTACGTCAAGCAACAGATTGCTAAGAAGGGGAAAGCTTTCGTTGATCTCAAGGATCAAGAACTGCTCTGTAATGGTGAGAAACTGGATGATCAGAGACTCATTGACGATATCTCTAGAAATAATGACGCTGTGATTCACTTGTTGGTTCAGAAATCTGCGAAAGTCAGGAGTAAACCTGTTGAAAAAGATTTTGAACTATCGATTGTGGCATCAAATTCTAATGAGAGGAGTGATGAAGAAGAAGTTGATGAAGGAGAAAACCAGTTGAGGACGAAATCCGAGGAGCTTCGGGTTGTAGCTAGAAAACCACCAGATATAGATGTCTGGTTGGAACCGGTTATTGTTAATTCCAAGATCGAATTATCTTCAGTTATTAGGGATTTGATTAACTCGACATTTGACGGATTGGAGAGAGGACCGATCAGATCTTCAGAGGGTTCGGGAGGAGCTTATTTCATGCAAGATTCATCAGGTCACAAGTATGTTTCCATTTTTAAGCCGATCGATGAGGAGCCCATGGCTGTGAATAACCCTCGGGGGCTACCCTTGTCATTGGATGGAGAGGGGTTGAAGAGAGGGACAAGAGTTGGAGAAGGAGCGTTGAGGGAAGTTGCGGCGTACATTCTGGATCATCCAACAAGTGGACCCCGGTCCTTTTTGAGTGTAGAGAAGGGCTTTGCTGGGGTCCCACCTACGGTTATGGTCAGGTGCTTGCACAAAGGATTTAACCATCCAGATGGATATGCGTCCAAGAGTATCAAGATTGGGTCCTTGCAGATGTTCATGAAGAATTATGGAAGTTGTGAGGATATGGGCCCTCGGGCCTTCCCGGTGGAGGAGGTACACAAGATCTCCGTGTTGGATATAAGATTGGCGAATGCGGATAGGCATGCCGGTAATATTCTGGTGAGCAAAGAAGAAGAAGGCCAAATTGTGCTGATTCCAATTGATCATGGATACTGCTTGCCTGAAAATGTAAGTGCCGCTTATTTTTTTTTTAATGCTTAATGAGTGTGCTAGCTGTGCCTGTAACTTTGTTTGCACCGTTATTCTTGCTATGGAAGGATTTTGGTATCATTTGATTTGTCTGCGAGTGATCTACTGTTTGTGAGGTTTTCTCCTGATAATACACAATTTATTTCCAGATGCAAGATATTGTTAATGTTCAGATATGAAATGCAACCTTTTTTTTTTTGCTTCAGTATTTCTTGGAGGTTCTTTTCGGGTTACCTATCTTTTCTATGCAAACTTGGATATACCTCATGTCTAATCTGAAAATGAAAACAACAATTCCAAGAGACAGGAGTCCTATTTGTCTTGCTGCTCAGCCTTAAAAAAAAACGGTTTTCTTAGTCTTTTTAATTGCCTTTGAAAATATACTGGTGTAGTGGGCCTAATTCTCATTATAGCTTGCTCTTATGATCAATTGAAGACGAAGTGAATATAGCAAATATCCTTTTGGAATGGATTTGGAAATGCATTTGGGGGAAAAAACCCGGTTGTAAATATCTATTTACTGTTTGTTCTGTTTTCATCCAGTTTTGTTTATTGACTATGAGAGGAATTGTTTTTTATTTATTTTACAGCTGTACTTTTTTTTGGCAATTTTTCAATCATGATAAGTTTTTTTGGCAATTTTTCAATCATTCCCGAACCTCGCACTATTTCAAAATTGCCACTCCTAAACCCTCTCCCACTGTTTTTAGGTTTAGATCTTTACAAATCAAGTCCTTATTATTTCCTAACATGGTTGCCCTCTCCGCAGTTTGAAGATTGCACATTTGACTGGCTCTACTGGCCACAAGCTCACCAGCCTTACACCCCCGACACCATTGAATACATAAGATCACTGGATGCAGAACAAGATATAGCCCTTCTGAAGTTCCATGGGTGGGACCTACCGCTTGAGTGCACCCGCACCCTCCGCATATCCACCATGCTTTTGAAGAAAGGGACAGAGAGAGGGCTCACTCCCTTTGCCATTGGAAGCATTATGTGCAGAGAAACCTTGAAGAAGGAATCCATGATTGAGGAGATTGTCTGCGAAGCACAGGATGCTGTGCTCCCAGGCACAAGTGAAACTGCATTCCTTGAATCTGTCGCCCAGATCATGGATCGCCACCTTGACGCCCTTAGCATATAAGGGCATGGAATATATAGATATATATGTGTATTTGTGCAGATGTTATCGTACATATGTATATGGATGGATGACGGGTCCATCTTTGGATGGACTTCATGTTATATATGTAATGTGGATTGGCTGCCCAAACTTGCGCTCCTCTCCACCCGCCTCATTTTGTGCGCACATTTGAGCCTTGTGCAACAACCATCGCAAGAGGTGATGTTCCTCTTGTTTTACTTGGGACTTTTTTTTAAAAAATTATTAACTCACTTCTGTTCTTTCAACTGTTAATGGAAATGCTTTGAGAGGCTGAACAGAAGCCTATGATTTTGCCTTATCTATTTGGTTATCTATATATGTCCCCTTCAATTGAATCAAAACAACTATAATATTTTTAAAAGAAAATGTATTTCTTCTCTTATTTCATGAATTACAGTGAAATTCAAACTCTAGATACCATCTGAGCTTTTGTTGCTGATAACTCATTCGAATCAACAATAATAATATGACTTTTGAGCCGTTGTGGAGTTCAATGGGTGTGTTTTGATCTGCTTTGCTTTTGTAAAAGATAAGGTCTGACGAGCTGTTGGAAGCCAAGATCCTGCTTTGGAACACCTTCTATTAAAGTTTTTCAACCTGTTGTTACCTTCAATCTTCGCAACCTTCAAAAACAATCTTTCCCAAGTTGGGAAGTTCAGGTTCAATTTCAAGTAGAGGCTATTGATGGTACAGACCATGATCCAATAATTAGGGCCTTGGATCCCAATGGATATCCGTTCGATCCCCTTCTATTTCTCTTTGTGCTAATGCCTATTTTAAGTAGGGTTACACTACTTGTCAGCACCCTATTTTTACACCCCCTTAACCGTGGTTAATTAATTTAGCTATGGTCCAAACCCTAGTTAACCCTAAGCTTAACCCTAGGTAGTCCTAAACCCAAACCCTAGGTAGCCCTAGCCTAACCTTAGTAAGCCCTAGGTATACCCAAGGCCCAAGCCCATTTGACCAAACTTATACCTAGACAACTTAATCGAACCGCTTACCCTAACTCTGATTAGACCATTTGCCTTATCCAAACAAAAATACCCGGGACCTATCCCTAAGAATGAATAGGTGGCGACTCAAGTCAAAACATATAATTGTGAAAGTGGGTAGGAAGATCTCATGCTCACACTACTAATAAAGCAAGTCACTAGTATCTCTCCTAAGGGCTAAAAAGTGGGGATCTAAGGGCTTTCCATTGGATCATGGTTTGAAATGTCAATGAAATATTGGTTTCTGTAACGGATAAAATTCGTAAAATGGAGCAAAAAGAATGGGTAAAATAGGGATTTCTCACGCTCATAAATTCTGAAAATTTAGCCGACATCAGCCCACTTGGGCCATGTGCTGGCTCACTTGAGTGTTGTCTGACAGGTGGTCTTATCATGACTACACAAGTCATGATGACTCCAAATGTCTAGAAATAAGCAAGAATCACCAGAGAGAAGAGATGGATGATATGCAAGAGAAGAGGATGGTGCTAAAGGCAAGGAGTATGGTGCTAAAGGCAAAGAGGATGATGCGAAAGGCAAGGAGGATGGTGCGAAAGGCAAGAGAGGAGATCAAGAGAAGAAGAAGAAGAGGAAGAGGAAGAGAAAGAGGAAGAGGAAGAAGAAGAGAGAGATCAGAGAAGCTTGAGTCATTCACACCCCTACCCCGAAGTGCTGTGCAGGCGGCCACTCACCTCATTCTCTTATCTTCCTTGGGTGTGATCCGGCTACTTGATGCTCTTTGTGGCCCCACGAGCGTTTATGACTGTCAGATTCTCTCAAATAGGTCATGTCTGCCTGATGCTCTCCATGAATGGTCACACTGCCACTTGCACGGCCTTGCAGTTGATCATCTGGTGAGTGCAATCACACGTGAACTTGTGCCTGACACTGTGAATGGTGCCAAACCTGTTGTCGCGTTGTGCTGTGAATAGTGCCGAAGACGTTGTGCTGTGAATAGTGTCGAACACGTTGTGCTGTGAATAGTGCCGAACACGTTGTGATGTGAATGGTGCCAAATCCGTTGTCCCGTTGTGTTGTGTATGGTGCCGAGCTCGTTGTCCGTTGTCTGATGTACAACGTACCCGTCGTGAGCTGTACAACGTACACGTTGTTGCTGTACAACGTACACGTTGTTGCTGTACAACGTACACGTTGTCTGCTGTACAACGCACCCGTTGTCTGATGCACAACGGATGCATAACATATACGTTATCAGAGCCACGTTGCCAGTGCCTTATCCGAGCCAGAGCTACGTTATCAGAGCCACGTTGCCAGTGCCTTATCCGAGCTAGAGCTACGTTATCAGAGTCACGTTGCCAGTGCCTTATCCGAGCTAGAGCTACGTTATCCGAGCCACGTTGCCAGTGCCTTATTCGAGCTAGAGCTACGTTATCCGAGTCACGTTGCTAGTGCCTTATCCGAGCCACGTTGCCAGTGTCTTGTCCGAGTTATGTGGTCAGTGCTACGTTGTCAGTGCCTTATCCGAGCTACGTTGTCAGTGCCTTCTGAGCTACGTTGTCAGTGCCTTATCAGAGCTATGTTATCCGAGCTATGTTGTCCGAGCTACGAGGTCAGTGCTACGTTGTCAGTGCCATATCCGAGCTACGAGAGCACGTTGTTAGAGCTGCATTGTCCGAGCTACATCCTTTGTGCCTTATCTGAGCCATGAACTTGTGCCTCCTGAGCTACAATCTCCAGAGCATAACATCAGAGCTCGTCCTCAAGTGCATATGCCCAGTGCCCTCACGATAAGTATCTCTATACTATTATGTGCTTATGTTCATATGTTCATTGTGCTTGTGCCTTGTGCCATATACTGTGCTTGTGCCTTGTGCCTTGTGCCTTGTGCCTTATACTGTGATTGTGCCTTATACTGACTTTATCATCGGAGCTTATTTTAGGGTGCACACCCGCCCCCTCAGGCTCATTCACAGGTGGAGTTTTGCTATCATTCCTCTACCAGCTAAGCCGCTATAGACGTATGGTGTGCACGGGATTTTTTTCCGTTTCAGTTTCGAAGGCAACCAAGAAGTCAAAATGGTAAAAAACAAATTGTGGGTGCAACAATTTCGGCTGATATTTTAAAATTTCGGTGAAATTTTGGAATTTCAAAATATCAACTTGTAGGTCTCTCTCTCTCTCTCTCTCTCTCTCTAAATATAAAAGTTGTGGTTACTTTTAAATTTTGAGAAATTTTAGAATATTTTTTGAAAATTTGCTTCAATTTTTTAAAAATGATTTTCTAAAATTAATTTAAATATTCTTATAATATTTTAAAATATTCATAGTTAATTCTAAAAAATAAAGAAAATATAAAATACATTTCTCCAAAATCCTATAATTACTAATTATAAACTCTACACTAGATTATACACTAGTTTCATACTTATTGATGGTAAACTACATTTTATTTTATACATATTAAGTATAAACTATATTATAATTGCGGGGCTTGCTTCTCCATGGGTGCACATTCTAGAATTGAAATGCACAACAATCGCACTTTCATGTGTCAAGTTAAAATAAAAATTTGTTTAAATTTTTTTAAAACTCTAGTTAGGTAAGTATTATCCACATGGGTTAATGATGACCAACCAGGAGTTATAAATAATATAAATTATTTATATTTTTTAAAATATTCAAGCCGAGCTTGAGCCAAGCCAAGCTTGATTCGAGCTTGAATCAATTTGGGTCGTGCCTAGCTTCCAGCCAAGTTATATGAATTCGGGCTCGGCTTCGAGCCGATTTTCCGAGCACCATTTCGGGCCGAGCCGAGCTTCAAGCCTAGAGTAAACCCTTTCAAGCCGAGTCGAGCAAGGCCAAACTCGGCTCAGTCCTGCTCAAATACTCCCCTACAAATAGAGATGGAGACAATAAGACTTAACGTCTTAAGTTATTTTATTATATATGTTATATATTATATGAAATATTATAGAATGGAGAGTTTGGGTCCGGTGCTTATCAAGCCTAACTTTCAATTGAGACGAGGATAAACTCAACCGTGGGGCCTTCTTAAGAAAAATAAAGGTCCACTATTTTGAGGGCTTTGCTAAGCCCTTATAAAGATCAATTACCATCCTAATCACAGTCAATTGCCATTGAAGTTGGAGAGAGTTGAATCCCACCCACATGGATGAACAAATGCTACACATGTTTTTAAAAATGAGCAATTTGGTTCTACTGGCGAGGAGTGAACTATTGCTCTTCGTGTCATAAAGCCAACTCAACTACCATGAACTCTAGTTAATATTTTTTTTTAAACTCTTGTGATTAATTTTTAATTTTTTTGTTTTAAAAACCAATCGTAGATGGGTCTAGGGGTGAGTAAATCTTAACCACAGTTAAATAGAGTTAAAAGAGGGACATGTGACATTAAAAGGGGACCCGAGACAAACCTCCTCACGTCACCAACAAGTGATTATTTTCCTTTTAAAATTGTTGTTAAAAAGTTCTAGTTCTTACTAGTTAGAGATGAAAACGGAGCGGATTTAGAACGGATAGTGGTATATCTGAATTCGTATTTGATTATATATTCGAATACCCGAATCTGAATATGATATTTGTATCCCGTTCCAATTGAAATATTCGAATTCGGATAGTATCTGAATTATCCGATTAGTTTTTAAAAAATATAAATTAATATTTTAAAAATGTAAAGACATAAATAAATTTTTATTTAAAATTTTTATTTTAAAGGTTATATTAGTTTTCTAAATTTAAAATATTATATATATATAATTGGTCGGATATTTATCGGATTTGATATACTAGGATTCGAATTTGTATCCGATTATAAACAGATGGAAAATTATTATCCAAATTCGTTCAGTCAGATACCTATTCGGATAATTATCTAACTAAATGTATTCGGATACGAAACCGATGCAGATAATATCCGCATTTGTTTACAGCCCTACTTATTGTAACCAAATCTTCTACGGTGATAATCGGATTTGGCAAACCCAGTTGTCACCCTTGAGGTTGCCATGTGTCCCCTTTAATACCCCTTAACCCTGGTTAAGATTCACCACTCTTAGGGTTCAACCACCCATCCTTTTTTTAAAAAAAATATTAAAAATATTTTTAAAAGAATTAATATTTTTTTCTAAAAACCAAGGATGAGTGAGTGAACCTAAGGGTGGGTGAATCTTAACCACAGATAAGGGATTTAAAAAGAACACCTGCTGACCTTAGGGTGATAACCGGATTTGCCAAATCTCTTTGCTATTAATATTTCTAACCTTATTTTCAGGTAAAAAAAAGTAACCCTACAAATTAAAACTTCTTAATCACAGTTAAAGGGACACGTGTTGTATTGGGGGGCGCCCAACTAGAGCTCCGGTAATCAGTTTTTTTTTGTTGGGAACTAGAACTTCAATTTATATTTAAACTAAAAACAAAAAACTCCTCTCTTTCTTTCCTTTCCCCGTAAGAAAGAAAGGTAGAATTCCGCCATGAACCAGCCTCATAGACATCCATCAGGTCGTACAAACCTGGCTTCATGTATCCTCGCAACCACCTTCTTAATCTTCATCTGCACCGTTATTCTTGTCGTCTTCTTCTACGTTTTCAAACCCAAAGACCCAAAGATGGCCGTTAACGCCGTCCACCTCCCCACCTTCTCCATCTCCAACGCCGCCGTTAATTTCACTTTCTCACAGTACGTCTCCATAAGAAACCCCAACCGTGCCGTCTTCACCCACTACGACAGCTGCCTACAGCTTCTCTACTCCGGCAGCCAGGTCGGGTTCATGTTCATCCCCGCCGGTAATATCGACGCCGGCCGGACCCAGTACGTGTCTGCTAAGTTATCCGTCGACCCCTTCCCATTCAATACCCGGTCTAATTGGGGACCCACGTTAACCGGCGGCGTTAATGGGTTCCCGGTTGGACCCACGCTCCAGATTGAATCCAGGATGAGAATGGCGGGTCGGGTCAGAGTTTTGTATTTCTTCACCCATCACGTGGTTGCGAGAGCTGGGTGTAGTGTCGCTATTGCTGTGAGTGATGGATCTGTGTTAGCGTTTCACTGCTGATTCTCCTTAACTTGTGCCCCATGAGTGACGAGGAGTAACCTGCGCACCAATTTGGGGTTCCGCCCAAACAAAGAAAGAGGTCAGGGAATGCTCAAAAAGAAGAGTAAAGTGCGGCTTAGTTTAAGTGACTGGAACCTTATCGGCGCATTTTAGCGGTATGATGCCTTGCTTCTCTTATTAGTCTTCTCTTACTTGTGCTTGAAGTCTATGATGGTTGAAAGTTGTGAAATGAGACGGTGTTTAGTGCGTAGACTGAGCTTTCAATGTACACCATAGCGAAGTTAGCAGAGACCCCACACATCTGGTGGGTGCTACGATCATAGGGTTTACTTTATACATTATACAGTATACAGTGGATCATTTCTCTTGTAGAGAACATCTTTCTTCTTTACTATTATAATGCGAGAGGCAGGTGTAGATGATTTTTCCGAAATTCCCATTCTACCCTTATATAAAAACAAAACTTTGTTTGATTTAATGTTTGGTTTAAATCCCAAACTATCCCTTGCCTTTGATTTAATTTTGAAACTACCCTTACTCATCTCTCTATTTTGAATCACTGGGAGAGTTCAATCGCACCCGCGGGTTAACACGTGACCCTTTTAATTCCTATTAACTTTGGCGGGTTAACACGTGACCCTGTGACCCTTTTAATTCCTATTAACTTTGGTTAACTCCTTCCCCTCGCTCTTACATCACGTGTCACTAGCGAGTTCAATCGCACATGCGGTTAACACGTGTCCCTTTTAACTCTTATTAGCTGTAGTTAACTCATCGCTCTCACATGCATTGCACGTACCACCTGCTAGTAGGATATAAAAGGAAATACGTTTGTGTATAAATACATCGATCAGAGCTGTGGTTTTTATTTGAATTGGTGAACATATTTATGATTTATGGGATTGAAACCATAGGGTAAAAGGAAATAGCCCAACCATTCATCATCCACTAAAAGAAGGCTCAGGATCCTCTCGAGTTCAAACCGAGTCTCCGGTTTGAACCCCTAGAGGTTGCCACGTGTCTCCTTTGACACCCCTTAACCATGTGTAAGGTTCACCCACCCATCCTTGGTTTTTTTTTTATATATTAATTATTAATTTTAAAATTAAAAAAATTATTTTTAAGGTTTTTTTATATTAAAAACAGTTTTTAATTTTCTTAAAAAAATTAATATTTTTTTAAAAATTAATATTTTTTTAATAAAACCAAGGATGGATAGGTGAACCCTAGGTGTGGGTGAACCTTACCCATGGTTAAGGGGTGTCAATGGAGACACATGGCGACCTCTAGGAGTTCAAACGGGACAGAGTCTCCCCGGTTTGAACTCGAGAGGATCCTGAGCCCTAAAAGTAATAACATTTTGTTGGTCCATGTCGCAAGTGTTTTGACCATTCCCATTTATGCGGGGATTTATATTTGGCGCGATCGGGCTAACACTCTCAGAGTAAAAATGAAGAAGATGACTCTACTAGTCATATTCGCATAAGTCAAATAGTTTCCATTTTCTTACCAATGAAGGGACACTTGTTATTACTTTAATCATTTAGTTTTGCAACCGGTTAAAAAATAACTTTATAAATCTTTAAACTATTACTTCAATCTGTCGCAAAAAATTAATGAACTAAAGCAAAGACAAGTGTTTTATTAGTGAGATTTTTAAAATCCTAAAAGTATGGCTTCCATTCCATGGAAAAAGAGAAGATTCTATGTAAAACAAAGAAATGTTTGAAAAATGTTTATTTAAGACAAAGAAATGTTTGAAAAGTGTTTGGAGTGAGAATAATTGGCTTCTGGTACTAGAATTTTGTGGAAGAGTGGGGTGAGTTTTAAGCAAGGTTTTGCTTTTAAGTTCCGAAATTTTGGTAATTAAAGGCCACACAAGAACCAAATATACCTAGATTCCGTTACCTCATGTGAACCCTTTTTTTTCCCCAAAAGTATAAGGACAGCAAAATGCTGTACAATCAAGAGGTAACACATTCATTGCAACAAATAGGGCTGAACACAAGCAGCTGTTGCTAAAATATTTGGGTTTTGAGGGAAAGCAGGTCTTGGTAGCATCTTTCTATTAATAAAATAACTTCGAATGTTGAGACAATGCGGAGAAAGATCAGAAAGAATATGACAAAAAATTAGTATATTTAAGAGAATTTGGTAGGAGTTTCATAGATTAGAAGTAAAAGAGATTCAATTGAGATAAAATAGATGAGCAATAGTTCCCTCCTCGGCCGAACAAAGCCACTTTGAGCTCTGGTTAACAAGTTTCAATCCATGCGGATACTTATTATTTATTCATAATTTTTTCAAAACTAAGGTTAAATGATTTAACTAGGGGCAGAGCCAGGATTATCTTGTCGACGGGCTATCAATGTTGGTAATGGGATTTGGATCTTAGTCCTTGAAATTTTTTTTTTAGATGAGCAAGTTTGTGAGTTATCTCTGTCTCGTGTATCCGTCAATGACTTCTTAAATTAAATAATATAAGAATAAATTTATAAGCTCTTTCTTTTTACTCAAAAGTTCAGGGAACTTTAGCAGCTCCGCTCCTACTCAAGGCTAGCCCCAGTTTCCTTATTCCCCACTTTCTCTCTGGTGCCAACACGTGTCATCAATTCTCTTTGCTACTTCGCTCACCGAATGGCTTAAAAAAATACTATATATTTAAGCTCTCCCCCTTCCTTAATTTAAATTTATATATATATATATATATTTAAGCTTCCCCTGTTTAATTAATAAGACAGCATCCTAACGATCTCCTTGCCCCTGTTTCATTTCTTCTCTATCGTTGAAAGTTTTAGTGGCTGGATTGGCCATCCGCACACTTTCTTCTCTACTGCTTTTGCTTCCTTGTTCAAGCTTTATTTGCTTTCAATTTTAACAAACCATTTCGTGTTTATCTGATCACCTAGAGTATTTCTTTATACCTCATTTTGTAAACAAAATAAATATTGAATATAGGAATTATTTTGTAAACGAAATGAAGTCATTTATAGTGAAAACAAAATAAATATTAAAAAATTATCATCTCTCAAGTTTGAGAGTGAGTTCTCCTCAAAACTTTGCCAAGCTTAATGATTTCTGCAGAGCTGGACTTATTCATCACACAACCCAATACTTTTGCCATGTGTACGATGGATATGTATCTTCCAGTTAGTATATCTTAATACCAAGTTTCTTGAGTCCTCATTCTTATTTCAGGCGATCAAGAGATATTACAACAACTGAAAAATTCATAATCTTGCGAAAATCTAAATAAATCCAACGAATGGTGTGTGAAGGCACAGTTCATTTTCCTCTTTCTCTATATAAATCCTCTCCCAAAAGTTTGTGAACAAGAGAGACTGGGGAGGAAGCAGACGCTGAAACAGGAGAAGGAGAAGGAGAGGGAGAGAGAGCTACCCTTTGAAGGGTTATTTTATAAATTCATATTAAGGAAGGGGTGGAGCTTAAATGTAGTGTTGTTAAAGCTTCAACAGGCTGAAAAAGCATCCGGCAAAAGAGATAATACGTGTTGGCATTAGAGAGAAAGTGGGAGAAAAAAGAAACTGGGGCTAGCATTCCCCAAGATTTTATAACGCACTCCAGGAAAGAACATGGCCCTTGATAAAGCATGAGGGGCTTCTTTTATGAAAAGAAATGATGCTTGATAAACTAGAATGGCAAGATAGGTTTAGTGTTACTGATCCCAAATAGCAAGAATAAGATTCAAATAAAGAATAGCACTTGGGTTTAATCCTAGTTCTTAGTGCTTGGATTGATTATGGTAGAGAGCAAGGCTCAAGGCTCAAAGTTAAGGTTTGTTAATTTTTAGGGGGATAAAAAAAAACAAAAAGGCAAATTTGAGGAGCTTTAAGAGGTTTGGTTGGAGCTCACGCACAAAAAAATGAAGAAGAAGAAGAAATGGGGTTGGAATTTGGAGAGAAATGAAATGGTGAGTTCTTCTGCTTTCTCAAGGGTAGCTCAGCTGGCAAAGGACCACGCCCTAGGAAGTAGAGGTATTGAGTTCGACTATTGTCATCCTCTTGGGGCTACCCGCACAAGGTTCTATGGTCCTTGCTTTGGGCTTACCGGTTCAGTCTTACATGCACCATGGGTTTACCGGTCTATCCGAAAGGGGGGGTTGATGGGGTTCATCGTTGCAAAAATAAAATAAAATTGTAGTGAGGGAACTAGAGTGTGTGTGTGTGTTTAGAGAGTGTGTGTTAGCTACATGATATAATTCCAAAAAAAAAACAAAAAAAAACAGGGCACTAGAGTACTAGGATAGAAAGGGAGAAATGTTAGCATTGGGCTCTGCTGCATGTGCTAGTCTATAAATGTAGGTAGAAGTGTACATTATCAGCATATTTTGAGGTGATCTCTCTCTTTTTGTTAGTAATAGATTTTAGATGGATGGATGGATGGATATTCCAGGCAAAAGGAATTTTCTTTTGGACTTTGCCTTTGTCCCAAGGACTGCCAAAGTTCTCATTTGCGAAGATTCGGCTAGTGGCTGGCCAACTTGGAAAATGGCAGAAGAATCTCAAGGCTACACCCAGACAATGCAATATGGAAGGGTCTTGAAGATAAGGTATCAATTATGTTCTATCCAAAATCCACATTCCAAGTTGGGGAGTGCTACCCTTACTCGTGGCATGGTGCGGGCTTAGACCCACTAAGCCCCTGCCACTGCGTGTAAGGCTAGCAAATTCCATCCAAGTCGGCTTCTACTTATTCTTATGCATCTCTTCAACCTAGTTGTATAGATCATTCTAGAAAACTGTATCATTAGTACTTGGAATGTTGAAAAAACTGCAACTGCAACTGCAGCAATTGCATATGCCAGAGTTGCTGTGTTGAAGGTACATTTATATATTAGTTGCTCCAGTTTGGTGCATAAATAAGAAAGCTCCGTTTCATGACTCACGAAATACGCCTCTAGAGAACCTTAATTGCGGTTTGCCAGTTTCACCCACCGGTTGCAGTCACGCTTAAACGGCTTGTACTATACATACATGCTTATGATACGATCAATATGGGACTGTGAGATAGTCAAATCCACACGAATCCTTAGATGAGGCTTGAGATCCTCTTATCCACTTATGTGACTAGCCCAATCAAATGCTAATAATTAACATTGATGATGTGGGTCTCTTCATTTAGAGTTAAATATAATTTCGCTTCAAAGGTCCCTTTTCAAAGCAAAGCTCGCTGACCTGACAGCCATGTAAGAGGGTGGAGTAAGTAAAACTTGGCAACAATAATGCTTTTAGCCCTGATAAAAAAGGTGAGGGTAAATCATACTCACACCCTTGAGGTTTGATGAAATTTCAAAAACCTTCCCTCTAATTTTTGAAATTACACTAGCCTTACCTCAATTTTGGTTATATTAACATATACCCCCATTTCTTTAAGTTTAGCGTTACTTTATGGATGAACTTTGATGATGCCATCATTTAAAGGTTAGTTGGATTAATCTTACGGGTGAGTGAATCTTAAGCACAATTAATGGGTGTTAAAGGGGACATGTGGCGGCTTGTCGAACCCCTTTAATTATGGTTAAAGCATAATCAACCTAAAGTTTTTTTTCTTAAAAATCAAAGTTAAATGAATGAATCCTAGAGGTGAGTGAATTTTAACCACAACATTTAATGGGTGTTAAAAAGGATATGTGGCGGCTTGTAGAGCTCCCTTTAATTATAGTTAAGCATAAGCAATTGCAGGTTTTTTTTTCTAAAAACCAAGGTTTGATAGATGAACCCTAGGAATGAGTGAGTTTTAACCATAGTTAGTGGGTGTTAAAAGGGACATGTGACCACTTATAGAGATCCTTTAACTATGGTGAAACATAATTAACCTAAGATTAATATTTTTATTTTATTTTCTTATAACTAAGGTTAAATTAATGAATCCTATGGATGAGTGAATCTTAACCACAGTTAGTGGGTGTTAAAAAGGACATATGGTGGCTTGTAAAGCCCTTTTTAATTGCGGTTAAGCATAACCAACCTAAGGTTATTTTTTCCCTAAAACCAAGGTCAGATAGATAAACCCTAGGAGTGAGTAAACCTTAATCATAGTTAGTGAGTATTAAAAGGGACACGTGACAGCTTGAGAGTTTATGTTTGAGCTTTCAAGCGGTAAAGACGTGTTTCCTCAATCAAGTAATAGGGATAAAATAGGAAAATGATAACTTTAGTTAACAGTGTTAATATTAAGAGTCTGACAGGGGAGGGGAGTGTAATTTCAGAAACTAGAGGAGAGGTTTCTGAAATTTCACCAAACCTCAGGAAAGGTGGTGTAATTTACCCAAAAATTAATGTGACATTATTCTAAATTAAATATTGATACCCCAAGTTTTTTTGATTTGTCAGCATTCCATTATTCTTTGTTGCCAAGTTTCACTCAAGAGAGTGACAATTTTGGAGTAATTTTTTTAGGCCAAATGCTTCCAACAATAGCCCCAAGTTCATATTTAATTTTTGGATTTTGCTAGCCCTAGTCACAAATTTTCCAAAGACGCAACTGGGGCGCTAAAAATGTCCAACATTTGCTGACTTTTACTTTTTAAATTATTAAAATAATGAAAGATCTCCGCGTGTTAGCCCCATCTTGCATCTACTGAAAATTTTGGAGTAGATGCGGATGGGGCTAACACTCCTCTTAAATTATTATTTTTTGGTAATAAGGGGTGTTCAGAAACCTTTTGAGGCAAGGATTAGTCCATTCTAGTATCCACACCCGTCCACTCAGAATTTTTCCTACGGACTAAGTCGAGGAGTAAGAGTTGAACACACAATGAGAACAAACCTCGATGCTAGCCAACTGCACCAACACCATATTTAAACTTGTTTATTTATTGGTCTAATGCCACCGACACTATACACGTGACATGAGCCTTACCCTTACCCTTGCCCAGCCACAAGTGAGCAACCAACTACAATTACGGAAGCACCCCCTACCTACCTTTTGCACTACATGGAACCTTTCGGTTCAACTTGCTATACTTTTTAGCTCTCGGAATTTATTCTCAAATCCATGGTCATGTTTTTGACAGCTGGCCTAATTTTGCGACGGCACTTCAGCAATTAACTTAGTAAGAAATATTTCAGTCAAATTTGCATAATACAGAATAATGATTTCACTTACAAGTTTCTAAGAGGAAAAGAAAACGGATCCTCCACCAGTTTATAGGCTAGAGCATTAATTATCCACTATATATATACTATGTATATAACTTAAACAGATAGCCCCGCCAAGAATGCGACACCAGTCGACGGTAGCCAAGACGATCCGTATATAAATTGAGCGACGGTAAACTTGCCTGCCTCCACAGGCGAGGTGATGACCCGATATCCGGACCAATTGACCCGCTGCCCGACAGCCGCACCCGGACCGTAATTCATATACTCGCCATAGTAGAGGGTATCGAGTGCGAACGCACCGTTCCACTCGAGCCACCCGCGAGGGCTGATGTGATCTCCCATGTAGGATAGCAAGTACACGGTGCGCGAGTATAGTTTCCATGGACGGCCAAGATAGGTCGGAAAACTGCCCTTAGACGCCCAAAGATCTGGTGTAGCAAGTATGCGACAGTTGTGGATTGAGATTCCCGTGTTCTGATTCGGGTCTTTCCGGTTCTGGGCTGTAATTGTGTTCTTCTGCTGGGCCATTGGCTTACGCGCATAGATGCTGCAGTTCTGAAACACCACAGCAGCGTTCCCGAATATGAAGTCGACCGTTCCGGAAACATCACACTCGCGGAAGAACTGGCGCTGCGAGTGTACGTACAACGTGTCTTGGTATCCTGTGATGCTGCACCGATACACCACTGCATGGTCTGCCCCCACGCGGAGAGCTACTGCTTGGTGCTTTGCAGCGCCTGCCCAATTCTCAAACGTCATGTCCCGGGCAATAAAACCCGCTCCGTTCGCCGCTGTAGGCCAAGAGAGAATGGAGGTTTCCGGGTCAGTACAACAAACTTTACCTTTTGCAGGGGTAGATTCGTCAATCAAACTAACCGTGCATTTCTAAATGAGATTGAAGAGTCAGGACATGGCAGACAGAGGATTGCGGCCAAGACTTAGGATCTTCTCCTTTTGGTATTGGATAGGAGACTGTCAGCAATTAATCGGAAGACGCCAGACACTCCTTTCCTCTAACTAATGCATTGACTTCTGTGCAAACACCTTGAAAAACGTGTAAAGTGAGTGTGTGGTGCTTTCTAATTGCACTGGTGGTCTCTCGCCAGCATGAACGAACCGGAGAAGATCCTAAGTCAGCGGCTGCCAGATGCCTTAGGGTGCTGCCAAATCAGCACTTGACAGTTAATCAATGATTTTTCATGATTTCCCAAATTTAATTTAACTGTGAGAAATGTTAGCCAATTTCACTTGATAAAATGAGAGTGGGTATAAACCCTAGACGAACAGTAAACACGGAAGTCTCCTAGTTGTTCTTGGACTCTCCTTAATATTGATTGTATGAGATTTGACTTATTAGCTCTGCAGCACGTAAGACTAGTCATAGTGTTTAAGGCTTAAGAAATTCATATTTATTTTAAAAAAAATAGGATATGTCCTATTTATTTTTTTCTTCCTCCTGGCAACATAGAGTTGGAGGTATTTGCAACCCTTGCAACATGCCGAGTAAATCTTAACAATAATGACTTAGGGTTGCAAAGGAGCAAGCTTGACACATCAAAAACAATCAGATATAATATTTTAAAATATTAAAGATTAGTGTGAGATTTCTTTTAGAAAATGGATTATGTGACATGCCACGAGCTGTTGGCCCTTTGTAGTTTATTGTACAAGGCTTACAAAGACCTTTGCGATCAAGTTTCTCTCAACATGCCTGACTAACACTCTTGTTTTGTTTTCTAGACATGAAGACAAAGATGAGCTCACAAGGACCTGACACATGTCTTATTGTCCGAAAAAACAGGGAGAGTACACAAAGAGGAAAGTGCGACTTCCGCTCTCTAAAATAAAATAAAAATGAAATAAACATTTACCGAAGGATGCAGTGTGAAATGTGGTCAAGCCGTCCTTCACGCTTTTTCCACCAGAAATGATGGTTTTACCCTTCCCGTCTCCTACAAACATTATGTTCGTCTTTTTCCTCCCCACCTTCAGATTATCCTCTTCGTACCTGCAAATACAGAATCAATCCTTTATCACCTCATTGATATAAGCATACTTCCATATGATTGGACTCCTTTCGAGTCCCTCTAGCACTCCTCTAACTATTTAACCTATTAACTTTACTGGGAATTATTAAATACCTCAAAAGAGAATGCTAAATTTTTTTTAAAAAAAAAATGCTTATCTTCATGTGGTTTATCTCTTATTAATTTTTTAAAATATTAATAAAATTTAATTAAAAAACATTAATTTTTAAATTAATATTTATCCAAATTAAGATATTAAAAATATTTAATTGAAATTAAAAATTTATAAAATAAAATAAAATTTATACAAGACTTTAAAATTGTAGATATATATCCGGTTTTCAAAAACTTTCTTTCACCCCTGGAATTTGCTTATATATTCCGAAAACTGTAGAATATAAAGGCTATTTTGTGAATTTCAAAACATTATATTGTTAGTGAATGATATCTGAATTGAAGTCAACAAGACAATCACCTTAAGAAAGGAACGTTAAAAGATGAAACTTCAGTAAATTAGAAGTAAGGATATTCTTGCCATTTCAGGTCCAGAAAGAAAATAAAAAGTTAATTTTTTTAAAAATAAAAATTACCTCCCTGCCTTCACGTAAATAATCGTCCGGCGAGTACTTCTTTCAGGAGCCGCTTTAATCGCCTCCGTGATCGTCTTATATGTCCCATTACCATCTTTCGACACCACAATATTGGCCTGAATCGCCGCCACCGGCACATCCAATAGCCTCCTCTCTCTCCTCGACACCCACTCTGGAAAACCACTCTCCTCCACCGGCAAACCACTTTGCATCAATCTTCGCCGGTTTTGTATCGGAATGCCGGAAAAGTCATCGTCGTTACTGGAAACTGAAAAGATTGCCAAGCAATTGCTCAGCAGATTTGATAAATCGCTTAGCCGCCCCAGCATCTGATCCTTCACGGACCCACTCACGTCGGAGAATCCGTCCGTACACGTGTCCTGATTCGTCAGGGCTGCGCTGAGCCACGTCAGCACGTCTTGGGTGGACCCGGGCTGTGATTTACCGTCCGGCGAAGGCGCAACGGAAATTAACGACCGCGAAAGCTGATCAACTGATTCTTCCAACAGTTCAAGACAATCATCGTATGCTGACCGTACATGTGAATCCATGGCTAAATTAGCGATATCTGATGCGCTGTACAAAGCCTTACCGACGTGTTGGAGGGTCATGTTGAAGGAAATGTGAACAAGGTCGCGTTCGCCGGCGTTGAGAGCACCGGGAAAGTCGAGGAGCGAGTTGACACAGAGGTCCGGGTACCGAGTTTTGCCGCAAATGCGGGAGATGGCTTGGGTGGGTTTTCTCCGAACCGCAGCCTCGGATCCAGCCGAGCCTTTGGCTCGACGTTCAAGCAGGACTACGGCTGAGACTGCTGAGGCTACGAGTAGGACGACAGAGAGAACTGCCAAGAGAATGAGCTTGCGTTTTCTTCCGGGGGACTTTGACGTGGGTTTGCCCAGTTGGTTCGGGACTGGTTCGGGTAGGGAAGCTATAGACTCGGATGATCCGAGTCTGCCGTAGCCCATTGTCTGCTAGGGGAAGATACAGAGCTATGTTGGGAAAGGAAAAAAAAAAGACAAACGAGACAGAGAGAAAGGAAAATGGAGAAAAATGTAAGGAGAGAAGTTGGGGGATAGAGGGGTTTTTATATGGTGTGAGAAGAGATTAATAGCAGTTGGTGTGAAGTCCATGTCCAGAGAGCATTAGCTGTCCGCTACTTCCAGCAGACTACCACTGGGTGCGAGAAAAAGATAGGGGGTAATTTTTGACTTTTCATTTATAAACATTAGAATCTGTATTTGTATTTTTCAACTATCTTCACATATACAAGTTTTATGATTGTACACACCCTATAACAAAAGCCACAAGAAAGGTGTCCCTGATACTACATGAAATCCAGTCTATTTTGTTATTATTATGAGATTAACCAAGAATAGGAGCAAACTCCGGGGTGTAGCCCAGTGGCCGAAGGACGAACCGTAAATTGGAGGTCTCGAGGTCAAATCTTGAGCTTTTTTCAAAACCGGTTGTATGGGGTGGGGGTAGGGGTGTCAACGAGCCGAGCCAGCTCGGCTCGACTCGAAATAAACCGAGCTTGAGCTTTTACTTTGGATTCGTTGAGCCGAGCCGAGCCTTAAAAGTGAGCTCGAAAAATAAACGAGCCGAGCCGAGCCGAGCCTGAACAATAGGTGGCTCAGCTCGGCTCAATTAATTTTATAATAATATCCTTTAAAAGTTAAATTTATATTATATATTTAGCATACTTTTTTTTTGGTAAGATATATTTAGTATATATTAACATAATTATTTTCATTTAAGTTTTAACTCAAGCTTTCACGTGAGTCATATGACATTCAAAATTTTTTTAATTGAATTTAGTGTTTATCAATGTATATATATATATAAAAAATCTCGGGTCGAGCTTGAGCTCAACGATTTGTGGACGAGTCGAGCTCGAGCGGACCGTTTTGAGCTCGAGCTGAGCCTGAGCATCTGTAAAATTCCAACAAGCCGAGCTTGAGCAGTGCCCAATTCGGTTCGTTGACACTCCTATGTGGGAGTATTCCCTAAGCAGCATGTGGGACTAGTCTGAGTCTTTAAGGCTCGGGATATCCAAATTTATCCCAAAAAGAAGAAAAGAATAACTATTAATAGGAGCTCCGGTTGAACAGTCAACTGGAGCAAACCAAAATTTGCCTTGGGAAATGGTATTTTTGGAAAACTTTTACTATTAAAAAGTATCATTCTTTGTGTTCATAATTACCAAACTGCCACTTCCTAAGGCAAATTTTTGGTTGTTCCGGTTGACTATTCAACCCGAGCTCCTCTTCATAGTTAATCAAAAAAAAAAAACAACTATGGATAGAAGCTCCGGTTGAACACTCAACTGTGAGAAAACAAAAATTACCTTGGAAAGAGTAATTATGAGCACAAAGAATGATATTTTTTAACAACACATTTTTTTCATAAATATCCTTTCCCATGGTAATTTTTGAAATGGCTTGCACAACTAGAGCTCCTCTTAATAATATTATTATTATTTTAACCACAAATCAGAGCTCTGGTTCAAGGAAATTTCCAAAATATGCCTTACTAAAAGTAATTTTAGACAAAAATATATATTTATATGTATAATTTTAAATTACTCTTGTAGTAAGGCATATTTTGGGTGCTCCATCTCTATCTATCTTGAACCAGAGCTCGAGTTTGCAGTTGAACTCCATTATTATTTAGTAATCTAATCATTTACTGTTAGTTACTTTTTACAACGAACACCTGTTAGAATGTGGTTAGTAAATTGAGGGACTTTCCTCACCCTCTAAGAGAATGGAACCTCAGTCTACTTTGGTTAAAGTTTTTCTTATCAAATTTCTTTACATTCCTTTAATATGCCTCCTCTACTTTTCTCACTTTAAATTTGAAAAAACAACTCCAATGTCCAATCAATTGGGGTTATACTTATCACTAAAATTTATCAAATCCATCCAAACCGTTCAAATGGTAAAGCAGAATCTCGACTAACAATACCCAATCTCGTTTAACTTCCCTAAGAAAGGAAAAGAAGCCAACAAAAAACATAGACAACCATGTGGCTCAGTATGTGATGGATGTACTATAAGATATGATCCCCTTTATTTTTTGTTTTTTGAGTAGAAAAATCTCAAGTGTATGGTTAGCATTAGGCTGTAAACAGAGCGGATTTGGAGCAGATATTGATATTTCCAAATTCGTATCCGATTATATATCTGAATCCGAATAAATATCCGGCGGATGATGAAATATGATATCCGTATCCGATTCCAATTAAAATATCTGGATTCGGATAATATCCGAATTATCCGATTAAATTTAAAAAATATTTAAAAATATAGAAATTAATATTTAAAAAATATAAAAATTTATAAATTTTTATTACAAAAATATATTTTAAAGGTTATATTAATTTTATAAATTTAAAATATATTATTTATATATATATTACATAATCAGACGGATATTTATCGGATCGGATATAACAATATCTAAATCCGTATCCGATTATAAACGGATAGTATTTTACTATCTGAATTCGTTCCACCGGATACCTATTTGGATAATTATCCGACTAAACGGATTCAGATACGAATCGAATATAGATAATATCCGCATTCGTTTACGGTCTTAGTTAGTAGTTAAAAATATTTTTATATTTACAAAAAAAAGATAAATTACACTGACCTCTCATGAGGTTTGCTAAAATTTCACAAACCTCCTCTCTAGTTTCTAAAATAACACTGCCCTCCATTGTCAGGTTTGTCAAGTTAGTACCATTATTCTTTAACAATTTTACCCCCATTACTTGAGGTAACACGTCGTTATGGCTAGGGATGCACACAAGCCAAGCTAGCTCGATGACTTGGCTAGATTCGGCTCCCAAGCTCAACACATGTCCTTTTTGACATTCATTAACCTTGGTCAAGATTCACTCATCCTTAAGGTTAAATAATATAACCTTAGTTTTTAGAAAAAAAATATTTAAAAAAATTAACCTTGAGTAAGTGAGGTTAATTTTTTTAAATATTTTTTTTCTAAAAACTAAGGTTAGATTATTTAACCTTATGGACGAGTGAATCTTAACCACGGCTAATAGATGCCAAAGAGGACATGTGGCAAGCTTCGGAGGTGTGTATGTACCACCCAACATAATGTGCAGTGCATGCTATCACTCTACCTAACCTTGGTTTTTTTTTAAAAAACTTAGATTAATTATGTTTAACCACAATTAAAGGGGGTCTACAAGCCGCCACATGTCTCTTTTAACACACACTAACTGTAGTTAAGATTCAGTCACCCCTAGGATTCTTCCATTTAACCTTGGATTTAGAAAAAAAAATTTACCTTAGGTTAATTATGCTTAACCACATTAAAGGGTCTCTATAAGCCATCATGTGTCCATTTTCATACCTACTAATTATGGTTAAGATTTACTCACCCCTAGAGTTAATTTATTTAACCTTGGTTTTTAGGGGAAAAAAATATTTACCTTACATTTTTGTTTGAATACTATTAACCTTAGTTTTGGAAATATATACTAACCTTAAGTTTATACTTACCAAACCCACTTATAATTTATTTTAGTGTATTAACTGACTTTGTCTTTAAGAAATAGTATTTTAGATATTTTAAAATGTTTAAATAATGACATTATCAAAATCCATCCATGTAAGTAATGGTCAACTAACAGGAAGTGGTATGTGTTCCAGACAATTGAAATAGAGGAGAGGGTAGTGTACTTTCAAAAACTAGAGGGGAGGTTTGTGAAATTTCACCAAATCTCAAGGAGATCAATATAATTTATCCAAAAAAAAACATTATAATTAGTTGACACGTGTCACATAAAAGATAACTTAGTAGGACACGTGTTGTATTTTATAACAGTAACCGGAAGAAACATAACCAACCCCATAAAACAGAGGGAAGGGGATTGAAAGTTTTAAATAAGAGACTTTAAACTTTAAAGATTGAATACCACGACTACCCCTCATGAAGAAGATGTTTGTCCAAGAAGAGGAGGGGCACTATAGTCATTATACATGGGTACGGTAACCTAAACGGATGGCAGGGGCCTACAGGGAATCCAACGACAAGCTACGTAAGCAATCTGTTATTAAGTGGTGCGTCTTTCGCATTCATTGTGCATCAGTCATGTTCTTGCGTGCCCCCAATTATTTACTACGTATTGCCTAACTAATACCTAATTACGTTTTTACACATTTTCTCAGCAAACAAACTATAAGGTTAAGGAAAAATGAAAGTTAATTTTACAGGAAAAAAGCTATTTATAGATAAGTATGTTAAAAAATAAAAATTACCGCTTTAAGTGTATTCTCCATATGGGGGTGGTCTGGATCAATTTCAGTTGAGAATTTATTTTTACCCAGCTAAAATGTTAAGCTTTGACTTTTAACCAATGGACAGATACCACCTAACCAAATTTAATGACACCTAAAAAAAGATTAGTATGTTATGTACTTTTTAGGAATACTTTCTCTTTTTCTAACATTAGGAATCAATCATCTGGTTCTCTACACCTTCAGCAATACAAGCTTTTAAAATGTCAATTATATCCTTTTTATATATATATATATATATATATATATGTTTATGAGACCATATAATATAGAAATGGAATATATTTAGTACTGTTTCAAGAACATCAAATTATTTTTGGAAGGGGGTGTATTCTGACTGTTTCAAGTGCATCAATTGGACGAATTAGTAAACTCGGAGGTCTCGAGTTCGATTCCTCGCTCCTCTCACTAACGGTTACATAGGGTGGGGGTATTCCTTATGTAGCCCGTGGGATTAGTATGAGCTTTTAAGGATTAGGATATCCACGGTTATCAAAAAAAAAGTGACAGACATGTTAAATATCCACACACACATATATTAATCCAGCTTCTTATGCAATTTTTTCCTCTTTGACATAATCATGATAAAAGATTATCTTAAAAGTAGATTTTCCATTATAAAAGCAATATAACTCCCATTTGGTGGCTTCATTTAAGTTTTACATCCTTTTTGGACATTTAAGGAGTGTGAATCAATGTTATGTCATTTAGATAATTTTATGAAATCACTATCCTTTTAACCAGGACTATCTTAAATAGTTCTTACATGTTTATAATTTAATCAACTATTTTTTAGTAATTATATATTCAGTGATTATATTATAAACATTTATGGCCAAAATAATCAAATCCTACCACACCCTTAAAGAATATCATTTTCATACCCAAAGAAATAACAATTTTTTTAGCTAATTCTTTTCTTCTTCTTAAGAAATATGATTAGGGAGGGTTGGCTTTTATCTAAAGTTAGGACTTCCAAGTCAAGAAAGATGCATAAGAAGCATTAATCTATTGGTGTTTCTAAAAATACCATAAACTCCCTCTTTAGACGTCTTAGTCCTAAATGTGGGATTGGGAGGCCATCAAGTCAATTGCTTTCAAAAGCTGAAGCTATTCGAGAAGCTGACAAACAAGAATCGTGGAAAGAGCTTGTTTTTTCTTCTTCTTGAAAAGCTTAGATAAGATGGAGAGCAAATCTTATAGAGAACCGTATATCATTTTCCTCCCCCACACATTCCAAAAATGATTTACTAGGCAAAGAATTAGCCATTTTAGGCCGACATGGGATCTCTCTTGTGGTTGCCGGTGAGGAGACAGACCGTTAGCATGCACTACAGAAACATCACATGCTCTTTTGCATGCCAATTAAACCTTAATTGCATACACAAGGATCCTCAAGGGGTATCTAGCGGTCTCCTCGCCAGTAACAACTATTTACTAAGAGGATTTAACCATCCAGGTTTTTATGCCATGATTCCAAACCTTCCTCTATAGGCGTCGGTCCCTTGCTTATATTCTCGCCTCGCATCCGTACACCCTCGAATTCCACGATGAAATGAACAGACATTCTGCCACATGAGTTTGTAGACATTCTACCACATGACTGAGTTTGTAGACGACTTTGAAGTGATTAAGATACCTAAAAACATTTCTCTAATCATTAAGAAAATGAAATGAGTAAAATGCCTTTATATGTCATATTTAGACGGTTTTTTAGCCATATAGCCTTTTCTTGCATATCTCGCACTAAATGACCAAAAACTCCTTTGGCTATATCCAGAATTTTAATCAACTATCAAGTCAGGCTGCCAAGGTCTCAAATAATCATATGCCAAGTAATGTTAAAACCTGAATTAGTATTTATTGCATCAACTAACTGCATTATCAGTTGAAATTAATTTTGAGTCAGAGCTTTGCTTCACAGCATTGAAGCGGAGCTCCCTTTTACACTATGGGCATGGCATATCTGTAATTATTAAGCTTTGTTGGGGTAATTTTATAATATGCTAAATTACAAGATTGCCACTATGATAGTGAAAAAGGGGAGCTCCGCTCAATGCCATGAAGCAAGCTCATCTTTGTATTTAAATTGTTATCAATTTGTGATACAAAATAAAAGTAGCAATAACATTACATATTATAAACACGATAACACCTTATCCATTTTATTTGTAAGAGAGTGCTTTAATCATTGCATAATGTGGAACCAAATCGTTTGTGTTCTTTCCTTTTTTCTTTCCTATGGCCTGAGTATTTGAAGGCTAAGATCTCGTCAAAGGCTATTTACTATTGTTGAAACCGTACAAATGATTTTGATCCTTACCTTTAAACACTCATTAGCCACCGGGAAAAACCGGGGTTAGAGCACAGACGATTTGCTTCCGCATAATGTATAGGTGGTGTGGATTGTGAGAGTAGGGGTTGACTGAGAGTAAGGCTAGTGGTCATCTAAAACCTAGAATGAGGCATGAAAATTCAACAATCTTAAAGTTGGTTTTTGGACTGTACTTATAAAATCTTCTAAGTCATGACACCGTTAAGTTAGAATTATTTAGGCTCCGTTCTTTTGGTGGAACTTTTAAGTCGAGGACATTAATGTTGTGGAACAAAAGGCAAGAGTCTGGGAAGAGAGGGGAGAGGGTTTCTAACTCTTTTAGCTGATGGTATCTCAGATTTATCGAGTTCAATTTAATTAGAAGTTCCACATCTATGAAACTTTAAAAATCCAACGTTTTTTGTGGAACTTGAAAATTTCATATTTATAGAACTTTTGCACTCTATGGAATAATACAGTTCTAGACATCAGGTAAAATTAGACATAAAATAATGAAAGTTCTAGACTTTGAAAGTTCCATCAAAAGAATGGAGCTTAATGAATTTAACTATAAGAAGTGGCAGTGATAACTGGGGAGGATCATGCTAATATTAACAGTGATCCAACACACCCCTTTGATCAACACTTTTTTTTTTTTTTTTTGTGGGAAATAGAATAGCTAGGTGGAAGCTCCAGAGTTAAAACTGGCAAGCTCCTCACCAATTATCGTTGGAGGTGATACGAGTCTTTTCTAAAGGTAACACTTTAGCTCTGAAGCTCTTTGTTGAGCTTGGGAGGCAACTTGAGAAGTGCACAACAGCACAGGCGATGGTGACTGTCTCTTCAATATCATTCGTCTGCATATCCCAATCAAGCTTTTCCCTTGGATTCCACAAGGTAAAAAGAGAAAATAAGGGGTAAAAGTTTAAAACTTTTTCTTTGGTAAAAGATTAAAAGTCACCTCTCTTTATTTTTTTTCCTTCCCTTTTTTCTTTTTTCTTTTACCTACCTATACTTTTCTTCCTTTTATAAGGAAAAAGAAAAAAAGAAAAGACGGTTGTAAGAATGCTCTAGCCACGTGGCGTTAAATAAACACGGAACCACACGTGTGGCTGGGATTGAGTTCCCAAGTTTACCTCGGAAAACGCACCAGAAAAGTGCATGAAAAATTAGACGCCGTGAATATTCTCAGACAAAATCACTATATATTGTTTTCAATGCGTGTAAATTTCCATTTTAGTCCCTCTAAAAAGCACAAAATTACCAAAAAGAGAAGTGAAATTGAAAACCCCACAATCCATGTGCAGAGCAGAGCAGAGCAACCACCGACATGTACTGCTTTCTTCAACCAATTGTCACTAAAAGACTATTCGATTCTTCTTACCACTATTTCTGACCCACTACCTAAGTCTGCGGCCCATCTTAGGATCTTTCATAGTCAATAACAACATGTCCACTTACATTTTTTAGCCGTCCGATCTCTAGATTTTCTTTTTAATTACTCCTTTTACATAACTCGACGGTCATTCGATTATATATAATTTTTTTTTGTGGGCCATTCGATGCTTAAGTCCCGATCATCTATATGTTCGCTAGTCTATACATCTCAACATACATATCAGTCAAAAAAAAAAAACATACATATCAGTGTTTTAAGGACGATACAGGTACGGGTATTTAACACCACCCTACCTCTTGTGTGAGTGGTAGAGGTGTGGCCTTCTTTCAATGGAGGAGGTGTGAGGATCTAATTTCACCCGGACATGAGTTATAAGAGCTCCAATGCCCAAGCTAACTTCTGACCGTCTGACTCTATTAATGTAGGTAAATGATACCCATCACCCCCCCCCCCCCCCAAAAAAAAAAAAGTGTGGGTATTTACAATCAAAACCAAATGTACGGTAATTCGGCATCTAATTACAATCCACCTACCCGATGTTGCAGTCTAATTGTACCATATCAAAAAAAAAAAAAAGGACGATACGAGTTTTTTTATTTATTGTATATTAAAGTAAGAGTCCTGATTATGGGACCTGAAGGTCCTCTTCCATGCTGACCACACCAAGAAAGAGAAATTAATTTAAAATAAAAGAACAATTTCATTGTCACGTGCTAATTTGCAATTGGGTGGTCAATTTGGAAGGTCCCAGTGATCTATTTTCCTTACAGTAATTGTTGTATTTTGTGTGTGGGGTTCTTTGGTGTTGTTGGTGTTGTGGGTGTGTTGTGTAAAAAGTGTAAAACTTAATTTTGCCTTGTGTTTTTAGTCCCACATCGGAAAGAGAGAAAGTTGTGAAAGAGTTTATAAACTCTAACACTTTCATACTTGGGTAATAATAAAGGAGTGGGCTAGGCCCTCGCGCATGTGTGAGGCCCAAGGGGAGGCCAAAGTGGTTTCAATGGGAATTTGGCGAGCCGGGCCGGAAACCCTTCATGCGCGACGCGTTGCGGGTCGCGCCGGTGCGCAAACATCAAAGACACACACACACGCGCGGCCGGCCGAGCCGAGCCGAGCCGGGCTGGGCTGGGCCGCGTGGGGTCTTGAATGGTTTTTTATTTTTTGTTTTTTATCTTACTTCTCCTTAGCTTTTGGGTTACTAAAAGTTACCGTTTTATTACCGTTTTATTACTGTTATATAAAATATTTAATCACTCTATTAAAAACGGTATTAAAGAATTTAATTTCCTATTTCGGTTTCAGATCTAAAAGAATTTCCTTTTGGTTTTAGAAATTCTATATAAGTGTATTAGTTTCTGTAAACAATACACAACAACAATTTTTGTGATCTTCCGAATTTTTTCTTCCAGTTGAGTTCGCTGTGACCAGAGAAAGGAGAGTGCTCCCTTATCTCTGGAATAGATCGTTGTATCCTGGGGGTGCCCGCATTTATCCTACGAGCATCACAGGTTGAGAAGAACCTGTAGGGGCGGATTTCACCTTAAGGTCAGCGTGTCATAACACGTGCCTCGATCTTCTCTACTGACGAGTTGCTGGTGATCTACAGATTTTTTTTTGTTACTGTTCTCAAACATACAGATTCTGGAATTCTTATCTACGGGTCTACTGCTACATACGAATTGGTGATCGGTAAACTCTGCCTTTTAGCATACAGATTATAACAATCTTAAGGTGAAAACTTTTCTATTCAAATTATCTGTACGCTAGCATGATGTCCAACTCTGAAAAACCAATTCCTTTTGATGGAAACAATTTCAAAAGATGGCAACAAAAGATGATGTTCTACCTTAACACCCTGAATGTTGCATATGTTATTACTGATCCAAAATCTTATGAGAATGAATTAGAACCTGCTAGAACACTGGTTAAGGATAAATGGGATCATGCAGACTACATGTGTAGGAATTACATACTTAATGGCTTAATTCCTCCTATTTATGATGTGTACTGTAAGGTGAAAACTGCTAAAGATCTATGGGAAATGCTAGAGAAAAAGTACATAACAGAAGATGCAGGAACTAAAAAATTTGTAGTTGGTAGGTACTTTGACTACAAAATGGTGGATGATAAATCTGTTATATCTCAAGTACATGATTTACAGATCATTGTACATGAGATTCTGGAAGAAGGTATGACCATTAGTGATGGTTTTCAAGTAGCTGCAGTGATAGAAAAATTGCCTCCCTCGTGGAAGGAATTCAAAAATTTGTTAAAACATAAAAGGAAAGAGATGACACTCGAAGACCTTATTGTTCGCCTCTGGATAGAGGAAAACAACAGAATTTTAGAGAACAAAGAAAAAATTGCAGAATTAAATTCAAAGGCGAATTTAATTGAAGGGATGTCAAAGAAAAAATATGATAATAAAGCAAAGGGTAAATCTGATTTTCACAAGAAGCGAAGTGAGAAAACCAAATTCCAAAAACCGGTTTTTAAGAAAACAACAGGGGATTGTTTTATTTGTGGGAAGCCGGGACATCATGCAAGGAGCTGTAGATTCCGAAAATTTGGTCATCCTGACAAGAAAAATCCAAGATCTGCTCAAGCCAATGTTGCAGAGACGGAGAATTTTTCTGCAGTAATATCTGAAGTTAATTTTGTGGACAATATGAAGGACTGGTGGGTGGACACAGGGGCCACCAAGCATATCTGTGGTGACAGGAATGCTTTTTCCTCCTATGAAATAGTAGGAAATGAAGAAAAACTCTTTATGGGTAATTCTTCAACTTCAGCAATTGCAGGAAAAGGATCAGTGAACTTGAAATTCACTTCTGGGAAAATCCTTAATCTGAAGGAAGTCCTTCATGTTCCAGATATAAGGAAAAATTTAGTCTCTGGTTCTCTCTTGAGCAATAAGGGATTTAAGTTGGTGTTTGAAGCAGATAAATTTGTACTTACAAAAAATGGAATTTTTGTTGGGAAGGGTTATGCTAGTGAAGGTCTTTTTAAGTTGAATGTAATCGTTGAGAAAATGAATAAGACATCTACTTCTTCTGCTTATTTGATTGACTCTCTTAATGTGTGGCATGATAGATTAGGACATATAAATGTTAAATCTATAAACAAGTTGATGCTATTAGGATTAATTCCTAAACATCTACCGCCCATGAACAAAAATGTGAAATTTGTGTAGAATCTAAATTTTCTAAGAAACCATTTAAATCTATAGAAAGAAATTCTGAACTTCTAGGATTAATTCATAGTGACTTATGTGATTTAAAATCTACAGTCACTAGAGGTGGTAAAAAATATTTCATAACATTCATTGATGATTATAGTAGATTTTGTTATGTTTATTTATTAAAAAGCAAAGATGAAGCTCTAGAAAAATTTAAAATATGGAAATTAGAAGTAGAAAAACAGATAGGAAAATCTGTTAAAATTCTAAGGTCCGACAGGGGTGGTGAATATGATTCACACTTATTTTCTGAATTTTGTGAAAACAATGGAATAATACACCAAACTTCAGCTCCATATTCTCCTCAGTCTAATGGAATAGCTGAAAGAAAAAATAGGACTTTAAAAGAAATGATGAATGCCATGCTTATTAGTTCTGGTTTACCTTATAATTTGTGGGGGGAAGCAATTCTCTCTGCTTGTTACATTTTAAATAAAATACCTCATAAAAATTGTGATAAAACTTCTTATGAGTTATGGCATAAAAGGCGTCCATCCTTTAAATATCTCAGAGTGTGGGGGTGTTTAGCAAAGGTTGCTTTACCTACCCCAAAGAGAACTAGAATAGGTCCTAAAACTGTTGACTGTGTATTTTTAGGCTATTCTCAAAATAGTAGTGCTTACAGATTTCTAATAATTAAATCAGAAAATAATGGAGTAGATTCTAACTCAATTATTGAGTCTAGAGATGCAGAGTTCTTTGAGAACTGTTTTCCTTTTAAGGAAAACTCTAAAGGTAGAGATCCTTTGTTATCAACTAGTTCATCAACAATAAATCAATTTGTACCTTTAGAAAATTCAATAGAACCTGTAGGTATTTCTAATAATTCTTTAGAAGAATTAGAACTCAAAAAAAGTAAAAGAGCAAGGAAGGACATAAACTTTGGTCCTGACTTTATTACTTTTTTATTAGAAAATGATCCTAATTCCTTTAGAGAGGCTATGTCTTCTCATGAAGCATCATATTGGAAAGAAGCTGTTAATGCTGAAATGGACTCCATTATGGCTAATAAAACATGGGAATTAGTAGATCTTCCTCCTGGAAGTAAAACAATTGGATGTAAATGGATATTTAAAAGAAAGCTAAAAACTGATGGATCCATAGATAAATTTAAAGCCCGGTTAGTTGCTAAGGGTTTTAGACAAAAAGAAGGAATAGATTTCTTTGATACTTACTCACCAGTAACTAAAATTACTTCCATTCGAGTATTGATGTCACTTGCATGTATTTTTAACCTTGAAATACATCAGATGGATGTTAAGACTGCATTTCTAAATGGAGATCTTGAAGAAGAAATCTACATGGATCAACCTGAGGGGTTTGTAATTCAAGGTCTAGAACATAAAGTTTGTAGATTGAAAAAATCTCTTTATGGTCTTAAACAAGCACCTAAACAATGGCACCAAAAATTTGATAATGTGTTAATATCAAATGGCTTTAAAATAAATGAAGCAGACAAGTGTTTATACTCTAAATCTTTTGGCAGAGATTGTGTAATCATCTGTTTATATGTAGATGATATGCTAATTATAGGAACGAATAAAGAAATCATAATTAGCACTAAGAAATTCTTAAACAAGAATTTTGACATGAAAGATTTAGGAACAGCAGATGTAATTCTTGGAATTAAAATTCTAAAAAATTTTGAAGGGATAACTTTATCTCAGTCTCACTATATTGAAAAGGTGTTGAAGAAATTTGAGCAATATGAGTGTAAACCTGTTAAAACACCTTTTGATCATAATTGTATGTTGAAAAAACATACAGGAGAGGGTGTATCTCAACTAGAATACTCAAGGGTAATAGGTAGTCTCATGTACATAATGAACTGTACAAGACCAGATATAGCTTATGCTGTAGGGAGACTTAGTAGATATACTTGTAACCCAAGTCAAACTCATTGGGATGCTTTGATCAGAGTATTGAGATATCTGAGACACACATTAGATTATGGTCTAAATTATAAAAGGTATCCCGCTGTATTAGAAGGATATAGTGATGCAAATTGGATTTCAGATTCAGATGAATCTAAATCTACGAGTGGATATGTATTCACTCTTGGAGGAGGTGCAGTGTCATGGAAGTCTACAAAACAGACCTGCATAGCCCGATCTACTATGGAATCGGAATTTATAGCTTTGGACAAAGCTGGTGAGGAAGCAGAATGGTTGAGAACATTGTTGGTTGATATACCACTTTGGAGAAAACCAATGCCTGCGATTCTAATACATTGTGATAGCCAAGCTGCTATAGCTAGAGCTAAGAATGTATCCTACAATGGGAAATCCCGACATATTCGTCGAAGGCATAATTCAGTTAAAGAGTTACTAAATAACGGAATTATTGCACTTGATTTTGTAAGGTCAAAAGAAAATTTGGCGGATCCGTTGACCAAAGGGCTAGCTAGAGAGTTAGTAATCAGTACATCGAGGGGGATGGGGCTAAAGCCTATTGATAAATAATCACCTACAACAGTAACCCAACCTACTTGATTGGAGATCCCATGAACTAGGTTCAAAGGGAAAACAAGTTGTTGAGTGATTGTGTGAGAGCACTAATATGGAGAATTCTCCTCTCTCATCCCTATGGTGTAGTAGTGCTAATTGTAACGAGATGAGGATGAGTCTTTGACTCTTAATGCCTTCTATAGTTGATTTTCAGTGGGATGTTATGTTACAAGACATTCTTGATAGAGGTACCTATATGAGTGTGGAAGTGGGGCCGCTTCCTATGAGAATTGAGGCTGATTCTCTAGAGCGCTCATGAAAACCGGGATATTGCACATGGCCGATAACGTGCACAACCGTTAGAACTCAACTGTAAAATGTTTTTTATTTTGTGTTATTGTGCGTGTAATATATTATTAATCTATGAACCAAAGAGCTTGGTTCAAGACTCAGTTCACCAATCTCTTCGTAGATTTAATATATTAACACTAAGTCAAGGTTCAAGTCCAAAAGACACCTTGTCTTAATCACAGTAACTTCGCTTCTCTTTTTATCCACTTTCTTAAATGATTCAAAATTATGTTTTATGTGGGGGATTGTTGTATTTTGTGTGTGGGGTTCTTTGGTGTTGTTGGTGTTGTGGGTGTGTTGTGTAAAAAGTGTAAAACTTAATTTTGCCTTGTGTTTTTAGTCCCACATCGGAAAGAGAGAAAGTTGTGAAAGAGTTTATAAACTCTAACACTTTCATACTTGGGTAATAATAAAGGAGTGGGCTAGGCCCTCGCGCATGTGTGAGGCCCAAGGGGAGGCCAAAGTGGTTTCAATGGGAATTTGGCGAGCCGGGCCGGAAACCCTTCATGCGCGACGCGTTGCGGGTCGCGCCGGTGCGCAAACATCAAAGACACACACACACGCGCGGCCGGCCGAGCCGAGCCGGGCTGGGCTGGGCCGCGCGCGTGGGGTCTTGAATGATTTTTTATTTTTTGTTTTTTATCTTACTTCTCCTTAGCTTTTGGGTTACTAAAAGTTACCGTTTTATTACCGTTTTATTACTGTTATAAAATATTTAATCACTCTATTAAAAACGGTATTAAAGAATTTAATTTCCTATTTCGGTTTCAGATCTAAAAGAATTTCTTTTTGGTTTTAGAAATTCTATATAAGTGTATTAGTTTCTGTAAACAATACACAACAACAATTTTTGTGATCTTCCGAATTTTTTCTTCCAGTTGAGTTCGCTGTGACCAGAGAAAGGAGAGTGCTCCCTTATCTCTGGAATAGATCGTTGTATCCTGGGGGTGCCCGCATTTATCCTACGAGCATCACAGGTTGAGAAGAACCTGTAGGGGCGGATTTCACCTTAAGGTCAGCGTGTCATAACACGTGCCTCGATCTTCTCTACTGACGAGTTGCTGGTGATCTACAGATTTTTTTTTGTTACTGTTCTCAAACATACAGATTCTGGAATTCTTATCTACGGGTCTACTGCTACATACGAATTGGTGATCGGTAAACTCTGCCTTTTAGCATACAGATTATAACAGTAATAAGGTTAGGCCACAAATGCGGTTGGGATCGGATCATTGTCAATTGCAATTGAACTTTATTTCAATCGCATGTGTTGATGGTAGGTTGGAGGAGAAAAAAAAATTGAATTTAAATTTCTTTTTTCTTTCTCCCCCAACTTAAGATCTCTTTTGAGTTCAATCGCAATCGATTGTGATCGGATCTCAATGTTGTTCTTTGCTTAGTGGGTTGAGATCTTGTTAGATGTAATTGAACTTGGGAGAGTTCAATCGCACCACTGGTCCACGCATGTTCCTTTTAATCCCTGTTAATTGTGGTTAAGATTACTAACCCTTAGGGGTAAAAACCTTGGTTTATATATATATATATTAAAACTTCTTAAGAATAAGCTAGTTAAAAGGACTATGTGAGGGCAATTGAACTCTCCCGAGTTCAATCATAATTTTAAAAAACTACTTTATGTGTTCTTTAATTTAGGTTAATGTCGTGCTAGTCCTACCGTCACTTAGGCTTATAAAAAAAACCTTTCAAATTGGTATCTTGCCCGGCCCACCTTTGAGCCTAGTCAATCCAGGCACTTGAATGGTTAGGGCACTGTTATGGTCTTGCCCTTATATGTAAGGCCAGGTTAAGGCTGACCCCTGCTCCTGCCTTGCCCTTTGACAGTCTTATCCTAACTCTATTTCCTTAAAATCCTAATCCTAATCAATTGAAACCCTAATCCTAAGTCCTTGATTGACTGATTTCTTAACCCTAACATTTGCGATTATTCCTAACACTTTGATTACAATCCTAAGTTATTATTAAGATGAGTTTTATTTTATGTAGTCTTACTATTATACTTCTTTTACTTTATATTTATTCTATTTTAAACAATTTCAGTTTAATTATATGTTTGATTGACATTCAGGGTAGAAAAAAATCTCGGTATTGTGGCTCTACTCTGCCATGGCCTTTTGAGGCTAGTGTTAGGGCATAGTCAATCCAGACCCTTAAAGGGATAGGAAATGATTAAGGTTTTGCCCTTATAATTAAGTAAGAGAAGGGTTAGGGCTGACCCTTGTCCTGCCCAGGAGCGAAGCCCCGCCTTAAATTTTGGGGAAAAATTACTATGGTGTTTATTGCCTAGTAGAGGAGCGGAGCTAGGGGACGGGACTTTAGCCATCTTCCCTCCCAAAAAAAAAAAGACAGAGACAAAAAATATTCATTACAAACACGATGGCCCATGACCTTGGCCTGAAAAGCCCTGAAAAAAAACAGAAAAAAAAGAAAGAAGGTGGCTACCCGCTACCCCCTACCTGATCCTACCCTAACGCTCACGCATTCTCTTCTCTCAGTGTGTTGGTGTTTAGCTAGAAAGGTTTTGTCCGAGAGCAAAGAATGTCTGCGAGATGGGCTAGTACGCCTCACCTTGAAATAAACCAGTGTTTTAAAACCCGGACCGGACCGGTGGGTCGAACCGGTTAACCCGTCATCCGGTTACCATAGTGGGTTGGGTTAGTCCTTTAATGGGCTGAATACCAAACCCGGGGTGACCCAGTGAAAACCGCCCAAACCGGCGTGACCCGATCGACCCGGTCGGTTTTTGGTGAACCACCCGGGTCATGGAAAAATGTATTTTTTGTCATATTTATCCCAAAATAAAATATATTAATCAAAAATAGGAGTTTTAAAATAAAACCCTAGAGAGAAAACAAAGACTACGTAAGAAAAAGAGGAGATCGGAGATAGAGAAAACTGAAAAACCAATGATGTGAGATCAAAACCATTCTGTTTTTTATTTATTTGAAGGATTCATATATGTTGGATAATTTTAGAGGACTTGGTCAACCATAAACTAGTTTTTGGGATTTCAGGAGAAGAATAACATAGTTTGTTACTTTATTTTATGCAACATAATTGGATATTTTATTTTATGTAAATTCTTTTATTTTTGATTAACAGGAGTTGACTATGTTTATTTTTTTGTTAGAATTGTGCAATGATGAATTTTCTCGTTAATCAACATGTTAGCTTCTTTCTTATTTAAGTTATGTATTATTTTAATCTTTTGAATCATCAAAAAAATTATCTCTCGAACCAAATCTTGAAATAGGAAAGAAAATATTAATATTAAATATTTTTATGGCATTACTTAGTGTCATTGGGTCAACCCGATTGACCCGACGGTCCGACCGGTTTGGACCAACCCGTCCCCTTGACCGGGTTAGTGTCCCGTCTGGGTTTTAAAACATTGAAATAAACAACATAAATCAGACCCGAGGTCAATATAGTAGAGCCAAAGATATTCTAATCACAGAGGTGAGAATGGGTCCCCCTACTTAATAACATGTATACCAATTGTACTGTGGGCAATGTGTGTGGGGGCCAAATTGTCCCTAGACAATCACATGGTTTGTTTACACTTTACAGTACTAGACACATATATGTGGGACCAACATACCTGATTGGTTATATTCAAAGGCTTATCAGGATGGCACTGTTGTATCGTGATGATTGATGGATCCATGTGATCAAATCTTTTGGTCCTAATACTACTACCAAATATACGATTTTAACTGTTTATAAACGAGAAAGGATGATAGGCAATTGCAATCGAATTCCAGAATTCAGTTGTATATGTGGCAAATATAAATTGGATGAGGGAAAAAGGTCAGAAATTTTACATTTTGATTTTTTTTTCTCTTCCAATCAATATTTACCACATATGCAATTGGATTCTCTTGGATTCAATTGCAATTGTCTGTGATCCTATCTCTTGATAAACTGTTTTTCTGATAAACCGTTTTTCTGAATACCTTTTATAGACTGAATATTCTACAAGTCATAAGTAAGGTATATAGTCCTTTTAGATATTCATGTCATGATGATATATGGATTATGTGTATGTGGTCATGGGCTCTTAAAGCAAAGCATAAAGTTTCTACGCCTTTCGATTGTCTTCATGTGAAGAAATTTTTGGATTCTGTGGGCTCTCTCTATTTCACTTCTGCTTTTTTCCCTTCCTGTCCATGCCAACAGGTCAACACAATTTGCTTTGAAGCGGTCACGTGACTCACATCTCTCATAGGGTTTGATACATACATAGATACATAATGTGTATATAAATCCTACTGATGCAATACTAAACTCAAATTAGCTACAAATCTAAGTAGCAGCCACTTCAAGATCGAATTGGAGCCAATTGTGATTGAATTTAAGGAGAGTTTAATCGCACCCATAGGCCAACACATGTCCCTATTAACCCCTCATAACTATGGTTAAGATTCACAAACTCTTGGGGTTCAACAATTTAACTTTAGTTTTCAGAAAGAAATATTAAGCTTAACCTTAGTTTTTAAAAAGAAATACGGGAAAAAATATTAACCTTTTAAGGGTTAAAAATTCAAAATCAGTGTTAAATGTTTTTTTTGTCTAAAAACCAATATATTATTGAACCCCAAGAATTTTTTAATGTTAACCAAAGTTAATTGGGGTTAATAGGGATACATGTTGGTCCAGGTGCGATTGAATTCTCCCCGAGTTCATTTACAATTGGCTTTGATTGGATCTCAGACACTTCACTCACCACATCAGTGACAGTGAAGCTGGGGTGTGATACTGCCACAATATGTTGAGATTCATTCAGCCCTAGTCCCACCAATTTATCAATTCAAAAAAAAAAAAAAGTACTTTTTGAAAAAGAAAATGCTACATGTTTGGTCAACCTGACGCCATTATCATACTATAATTAATCTGGACCATTCAAATAGTGGACCACCTACTTCATTTTTACGGCAAGGAATTTGCACCATTCAAGTGGGCTTTAATTTTGATCACGGTCCATAAAGGAATCACCTAACATTTTGATGGTCGAAACTGATGCCATGTGGCCACATGGTCACATGTACTCTACCCGCTGCTCCACGTCACTACTGACACCCTTCAATGGATGGTCGGGATCGTTCCAAGCATGATGAAATTGTGGAAGTATAGCCCTTGCCTTCCGTTGTACACCAACTGTAAATATTTTATTAGGCAGTTTAGAAAGTTGAACCTGTAATGGGCTGGGCTTGAACTTGGGCTTGGGCTGACCTGTCGTTTGGCCCAAGCATTGCAAGTTGCAACTCCAATGGGATCTGGGAAAAGGACGGATGGTGAAATCAAAGTGGTACTAATTAGGCTTCAAGAGACAAACATAGGTAAGTGGACCACAGGCTATAATGGTAGCTCAGTGGTCCAATACCATGGATCCCACATTGACTGGTATAAGCTCTTTATGATATCATCACCTTCAACGAAAAAAAAAAATAAAACAAGCTATTCCATCTGCTAGAGCCCAAATGGTTTGGGTGGAGCCCTGCATAAAATTGTTTATCCAGAACCAGCTTACCATCCCAAAAAAAAACAAACATAAGTGATGACATAGCGAGCTTCCATGGGTAGGGTGTAGATAAGGCATTTATAAAGGTTTCGATGGTATTTGGATACATTTCTAAATTGACTTTTAGTGATTTTTTGTTCTTGAAAAGTTAAAAATTGATTAAAATGCCGTTTGGTTTAGTAATAAAGAAGTACCTTCTCCACAAGTCAAAAATTATAAAATGTTAGCTTTTAAATAAAGTTATCCCTATCTAGCTTTTATGTTTGTACCAAAAAGCAAAAAACTAGCTTTTATGGAAAGTCGCAAATTTTTTTAAAAATTATTTTTCTTATGAATTACTTTGAATAAGTCATTCCCTTCTTTGACAATTTTATTCAAACAAGCCCTTCATCTAAGTCCGAGAATGGTGAAATGCAAAGATATCCCACAAGAAGGTAGTTTCAATGTTATCGGCAGTGTAAATCCGAATAAACAATTTTATGCAGGGCTCCACCCGAACCATTTGAGCTCTAGCAGATGGAATAGTTTGTTTTTTTTTTTTTTTTAATGTGAAGAAGATACGGTCTATACTGTGATGGCTTAGGGTTCATGGCAACTTGCTTTCAAACTAAGTAGGAAAGTGACAGAAAACTCCCCATAGTAGGTACTATCGAGAGCAAAGCCACTCGTTTTGAAAATCAAAGGCCACAATTTGTAAAGTCTTTAAATAATGGGCCCCACCTAAGTGTTGGCACTTTGGATATTCAATCCTGCGGTCTTGGCTCTCGGTAGTACCTACTATCGAGAGTTTAAAATCACTTCCCAACTAAGTAATGCATTAAGATCCACAATTGATATAACAATCTTTCACAAATAAGAAGTGGGTCATGATGACATACATAACACTAAGTCATCTGAGCCTATTTGCTTATCTTTTCACAATTAAGAAGTGGGTCATGATCACAGACATTAACACTAGTCATCTAGTCCATGATTAGGCCATGTGGGTCATTTGCCACATAGATCAACATCACCATTATAACCATCACCATCCATCCAAACATATACCTTTATACTGCGTATCATTCAATAAGTGAAAGCCCTATTCAACATCATATGAGTGACCCCTCTGCTAAATCATTCGTGGGATAATGTTTTTTCTTTTCATATATCAATAGATGGTGATCCTGCAGGTTACTATCCTCGAAAATAATCACCACCTCGCTGTTGGAGTAAAGGAAGGCGCGTCTCATCCCCTCTTATATCACCACGTGTCCCTTTTTACTTCCCTTTAATTGTGGTTAAAATTCACTAACCCTTATATTTGGTTGTCGAGAAAATAGGTGAAAAGAACAAAAAGTAAAGAAAATTGGACAAAATATAACTAAGAATTGTATTAGAAATTCAAAATCTTCTTTTCTTTTTCATGTTTTCACCTATTTTCTCAACAACTAAACATACCTTAGGATTAAAGCATCGGTTTTTAAAAAGAATGAAAAAAACTACAGGAGTTAAAACTTGTTAACCATACTTCAAGGTAGTTAAAAGGGCTTTGTGAGGGGGGGAGCAATAGTCCGCTCCTCGCCCAACAAGAGGACTATTGCTATATCATCCTAAGTAATGCACGCCACAACATTTCACGATCATGTAGATCATATGGCTCAACATCGTCAATTAACACAACTTCTAGCCTTCTATATCGACTGATCAGATCTCACCCTTTTATGGGGGATAGTCTGCGGATTAACACTAGCAACAATCTAGCTTCACATCAATTGCAACGTGCTTGTATGACAGACATGTGGCACATCGCGCGGTTGTGGCTTCTCAACCTTCCTGACAATACCACCTTTGGAGAAAAAGCAGGAAAAAAAATAAAGAAAAAAAGAAAAGAACATGGAATTCTAGTGCAGTAGGCCTTGATCACAGAGGTGGTTGAAGAATCTCCATAAATGGGCCTCATATTGAATGAAAGAGGTTAACTGCAAGCAGGAAGACAAGAAATACTTGGCTTCAACTCTTATGTTTACATCAAAGACAGCTCAACCACTCCATTCCATTCTACCATCCTAAGAAATCTAGTGAAGCTGGTTTATAAGTGTAAAGGTAATTGGGTATATGAAGAATCAAAGCTGTACCTACTTTTATTGCGTGTTTGTGTGAGAAAGAGAAAGATTTGTCACAAAACTACAAAATGGTGGGAGGAGAAAACTTTGATGCGATCTCTTCCACTACCAAGACCATAGGTTTTCCTGGAAAAAGTAGATTTCTAAAAGGAACCTTATCCCTTTAAACAGTTGATACAGAATAAAAGGAAAATCACATGAGATGGTTCCTTAGATAAAATGCCAAGCATAAAAGAGAACAAAAAAGAGTAGGTTTCAGAAGATAGAAAGCTGAAGTGCATCTTTCCAACTGAAAAATGATATAGAGGCCAACAAAGAACTCCATAAAATTTGCCCATTTCCAACCACCTCTTGTAATTGTATAGTTGTACTACTTTTCTCTGGAATTAGAGCAGTAATGTATAGACTATAAACCAGTATAAGGTGAAAATGTCTTTGAAGGTTTTTTTAGTTTTACATGTATATCTATATAGGGGTTCGCTTCTCTAATTGGATCACACATGCTATTATGGACTGCCATGTGTACAATTTCAATATTAAAAGAAGTTCAAAATTTTTCTACAAACCTTAATTGGGTTAAGGATTAACCTTATGGGATAATGTTGACCAATTAGGAATCGGAATAATCAACAAGGGGCCCAACTCACTTTAAGCGTGGCATCCCTGCCTTGGAAGAGTGTTCCACCAATGGGAAAGCTCACACATAAATAAGAATCCCCCATCTATATATCCTAGAGAGCAAAACAACACAGGGTTAAGATCCTCCGATGAATTTAATTTTGAAATCGCCCAGCTAAGATTGAACAGCCCAGACCACTGAGTTCGAGGTTGCTCATCCAGGATGGTAGATCTCTCATCCATCCCTATTATAAGGAGAAAAACTCTCCTCGTATGGCACACATACAAGGATATAGGCCACCCCCTCCAATAGATTATAATCATTCTGACGCACATGTTGTAACCGTTCGATATATTGACATTTTCTAGATAGTTCACAGCACCATCTGATTTATAATGACAGATTAATCGAACGGTTACAATTACTTAATCTGGTTGACCTTTGACCCAAACTACAGTCGAGGTTGGATCCAAATGATTGGCCACATTTCACTGAAATATGTCCCAAGTGTGTAGTCTGGATTTTTTTACTTTATGTTCAACTAATAAATCATGGAAAGAAATCTTATAAATGATAAGATGCATTATCTGTACTGGTATAGCTTGGACTGCAAGTGCATATCCGGATTCCACCATTGGTGAATTCCATGAGCTCGTTTAAAATCCGGTGAAGGACTCAGATTAACAGTCAGATTCGCTGAAGGAATGAGATGGAGTGGTTCTGATTCCTTTCCAATCGCACTCAAGAATAAACCCCCTATTGAATTCTGGGTTGCCAGCCTCCCAATGCCTCCGGCTCCGATCTCCTCCATCTTTTTCCTGTGCTCAAAATACCCAATGTACTCAGAACAGATGTGATCAGCTGGATTCACAAATAGACATGGAACCCATGCGGACAAAACAACAAATGGATCCTCTGACCGAGTTCTCTGTTGGTGACCCTTCACAGCTACAGTGATTCCTGCTGTGATGAAACTACTTGCGATGCGGATCCCATGCTTCAGTTTCTTATCCTTAATTCTTTCAATAGGTGCTGAAAAGAACGGTGGATTGAAGAGAAAAACTTTGAGAAATATACCAGTCTTGGCCATATTCTTTCCTGCGAGCATTGCCATGGCTGACCCTAGAGAATGACCAGCTAACCAGATATTTGAATCTTCAACTGCAGCAACCACGTTTCGGACTGCTTGCATTGCAATTTCGAAGCGGGAAGTCCTGTGAAGTCCATTCTGGATTAAGTGAAGGTCTAATTTGAGGTCTCGTGAGAAGGAGCCTGGTTTATTTATGGTGCCTCGGAAGGCAATGACATATCTCGGAGCGTCTTGTGTTGAGTGGTTGAAGTTGGAAGCAGGGGGTTTGAATTCATAGATGGCACCAAAGATGGAGAAATCAGCATCATCTACGAGCTGACGGATTAACTGAAAATGGAAGAACTCCCACCAAGGGGGAGCAAGAGCATGGGGCCCTTGGCGATTCTGCTGGCGGTCCCGTTCTAGAATGTAGACACCCTGAACCAGGCTGGCAGCAACAGATCTTTGGTGATTTGCACATTTCCTGCATAAATTTTTTATTTTTTTTAATAAAAAACCACATCCCTTTGTTAATACAAAATAGAAATTTAAGGTATTCATGTAGAGAAAAGGATCCGCTGCAGAAATCCCAAAACTCTAACATGCTTTTACGGTGCTAATGCATCAACGGTTGATGATCAACCACAGGGGCTAATGCTGACATGCTGAGCGGAAAAGCCGCTTAGTTTTGGGGTTCAAAAGAGCTAATGAAAACCCCAACCCTAAAACTGCTTTCCCGCTTCGACGCATCAGCATTAATGCTCTACTTCTTAAGTTTTACAAAATGCTGAGAATTAGGGTTTTGGGCCTTTTGCAACGCAACGGCCTTAGGCAGCATGCCTTTTGCAGCAGATGAAGACTACTCACGGAATAGACAGTTAGAATACCACCTGCGCATAATTTCCATGCAGGGAAATGAGACCCGCTATGTTATGGTCCAGCCTCTGAACCTAAAAATTGACCCTATATTATGATTGTGCGTTGTAACAGTCCCTTAAGTAGGCTGTATTCGACTGTCATATTCTTTTATTACCATGCAACAGCATGCGACAGCTGCCACCATTAATTGGTTTGATTCTTAACCCAGGATATTAGTCTCAATTCCCTTGCATGGCTGAAGATAGATCATTTCTAAACACTGCACAGTCCATCCTGCAGATACTTATGATTTCCTCCAATGTGGAAAATAAACAATGTAACTATGTAGAAAAATGCCTTACCAGTCAACAGCAGTTAGGTGTAAAGGTCCTGAAAGGCCAAATATTTCCCTCTCAGAGGCCATCACGTCTTTATGTTTCTCTTTTTACTCTCTTCCTGATATGTCCAAAAGGTAATCTGCAAATAATTTAAGGAAAAGACATTAAGCAAATTGTTCAATAGACCTTTTTTTTATTATTGGTAATTGTTCAGTAGACCTTAGCCTCCCAAAGAAACTAGACTTTCGATATGATACGTATCATCAAATGCATATTGTATTTTTTGATGGGCGATACTGATGACCAATACTAGAAACATTCTGTAGCCTTCTACATGTTTTTTTTTGCACACCAAATATCTGATTTGGTTTAGGGTGAAAGAAAAACCCTGTTGAAAACAATCTGTAATGTCTGATACGTGCACGAATTGCGATGTATCACTTTGAGGGCTGAGTAATGACCGACCTGTACCAATATTTTAATACATGTCAAGTTCTGCAGCATACAAACTGCATAATTGTCTAGAACAAACTAGCAGGCTAGGTATGGCATGTGTTATGTCAATCAGCATGTGAATTCAGTTGGAGGTTACGTAAAGTCAGTGTAACAAATCTCGTTCTCGGGCTTTTATCTACCGAAGTTTTTCTTAGGAGATTTTCAAATCTGAATTTTTTTCAGGTATTTCTCGCCTAAATCTCGGCAATGATTAAAAAAATATATTGAAATAACAGAAAATAGGAATAAATATCATTAAGTTATAAATTCATAAAATCAACATTGTGTATTTCTCATGATATTTTTAAAATCTCGGTTGAATCCCGGCTAAATCTCGTGATATATACGGGATAAAAAGAGAAAATTATATTTCTCGTGAAAATTTTAAAATATCGCGATAAAAACGGAGTTTTAAACTTTAGAAATTTTTCTCAAGAGAAATTGAGTATTTCTCAGGAGATTTGTAACTGTGCGTACAGCTATGAGGTTAAGCACTTGGATGCATTGTCCGATTTGCAAATGCTGACCCTAGCTCCAAAGAGGTTTTTTTTTGGGTGTGGGGGGGGGTACATCTGAAACACATTCTTGTTTTTGTTTCCAAATCAAGCGGAACTAATTGCTTACGCTTGACAAAACCAGATGCCACATACAATCTGCATGATGTTTGCAACCAGGGGTGGAGCCAAGATTTTCTTGTAAAGCGGATGGATTTGTGGAGAATGATTAGGCGGGTAATATTAATAATATTATGAGTGTGGGAGGGGTAGCCCTGAGAATTTTTTTCCATGATCAAATTCATGGGCGTATCTTTCGTAAATATCCTACCTGTATTGTTCTCCTTGTTTAGGGGGGCAACTGTCCCCCTGCCCTTTGATTATGCCCTGTTGAAAATTTAAATAAAATAGTATATAAATACATGTGTGCTTTTTTATTCAAAAGTTTGGTGGGGCACCTGCCCCCCCTGTTTGTAACCCTACTATCTCAAGTCCTACAATCCCATATTTTGCATGTTGTTAACATAGGTGCATGTCAAGTATGCCACACCAGATCCTTCAAAGTCTCTAGGTATCTGTATCAGTTTAACACAACATGGTTTTGGCCACTGGATCCATGTCTAACGTGGCTCCACCGTGTCCTAATATTTAAAGCATTAGTTAGATACATAGCCAAATAAGCACCCAGAACCATACCTAGGACTTGTACAACTATATGATATCTAATCGAGGTTGATTTTATGTTGTTATTCACAACAAGATTTCATGTCATAGCCCAAATTAAGATTCAGTTGAAGGCGGGTTTTGTTTATCAGTTTAAGGCCAAGTTTTGATTCAGATAAAGTTTATATATTTATAGTTTTATACATACATATTACCTATCTCATCAATTAAATGAGAAATCATCCACATAAAGGTATGCAAACAACAATTGTTGTGGGAGTCAAGACTGGATTGTCAACCACTACTCAAGCACAATAAATAAATGAAAAGGAAAACTCTCACAAGGGTTTCTGTGGAAACACCAAAATGTTTCACAATAACTAAAGCCTAGAATACATATTTTATGCATCAAATAAACAATAAACTCCCCTACCACAACAACAAAAAGTATCTATAAGCAAGAAGAACAGCAGATAAAGATAGCTTGACAGCTAGGTAAGCCATCCAGCTATAACCTAAAATACTTATAGTGATTACTCAACTACCACTGAATCCCATGACGAGTACTAAAAACTTTGACATCATCTTGCATCTTGAAAGAAATGAAAGCTTGGAAAAAACATAGATGTAGCCGCTGATCTTTGCAACAAACTTCGGATTGCCTCAACCCAAAATCAGGGTGAAATGTTATACCCGTTGAAGATGATTGTCTTGGGCCGGTGGGATCTAACGATTCAAAACCTCTTTTCTTGGAATCTATCTATTCATGGTGGATCCAGTTGACTCCTGATTTTTTCACCACCGATTTGACCCTTACTACTGGATCAATCCTTGATATTTTGGATTTGAAGGACTATAACTTCAAATTGCCAAAAAAGGAAATTATAGATAGAGTTATTGATGAGGCAAGAAATTAAAAAAAATGATGACATAGTAATTACTAAAGTTCATACGTTATCACCCTTAGAAATAAATTTCAATGCATCGAGAAGGGAATATGAGAATTTCTAGTAAGTTAAAAACTTGAAGAATGTAAAGTATCTCCCTATATACTTATAAATTGAGTTCTTATGGATATAGCCACAACCAATTAGTCAAGCGTCTAGGAGACACCTACCTGATAGGGGTTCTCTAGGCGAGGGGTTGCCTAGAATATGCCTCGGTGACCAAAATTTATTTATATATTAGAATTACAAAGATTTAAGATAGGCTAATGATATTGGAAATAAATATTATAAATAGAAACAAAGCATATATATATATATACTATTATAATGAGAGAAGCAGGGTTAAAAAGTAGGTTGATTTTTTTCTAATATTCCTAATGAGTCCCAATTTTATGGTACAAGGGTGAATTTTTTGTATTTTTCCTATTTTGCCCATAACTCTATATAAAAAAAAATAACAATAATCCCTCAATATCTCCACGATTCCCTCAAATCCTTATCCTTATCTTCTCTCATGCTCCTTCCTTGATCTCTCCACGAAGAGGCACACCCTCTCTACGTTGTAACTACTTTTCAAGAGAAAAAGTAGGGAAATGTGTTATGAGATAGTTTCAACCCACTACTCCATCTTTTTAAGTTAAAATTTTAAAATTCCCTCACTAGAGTCCCCCTTCCCAGTCTCTCTCCTCTTCCTCTCTCTCTCACGTGCATCGCATGTGCCGCCCACTAGTATATATAAGACCAAAACATCACTCCATCCGAAACTGAGCAGAACCCCCTCTTTACATGGGCACACCCTTCCCATCCCTCCTAGACGAGAGGCAGTATAAGAGAAAAATATCACTACTGGGTAAATAGCATAGTTTGGAGAAATGGGAAGAGAGATCCAGATGCGAAAATCCTAGACAAAATTTATTAAATAAAATATTGTCTTTTTTATATATTTTATCTTTCTAAAAATAACATACAACTTTAAGTGGGGCTCTGTTGCCTTTGTCACTAGTGCTTATTTCCCAAGGAGATGAGACTTGTGAACCATTATGCGACCTCATTTTAACAAGTACCCCCTAAACCTTGATAAGGCAGTACTCAATAGGGATCCTTGCTAGGTGAGGTGGTTGACTAGGCGCCATTTTGACTACACTGCTCACAACTCCTAAGTTCTTAAGCTCCAATCAGCTTCATGCAGGCTTGCAAATGGAACATTTATTTACCCTTAACCAAAACTACATATCAAGGTGTTAAACTATAGATGCATAGTCACGTAGTAGCTATTCCAATCTTCATATGATTACACAAGATGCTACTAAATAAAGATCCAAGGGAAGTCTGTTCTAACTTCTAAGCTCATCATGAAAATTCCGCTAAGCACATTTGTACTCCACGAGGGCATTTCTTTGGAACTCATCAGTATACACTCAATTAAAACAATCCAACCTGCGCATGAGGAAAGAATGCTACACAAGCACCTTTTTTTATCGGTAAAGAAAATGTATATATAATGCTACACAAGCACCTTATCGTCGTTTTACAAACATTTGGTAAAATCCACACAGGTTCTGAATTGTAGGCAAGAATCAGCATGATTCAATTTGACAAAAATGCATTGAGGACGCCTAAAATAAAACTGTGCCCTACTTTGACCATAGAAAATGATGAAGAGATGATGACCCTCATAGTTTAAGAGACACCAGGATGTTCAGCCCCCAAGTTGTTTTTCTTAGTTTCCTAAGTTGCTCCTCTTTAAGGTTACAGTGAATCAGATGAAAGTAATATTTCCAGGAGAGCTTGGAGACTTGGTCAGATGATGCTTTTACAAGTCCTAGAACAAAGGGTTCAAAGTTTCTTAAAAGAATAATGTCATAGAGAAAAACCAGCAAAAAACAGAGCCACAATCGCTCAATGAGTTGGGAATAAAAATCTCACATTGAAGATTCATATTTCATTAAGCAATGACCTTTACTCATACCTAAACCAATAGGCCAAACAAGAACACCATATGCATCTGACAATTATGACTGCAGCATTTGGGCGTAGGGCATAGATTTAAAATAGCACAAAAGAACCAATTGGAAGTAAAAGAATCACACTTTTTGCATGAGAACATAATTCATGACTTTAAGATAACACAATCCATCCAAACTAATGCATAAACAACACTATATCAATGTTCTTTTTATTAAAAAGCGTTTAGAATCTACATTGGAAGCTTTATCCTCTATATGATAATATTAATAGGGAGAGTAAGCGGGAATCAATTTGTACCAAAAAGATAGATCAGGATTTCCCAAATGCTGATGAATCCATCGAACCCCTTCACTCATTTGATCTTCCTTCTGCCATGAACATTGTAACAATATCATGCTTATGAACTTGTTAGGGTCATTAAAAAGAGGAAATTCGTTGAAAATTGCTAGCAACATTTTAAGATTAAAATACAGTAGTCGGTATGCAACTTGCCAAAATTTACAGAAACAAAAAAGTCAATAACCATTTTAAAATTTCAGAATATAAAGAATACATCAAATACAAGCATTTAACAGATCAAACATTGAAGAAAAACAAAACAAAAACAAAAACTCCTATTTTTATAATGATGACAGATTCAGGGTTTCAGCGTAAGACAGAAACCACCTTTTTCAGGCTTAAAATTTTTCATTTAAAATAGAAAGAGAAATGTACCTTGGGGATTTCATGAAGATCAGATCTGAGGATTTGCAGAAGAAAGATTAGAAGGGAAGAAATAGAGATCTCCTGAAAAATCGAGGGTTTTAGTTTTAATTTCAATGGGAGGTGTACAGGCCACAAGGAAAACTTCTTGTTGAGAAAAGAGCTGGTGAGATGACGTTTTCTCATCTCATTTATGTCGCTCTATTCAAATTAATTAACCTCTTACGTAGGGGTGCTAATGGGCCGGAAGGGCCAGGCCAGGCCCGTCTGGCAGGCTTGGACTAAAACATAAGGCCCAGGCCTCTATACTCATACTTCAAATCGGGCTTGACCTTGGCCTTGCCGGCTTATTTATTGTTATTTTTTTCTTTTTTTTCTTTTTTTTTTTGTAATAATAATTGTTGTTTTATTAGAATCAGGTTATTTTATTCTTATGCTCCGTTTGTTTTGATATAAAACAGGGGAAAACCAATTAGATCCATGGAAAATGTCATTCATGCGTGTTTATTTGAATGTACAAATTTTGTAAGCAAAATGTTTTACGAGAAAAACGAACAACTTTTGTAGAAAATTACTTACATTGTAAAATTTTGTAAGTTAAAATCCTTATCTATTTAAATATATTTTAAAAATTATAAAAGTACCTATCTTTACATTTTATTGTTAATTTTTTTTATTTATTAAAAATATAAGTAAAGTACAATAAAGAAATTTTCAACCTAACTTTAAAGAATGCAATCAAACAATTAAAAAAATGAGTAAGAAGTAATGATTTGTATTGTAAAATCTGAAAGTATGCATCTTTTTAATTTTAGAAAAACAGTTCTTGTGGGGCATGCATCGAATTACAAGATCTGACTATAGTTCTAATTGATTTTATTTAATGAATGACAAAAACAAATTACCTTCGCGACTTTGATATAAAAAAGTCGTTTCCACGATTTGAATGATAGAACTACACCCGCAAAACTTCGCAAGTGAAAAGTCTCATTCGCGACTCACATGAACCTTCTTTTAATTTAAAGTTTTTCTCCAATAGAAGCTAATGGTTCTTCCAATCCAAGCTCTATGATCTTTAATTCTTTTATTGAATTCAAGATCATTTTTTTTTAGAAGATTGATTTTAATATTATCCAAGATCAAACAAAAATCAAGAGAGAAGAGAGGGGGGCGTGAGCTACAAGGGAGAGAGAGAAAAAACCAAAATTGGAGTAGCATCCCAAAGGGTGGGCGTCAATGTCCCCTTTTGGTTCCTTAATAATACTTCATAATCCAATTAGGCTTTATCAAAATAGAAACCAAATAATTAGTAACTAATCTTATTCTTATTTAATAGGAAATCATTAATTAGCAACTAACCAATTTAGTAACTAATCAAATCAGTAACTAAGCAATTACCAATTAATAAAGTAATAACTGATAAAGTGGGCGTCCCACCCTAGGCGGGCCCCACTATCTCACACCCCTCTATGAGTTTCAAACTCATGTTGGTCAATGTTTTGATCTTTATCAAAATTCTCATATGGGTCTTACCCATTTGATTAATCACATCCTATGTGATTTGATATATTAGAGCTTCACTATACCATATAGTGAATTACATTGAGAATTTAATTAATTCAATTAAAGTTTTAAGAAGGTCCTAGTGTGTGGAATCTAAAGTGATCTCTTATTTCCAGTAGTGGAACCAAGTGCTTAACATTTTGGTTGAGTCTTGTTGCTAAGAAACATTTTCCTACAATTCCATTACGATATTAGAATTTCATATAGATCCCTGGACTTCTACTAATTACAATAATGTCCATTAACACAATGTGATTAACCCCCAGAAAATGGAGAATTACTTGCAGGTATTATTTATTACAAGGTTTGTTTACAGATACGTCTTTCCATCTCCAATATTTTTATAAGCTTATGGGACAATATCTTATACTATTTATAATCTCTAGCTTATACTGAGAACTCTTTCTTTTTGATACTTTTAGTAAAATTTGGACTTTCAAAACTATTTGAAATCATTTTAAAAGAAATAATAATAATGATTACTTTCTTTTATATATAAAATAACATTTCCGATAAAATTATTTCATCGATAAATACCAGCACTAGTTTTCCAAGTCCGATTTGACAAGTATCAACTCAATGTAAATGACTCTAAGAGAGGAGTTGTGGATTCCTTGTTGAGCGTACACATGCTTCTTTTAGCATAGCGTACATAACTCAACAAGCTCGTACTTAGTCCGGTGTATTGGACATTGATGATTGACTACATAAAAAATATATAGGCAAATACTATAGAAGATGTTGACCTCTCAGGTTAATAATATTCTGTCAAATAGACTACCCTAAATATACAAGTAACATATTTCTAAGGGTATCCACTAAGCGATCTTGTTTCAATATAACTACTTCTTACTTATGTCTACATCTTAGTCAAAAGACACTTCTCTTAGTGATTGAAATTCATTACTCCATCATATGGAACTAATCATGTGTAAGTTAGTAGAAATACATTATCTAGATGTATCATAAATAACTTAAAACAATTTTAGGTCTACAAGGAACCGGAAAACCATATCTCCTTAGCAATTAATTCAAAACCAACTGGATGATTTTTGTAGAGACCCGAATCTTTTTTCATGTTTTTATTGCATTGCATTAGGGGTATTATAGTCCTTATGATGTTTTAATGTTTATTGTATTGTATATCTAATGGGTGTAATGTGATTAAGGTTTAATCAAACTTCTAGTTTAGGAATGTCATATCACACTCTAAACTTTAGGAAGCTCTAGTTTTGGCACCGTTTATTGGAATTGAGTGATTCTTGAACCATTAGAAAGGTATTGGAACCCTCTTCGAGGTTCATGTTTGATGTTTTTCCTCATTTTTAGTCTAAGCTAAGTCAAAAATGGGTTTTCCGAGGTTTTGTCTGATAGAATTGCAGATCAGTCAACTTTAGGGACAATTTGGTCCATAAATAAAGGGGAATTTAGAAATTCTAAAACATCAGAAATGTTCATTTTTGAAAGACGAATCCAACCTAAGTTGAATCGTCAAAATCCGACGAACGAGTCAAAAGTTATGGCCAAAACGGTACGATGGGTCAGAAATCTACAGAGCACCGATCGCTCGGTCAGAAGTAGCGATCGATCAGTCCAAAACCGATCGATCGGTATCTATCGACTAGTCCAAAATTTTGTATGGAGAAAATTTTCAGAGAGTTCTTTTTTGACCGATCGCCCGGTCAAGAGCACCGATCGATCGGTTGAGAACCGATCGATCGGTCATAACCACCTATCGCTTAGTCTTTAGTGATTTTTACAGAATTTTAGTATGGGCGTTTTGGTCTTTTTGTTCTCAGACCTTGGGGCTATAAATAGGGGGTCCTACTCGAAATATTAAAATAATCTACCTATTTCTAACCTAATTTGACAAAAATGGGGAGAAAACCTAGGGTTTGAGGGAGAGGGTTGCTTAGAGAAGAAGGAGGTTGCTAGAAGATTGAAAGGAAAGCTTGAAGATCGTCCTCAAAGCTTCTCCAAATCTCCTCAGGAGCGTTTTGAATCAAAGGGAAGGATTCCTAAGGTCGATATACTATCCTAATCAACTCTATTTTAATGTTTTGTGAATATTAATTTGATAGAATAGAGATTAAATGCATTTTTCCCAAATTTTCTATGAAGTAAGCTAATTATTGATGGAAATGTGGATGGAAATGTGGATTGTATGTGGATAGAATATATGGAGGATGAGAAATGTATGGAGGATGGGATTAATATGTGGATGTGAATAGTGAATTGATTGTATGGATGAATTATGGTTTGATGAATGCTTGAAAATATAAAAGAGAAATGGATTCATATTATGTGTACACAAGGTGTTTGTGAAAATGCTTGAAAGGATAAATGCTATTATACTCTTATGAAATGGTGGTAAATTGATTATGAATTGCGATATGAATTATGATAAGATATGTATATGTGAATTCTTTGTTATGTCTAATTATTTGCATGGGAATTGATAGTCGGGAAGGTAAGAACTTAGAGGAACATCTCTCAAACCGGGAATTCTCTAACTATTTGGTATGGGACAGTATAGTGGAGTTTCCATGGTGGGAGATCGGAATCTAAGCAATTACCAACTCGAATGTTAATTTCGACACTTAAGCACATATGCACGTGTATGTTAAGATACGAGTCTCACAAGTCACACATGTGGGCCACAGCATGAGCATGGCATACGTATGACATTCTGAATAAGCATAAGCATGGCATGGTCCGTATCCGCCAAGAACGGCATGTCAATTACATTTGGTTCATAGGCATGGTCCGTATCCGCCAAGAACGGTATGTCAACCATTTGATTCTTAGACATGGTCCGTATCCGCCAAGAACGGCATATCACATCATTGTATGATCTGAATAAGTGCATAAGCATAAACATCTCACAAGCACATGGTCTTATAAGCATAAACAACTCATAAGTGTATTGTCTTCCAAGTCTAAGATTCTCAAAAGTACACGAGTCAAGGTGATGATATGATGTATATGCGCACACGTTCTTCCGTACTCTGATTATGTTATTATGTTATTGGATATGTTTCTGACTAAGTGCAGGTATATTATTATTATTGGTTGGATTTTATATACACTGAGTACCTTTTTACTCAGCCGGACTTCGTCTTGGCAGGTTTAGAGCAGGAGTACACGGCAGAGCCGTGGGTTGAGGAAACATACGCAAAGGAATGAGGTGAATGTGAGCCTTCTGAGGAGGGAGCCAAAGACTTGGGTGACTACACCTCTTAGTTTTTATTTTATTTGATTGAGAGAGTGTATTAGACTTGAGTAGATGTTGCTTAGTAGACTTTTATAGTTGTGTATCAGACTCTTTGGTTTCAGTGGGTTGTATTTGTTGACTATAGACTCGTGCTATTTAGTTGGTTATAATTGATATATCGGAAATTTTATTATCCTCATTTTTGGAGACTCGTGTTAGTGTGCCTTGCATGTCATGGATTTTAAGCAGGTTTAAGTAATGTGGCGATCCCAAAGCCCTATTTTAGCCTTGTAGGATTTTGGGGTCGTTACAATTTTCTTACAATGTTACCTAAGGGGTGAAATAGTCTCATCATATGAGACACTTTATAATATATATTACCCAATGTAAAAGATAATGTGTGAATATAAATATGCTTTTATTGATAAAGTAAATTAGTATAATCCCTGAATGACTTTTGTGAGCATATATGTCTAACAATATCATTCAATAATCAGGTTTGGTCGATCGTCCTAATTAATACACATGAATAACACCATTCTCATGGTCATTAATTATGTTATCAGGAAGCAATGCTTACCCCATTGGTAGTGTGCATGGTGCCACTCGTGAGATCCATGATCAAGTTTGTGAGGGTGAAGTGTTGAAATTTCTACTCGTTCCTAACCTAGAACAAATGTTAAACGTGCTAACCGTGGTTGGATGTATGAATTTGACTAGGGCTGTCAATGGACCGGATCATGATCCGGATCCGATCCGAATCCGATCCGATTAGCCGGACTTTGGACCCTATATGTGATCCGTCGGATTGGATTAGGATCGGATCGGTGGAATCCGATTATAATCGGATCGGATCTGGATATAGGGTGATCCGATCCGATTAAAATCCGATCCGATAATAATAATAATTTTTAATTATTTTAAATATATTATTTAGATTTTCTATGTATAAAATATTAATTTTTAAAAAAATTAACATTAATTAGTATTAATTAAGGTATTATTAGATTTTTTATTATTAAAATAGATTTTTTTTTTTTTAAATAACCTTACTCGGATCGGATCGGATTCGGATCGGACGATATATAATCGGATCGGATTCGGATCAGTTACTTCATGATCCAACGGATCTCGGATCGGATTCGGATCAGTCGGATTCTTAATCGGATCGGATTCGGATCTAGGCAGATCCGGTCCGAATCCGATCCGTTGACAGCCCTAAATTTGACCAAATAATAATAATAATAATAATATTATTATTATTATTATTATTATGTTGTCTTTTTGTTTGCCTGGAATTCTAACTCCAATCTCATAATTTAATACTCTTGCATATATATTTTAATCATGCATTTAAAAAAAATTGTTACTTAAAACAACCAAAAATAATAAAAATCTTTACAAGGGGGAAGTTGAAATTTCTTATATTCTATTTTTAGGTTAAATATCTCATTTTTCTAAATCATCTCTCCTTCCTACTCCGCACGTCTCTCTCTCTCACCTCCCCTTCCATTCTCTTTCAAAGCTTAAACCTCTTTAATGGCATTTGACAAAAATAATTATACACGTGCTTGCACTTGAGTTCCTAATCACAATAGCTTTTGCAATGCCACATGAATTTTTTGAGTAATAGGATTGGGTTAGCATTTATGAAAGGGCAAAAGACAACAAACAATATGATAAAACAAACTTTCTAAAAACAGTTTGGAAACATGTCATTTTCGGTGGCATTTTTTTAAAAGAGCAGTGCTCAACGGACCCATGGGTACATTTCATATCTTACCCCCGCATCCTCGTGTCCCACCATAAGAGATCATAGCCGTTTGATCATAGGCTCTTATCGGATTAATCTTGCATGGCGGTCATTTGACTGATTCATCGACCCGCCCAAATTCTTCCGACTTTCAATGGATTGGACCGTTGAGGTTTGGACCTCGAGGGTAGGGTTTAGATTCCGCTTTCAAATTGTTTTCTTATTGGGCTGGGTTTGAAGGGTCTTCCCGGACCTGACTTGTCTTTGTAAACTAATGTAACCCTATATTTAACCGTTTTAATTAAAATTTCAACATACATTCAAACTATTTTTGATAGTCAGCGTGGGGTGCCATTTCTTTTTGGGAATATCATTTACTTACGGATAGAGCAATGGTTAGTGGTTAGCATTGGGGAGTGAAGCTCCTACGACTCATTACATGAGAGGGATTGGATCCCAGACCTCCCTCAACACAGATGTCACACCACACCACTGGTGCAAAAGGTGGGGTGTCATGCCATGAGGAGGGGCATATTGCCCCTTTTCCTGTCAAGTTTTTAATTGTGGTTAGTTCTCTTTAACTGTGATTAATATTTTTAACAACGATTATTTGTATTTTTTTAAGACTAAGGTTTAAAAAATGAATTTTAAGGGTTAGTGAATCTTAATCACAATTAAAGAGAGTTTAAAAGGAGACACATGATGAGAAAAATAGGGGTGAGAAGCCCTCTTTGTGGCACCCTGCAAGGAGGGATTATAATTATTGTTGACAAAATTACCGCTACACTTAGAGCATCTCCAACGGTGAATGCTATATTGGCTGTGCCAATTCCAAATTTGGCACAACTACAGTGTCAAAATATCATATTTGACATAGGCTGCTTCAATGGTCTGTATCAAATTAGTTGTGCCAATTCTATTTTTTTATCAATCACAACTCCTGAGGTCGCCACGTGTCCCTTTTGACACCCCTTAACTGTTGTTAAGATTCACCCACCTCTAGGGTTCACCACCCCTAAAAATATTTTTTTAATATTTAAAAAAAGAATTAATATTTTTTTCTAGAAACCAAGGATTGGAGGGTAAAATGGTAAAAAAACTATGGCCGTTGAAGGGAAAAATAGTTTTAAAAAAAATCAAATATAATTGTTGGAGGGTAAAATAATAATAAAAAATAGTCTTTGGAGGACGAAATGTTAAAAAACCAAGGAACAAGAAATGACATTCCAAAATTTGGCACACCTAAAAACAACTGTTGGAAACCAGATTTCTATTCTCAATGTTATAATATAGCATTGAGAGTTTGAGACACCATATTACACACCGTTGGAGATGCTCATATATCTTCTCTACTATATGAGAATGACACAATTATCCTTATACTTATTTATATCTTCTCTATATCCATTTGATTGAAATTTGCCTCTATCATCAAAATTGTCCATCAGAACAATAAAACAAAAGAATTTGTCATTACACATATCTGTATATATCATAAAGAAAATGGGGTGACAATAAAATAATTATAAATCCAACTTTTTATATTTTTCTTTTCTCTACTATTATAATAAGCGGTAATTTTGTTTTGTTTTTTTTTACAAAACTCTCTCTCCATTTGTTGATACCGATTTTGGATTTTGGCCACATGGCATCATCTTAGTGCATTCGTAATTTCTTCCCAATTCAATGGGTATCTTAAAGGCGCGTGACCCACCTTACAAGTACCTATTATCTCATTTCTGGGGAGATGTTCTGGACTTGTGGTTTGGAGGGTACCAAGTATTGTGTTAAGGATTGTGACGTCATTGATTAGACTTGCTATAAAGTCATGTGGTTCCTTTCCTTAATCTATGATTCACAGATGGGCGGACGATGCTTAAGGTGGGTTTGGCCATGACGTCCTAAGGCAGTTGAAAAATCCTAAATGTTGCCAAATCCAATGAGATCCCTCTTTAGGAAACTCTATAAATAGAGGGGTTAGCCTAATTAAGAGTTAGTTAGATATTTTGGGAAAAGAGCCTTAGGAAACTATTTTCCCCAAAAAGAGATCATAGATTATCTCTCTTCCTCCTTTCCACATTCTTGATCATCTCCTCTTTTAACAAAAATCAACATTAGGTGGATTAGCTGATTTAGGCGGGTGGTGGGACAATCTCAATTATCATCAACCCTTTAATTTTCTGGTTTCAACACACTCTGTCTCTCTTTTCCTTACTTTTCTACATCTCTCACACTTGCATTACGTGAATCTCATTAAGGTCCCTCTTTCTATTCTCTCTCTCCTCTTCCCTGTCTCATGTGCATCACACGTGCGGCACTAGTATGCCTAATGAGGCTGAAAGGGTTGTCAGATTCATTGTTATAATTTATTTTGGACAAGTACACTTTAATAATCCAGTTTAAATACGAACAGGAGCTCCATTCAGGAGATAACTAGACCTCTCATTTGCAGTGTAAGAATAGTAGGCAATTATTGAGCAGTGTAGTGGGTTTTGCAATAACTACCCATTTTATTACAACCCTGCAATCATGTTTAGATTCGAAATTGAGAGCTCCAATTATCTTGAACGGTTGAACCAAAAAACCTATTCAAAATTAAATTCTTAATATTTAGTATAAAAAAAAGTAGGTTGCTGCTACAAGCACACAAAGATTTACTTTATTGACTGGACGCCATTTAAAATAAACAATTTTTTTTATAAAAAAAAGAATGGCCTGTCTATAAGTACTCATACCCCCAAACCCCTAAACCATCGTTTAAAAACTTATTCTCTTTCTAAGAATGAGCCGGCAAAGATCCTCTTATCTTACATTCAGAGCCGTAGAGTTGTATAAACACGAACTATTGTAAGCTTATCGAACCAATTCTTTTTCCTTTATCAAAATCTTTTTGTTCCCTTCTAGTGGAGTTTATTAAGTTACTTATTTTGAAATACCTCTTGAGTAATAAGCAGCTGTTCCATGCTCTTTATTTTGAAATAAAAATCCTATTAATCATTTTCAAATAGTTTGATTTCCTCCGTACCATTTTCAAGGTTGAGTTTCTTATAATCTTTTGTTGCAAGCTCTTTAACTCACATAAAATAGGGGTGTAATATATAAAGAATTGGGTGTGATTCATTTGATACCAATTTATTGGACCTTCGGTTTGGTTTGGGTCAATCAAAAGGGTATTGAATTATCATTTTTTATGGTTTTTAAATTTAGAATGATATATAATTAGAAATTTATTGGTATTTTTTTACCTCTTGGCGTGCTCTTAGAATTTGTTACATTTTAATGGTGTACAATTAGTAAGTTATATATTTTCAGTAAATATCGGAGTGCTCATAGCAACACCCAAAAAGTATTCTAAAAAACTTATTTAAACAAGAGCAATAGTCCCCTCATCGGCTGAGGAGGGGACTATTCCTCCTCGCTCTCACATAGCCTATCTTTCAACTCCCATTAACTCGGGTTAGTTTTTTTTTAACCCTTTAATTAATTTTATTTTTCTAAAAAACAAGGTAGATGGGTGAACCCTAAGGGTGGATTAATCTTAACCACAGTTAAATGAGGGTAGAAGGGGGACACATGGCAAGAAAATGGGAGCCAAGACGCTCCTCCTAGCGTCACCGACCGAGGAGGTGATTATTTTCCTTTAAGCAAATCTGATTACATGAGAAAATTTACTATTTCTCCTTTTCTAGTTTAAGTTCTTGTGCATCACACAAAGGTTTATTATATATATATATACCTTTCACAAGTTTTCCCTTTTTTTTTTTTTTTCTATTATTTGAATATTTAATCAAAGTTCCATAAAATAAAAGGCATTTTTGTTATTTGGGAAGGGAGAGATGGGACACACTAGCTTATGAACTTCTCCTATAATTTACCTTTCCGTCTATACTTGTCCCTTCTCATCTTTCCAAATGACTAAAATGTCTCTATTTTAGGTAGCTTTATCAAAAACTTAAAAGCAAAAAAAGACTGGTAAAGGTTACCACCATTACTAATCTGATTGTTCTGTCTACACTTATTGTCCTCTCTCATCTTCCCAATCATCAAAATGTCCTTACTATGTACTACATTTGAGTTAGTTGTTCAAAAGATATAAAAATAATAATAAAGATTATCAAATTCACTAATCCAAATACATTATGTAAGTATACTATGTTAAGACGGAGAATTAAAATAGAATATTTATATATTTTTGAAAAGACGTGCTGCATTAAACAAAAAGTCATTACTTTTGAAATTTTTTTATTGGAATTGATCAATAGCATGCCTGCTTAAGCCCTTCGGGCTACAAGAGGGGTTGTTGCTAATCCACACTCGTTAAGACAAGGAAGAGTGATAAGGTTTTTAAAAAAAAAAAAAGATTACAAATAATATATTTGCCTTTCAATCACAAACGTGAACACAGCCAGGTACTCCCTAATATGCCTACTCAACAATGAATGAAACACTCAGCCTGGCCATTCCTAACACAAAAGAACATATCAGCTCTCTACTTGGACCAGACAACTGCGTTGATCTCCGCTTGAGCACTTTTATATAATTCCAGCCTCTGTGCAAGGGCAGCACGTCTCTCCATGACTGCCGGATCCTCGTCCAATAATGATGACAATTGCTTCGCCTGCAAAACACAGTTTTGGAAAAGTCAATAATTATAAAGAGTGCATAATCACCAAAACCATAAAAAAAAAATGTAATAGGAGACAGAGGGGAGGAGGAATCTATCCCTCACCTCTTTTTTACCCAACTCGGTGAAAAAATGGTCGAGTAAGCTGCGTTTGGCCTCACGCACTTGACAATAAACAATGCACTTGGGAATGGAACTCTGCAGACTACTACAGACCATATTGACATAAGACAAGACGGTTGATCCTGTTTGTTTTAAGAGAAAGAAGAGAAAACCCATGATTAGCGGCGAATGATGTGTTCTAAATGCAGTTATTAAGATCTCAAATTAATCATTTCCAATCCGAACTCGTGACTTTTACAAGTCAAAACGTAAACTTGTCCAAACCAGGTCTCCAGAGCTGCACGAATTGATTGTTATTCAAGTCTTTCCAGTATAGACATGAAGCTCCTGAGTATCTGGATGAGATCCTAGTATGATTATATAGGTAGTAATTACTAGTTACTACTTACCTATCCGCCTCAGATACGAATCATTATATCTATCAAAGAGTGAATGTGATGGGTTTCCGCCCTTTTCAATATCTTGAGGAAGCTTCCGGAAGAAATCAACTGTCAGGTAACTACACTCCATATCGACTAGTTTGAGAGTTGCTTTCTTGCTTTCTTCCTTCATTCTGTCCAGTGAGTCGCATGCAGCATTTACGACCTCTACTCTGAGAGTCGGATACTGGTTTAGCTCCTGCATGCATTAGGGAGAAGATCTTCATATAACAATTCAAAGAGTTATGGATCAAGACAGATTAACTATGAAAACGGGAGAAATATGTAAAGTGTAAACCAACAATAGAAAGGATATGCAATTCACCCTGGTACCTTTGAGGATTTGATATTTTAGTGATACTTCGAATGAAAAACTGAAAAGTAATTTTATATGAACAACTGAAAAGTATTTTAAAAAAAAAAAACAATTTATCTTCCAAAGAAGCCAAAAATTTTGGTTTTTCATTGGCTGTGGTGTTCCTCTAATGCAGCATATTTGTATAGATTATTAGGAAAATGATTTTTCTCTAAATATTTTTTCTTTTCATCCTGTTACACAATTACCCCATAGTTCTGATCTATTTCAAATTTCATGATAAATTGCTTCTTTGAAATTAGATTAAAACCATCCATGATCCAAAAAAGGATGTGTAAAAAGGACAGAATATTTAATATTTTGGTTCATATACAGAAACAAAGAAAATGATCAAACCAACTAGGGAACTATCCAGAAAGGCAGGAAAGAAGGAAAAAAAACACACAAGGACATATCTTCTTTTAAAATTCTGTAGCATCTAGTTTTAACTTTCCTGGATTTCTTTTATCTACTACAAGTATGAAAAATTAAAATCCATGGTATTTTGTTTGTAAGCAAGTAATTGATAAGGCCATAGTTACCAAGTACGGGAACGGGTATAATATGACAATGATCCGTTCAGGAAGTACGGGTGTTATACGGCAAAAGTATGGGAAAATTTTCAAAATAACTAATAATTATAAATAAATAAAAATCATGATATTAACTAATAACAATTATTTAATACGGAATATGTGTTTAAAACGGTAAAAGCAAAGCAAAAATAAGCGTATTGTATGTGTTTAATAAGTAATTCGCTTAAACGGGTGTTATACGGCAATACGTGTATAATACGTAACACGGCAAAAGTATGCAATTTTAAACGGTGACATCCCCCTAAAAGTATTTTATGGGTACTATACGGGTATGATAGGGGTGGTTGGTAACTATGGATAAGGCTATGACGATAATGAAGCAAACGACTGCTAAATGACAAAATGTAAGAATATTTCATTATCATTGCAAAACCTAAGAATATGCCAGTTGAGTGATTCAATAGCCAGCAGCTCTGAATGAAATGATTGGAGTTAGGCCTACAAATATATTTGAGTGATTGAACAGCCAGACCACACTGCATTCAATGAAATGATTGGCATTAAGCCATTTGAAAACAGACATACACAATTCATTACTTCGAATAAATTGCAACAGAGTTGTAAATAGAGACCATTTTTTCTTGGTTTATTTATTTTTTTTCAGCATCACTGTCTATCCACAAGTTTTGTAGATTAAAAGAGCCAGTATGAGAGCACCTTGTAGGTGAAGAAATTTCTAAAATGCCTAAGCTTTTTGCATCCTATCAAGCATACTTTAGTTTTATGAAATAAAGAATCATGAAATTACTAGTGCCACCAAATATGTAACAGAATCGAATTTTAGAAAAACTGTATGAGATGGGAAACCATATACAACTTATTAGTGCCACCATATATGCAACATAATAAAAATTTGGGGAAAAATATAATGGAAATGGTAGAATTTAGCATGGCCAGCACTTACCAGAGTCTCGCTGAGAGCCTTGTGAGCCAGCTCCTTCAGTACAGCATGAACCTGCAATCATAAGAAATGGAATTTAAAGTACAGTAACTTTGGCAGTCCATTATGGAGTATGTATGCAGCATATTTCAGGGGAAAAAAAGTAATGATCCAAGCCTTACATCTAAGATGAACTTTTAACTCAGAAATGAACTTTTTGACATAGTAATGTACTAATGTCCTAAAGAAAAACTGCAGAACAGGGTATAAGATGAAAGACACATCTTAAGGAAAGGATGCATCAAAGTCGATGAATGCAGAGACAAGAGAAAGTAAAGAAAAATCCACCAGTTAAAGCAACCCTGACAATTCATCCATCTTCCAATTGATATTTCATCTTTATTAGAAAGTATAGAAGTAATCAATGCTGGAAAACTAGACCCCTTGCTAGCACGACAACTTACTGTTAGGCCAAGAAATATAGAACTGCCTTCAAATGGCGTATCATAAATCTCAATGTGAAAATAAACAAAGTAAAAAAGATGGTTACTGCAAAAGTAGCTAGTTGGAATCGAAACTAGCATAACAAACCAAGACACATAAAATACAAAGAGAAAAATACATAAAAACATATATCGAAGGATCATCAAACATTAGCAAGCTTTTAGTCTTGTATAATCTTTCACATGTCTACAAACTTGAAATTCAATTGAACTATCTGTTCTAAATTTTAATGCATACCGCATCAACAGCTGCCTCGGCTGGACCTCTAATAGTAACCACAGAAGATTCAATGAGACGGCGATATCCTTGTTCAGGAGCTATTAGATGAGGCTGATATCCATCAGCTTCAGTAATTCGTTTTCGTACATTCTCCATCGAAAGATGCTTATCGAATTGCAACCTTTTTAGAGCAGCAGGAAGTTGATTATCGAAAACGTTGTAGATTTTATCGCCACCGGGGCGCCTGCAAACATTATATGTACATTAGAAACTAAGACTGATTTGCAGATCGGTATAGAATGAACATAGCAATCTAAGAGGTAATAATGAATCAAACTTGTATCCGAAAAAAAAAACATTAATAATTCCTAAAGAAGGTCACAAAATAAAATATTTACATGCCATCAAGATGATCTTTGTATATTTGATCAAAAATACGACATATCTCCAAGATCGCATATAACTTTCCCTGCACATAGTGAGCAAAGTAGCAAACCATCACAAACACTTCCCACGGCAAGCAGATTTAAGAATGACGAACAAGTATTTGAAAGTGTAGATAAGTACTACAATAAAAAAATCCCAACGCATTGTAGCTGAGTAACTGGTCAGCCTAAGCTCTGAGACAGTTACAGGTCTTGGATTGAGGCATTAAGCCAGAAAGACAGAAAGGGGGAAAGGGAAAAAGGAAAAAGTAACAAAAGAAACAATTACTCCAGCATCAGCAGCAATAGGCTTCCCATGACGGCTTAATTCTGCTTCTAGTTCAGCAATACTTTGGTTAATAAGGGACTGGATGCCTGGGATTCGAGACTTGATTACAGTTTCCAAATGCTGAAAGTTTAACCATTATAACAAAGTTATTGTGCCAAAAAAATAAGCAAATAAGCATAAGTATATTAAGATTTAGTTAAGCAGCCAAAAAATAAAACAACCAGCATAAGGATATATCATTTTGATCACCTCCAATCAAAAAATAAAACGCAATGGAAAACGCTTATATTTATGTACCTTTGAAAGCATCTTCCCTAGATGCTCAGAACCCATCCGGTGAGCAAGACGGTTGTACTCTGTGCTATTCGAAAAATACTCCCGCTCTCTATGCCGAGCAGCAATCATGTCAACACTCTTGTTAATATCAGCTTGAGAGCGATTGACAACACCAATCCAGGGAAACTGTAGGCGATATGATTTACCCTCCAGTATCTAAGCAATTCAAACAATGTGAGTCAAAATCCTGCCAGAGAAATGTAGCATTTCCAAGTTCCAAGCTTCGAATAAAATCAGAAACAGGCATCAATAGAATTTAGAAAGCACACTTTGGATGCACATATATCTTTGTTTATTTTCCTTTATGTACTCTGCAGTATAAGAAAAAATATATTATGAGCTAAAATATGCATACTACCGGCTACCGCATTCCCAGATCAAAACGTAAGAGCTGCAAAACAATTGTGGTATGTACAGGAGCATGGAAGATTTTTTCCCTTAAATTTCTACCTCATCACAGGGAAGTAGTTGGCAGGTTTGGGGATCAAGGGGAACAGGTTAGTAGATAGACAAGAAGAAAGAGTTGAGGTTCTTCTAAACTATAAAAGTATACTCAAAGTCAAATCTCTTCCCCATCTTTATCCATACCTTCACAAGCATGAGAAAGGATGAGAACTTTTATAATAAATGCGTATTAAGTCGAAGCGAAAATGTCCAGAATTCTTTCAATCAGTAAATAGAGAATTTATCTACAGAGGGAAAGAAGAAGTTACCCACATTTCCCATATACAGAGATGTCCTATTGACACCTTATCTTGACACAAAATTGGCATCCTTGTTTCCATCTTTGAAAATATGTATACATATATGCACTTCGACTTGCACTGATCTGTCTAATTTGATTGATGTGGTTCACAGGTATCTAAAAAATCCTCTGATGCAGCGGATGTCCGCATAATTGCATGGATAACTGAAACATTTATGAAAGGTCTTACTGCCTTCTAGAAGAAACCTTACCTCCACCCTGCTTTAATTTTTTATGCAACGGCCCCTGTAGATATTTTAGCCTCATACTCAGCATTATGATAATGTCAATCACCCCAGCCGACCAAGATTACCAAGAGAGCACCCTCAAATTAGCTTGACGCTTTGAAATAGCTAAATCACAGAGATATCTTCTCTATTATTACTTTGCATTCATAAATGGCACGTCAAAACAGGCAGCATTTCGGAATAAGAATTATCAAAGATATGTACTAAAACAAAAGGCTTCTTCATATTGAATCCAAATGGCATTTTTCTTTAAACAAATAACGGAGTATTACATTATTATGTGAACATTGCAATAAGCAGATGCTAACTTACATCAACTGCATCAGTACCCTTATCCATAAGGTCAATCTTCGTCAAGACTCCAAACGTCCTCTCTCCTGAAAAATTGAATTTGAGAATTGGATCAGTTGACGGGTTGAATTTGCTTATAGTTATGCAATCCTAATCTTGTCGGATAAAAATATATTAAATCAGAATGACTATTGTGAAGTCTAGAAATTTTCACACTTCTAAATAGATGTGCTCAAAGCTTATTGAGCACATATATTGTACAGTTTTTCTATCCGGAACATGCCGAGCATGAGCCAAAGTAATATGAGGTGGAATAAGAAATAATGTTAACTGATCAGAAAGAAGGAGAAAGTTGCAAAAGCTTACCTTTAGGGTCTACTTCACGACATATCTTAATTGCATCAGATGTAGCAAGATCTTGATTGGCAGGTGAAATTGCTAAAATTATACAGTTGGGCTGCAATGCAAAGGACAGAGTTAAGCAAATAAAAGAATGTCCCTGTGGAATTTTCTTCCTTGTATAAATTCATTGAAAAATATAATTAAAACATAAATAAAAATATGATTGCAAGAAAAACATAGAGCAGAAGTAACATATATATAATTTACCCCAAACTTTAGAGTCACTAAGCATTACAGAAAAAAAATAGCATGGATTGTAGCACTAGAGGAGAGCCACACAAACAATATAAAATTGATTATTTATACACTAAAACTGCCTTGATAAACAAAAACAAAGTGGAAAAAAATGGAAAATCAAGTAAGCAATTCAAAAGAATATGAGCTGTTGGTTTAAGGAAACCACCTCACATCTCTTCTAGTAGAAAACATGATACTAAAAGAATTAGTTGTTAGCAGCTCTGCTTTGCAGCCATAACTGAAGAGCATATCGAAAGACTTTGTCATATCATGCATTCTATCCAACATTAGGCATCTGCACTTGTCTATTTGTACTTCTAAGAGCTTGGAAAATTCTTCCAAAAAAGTTGCTTGTAAATCGTAATTCAATGATCTTCACTAGAGAGCCTCTAGCGGAGTTCATATATTAATGAGCGTTAGTCTCATCTATCAAATTTCTGGAAAAAATCTGTCTAACTACAGAAGTTCTGGGACGGCATAAATAAATTCTCAAGTTCGAATTTTATCTCCATGGAAGAAAAAATGTATTTGAAAAATTGTACAGTTTTTACTAATTACCTTTTCAATATAGGAGCGAACCATATTCTCAATCTCTTGCACAATGCTATCAGGTTGACCCTCTATAATACCCCATTAATTAATTAGTATCATGTAAAAGAAAATGGAAAAATGTGAAGGATGATTGGCATGCCTAACTTAAAATACACATTTAACTTACCAACAGCTACTTTTGTAAGGCCAGGAAGATCAATCATCGTCAAGTTTACAACTGTCAAGATTTAAACGATCAAAACAAAATTAGAACTAACCAAATAAGAATAATACACATTTAAGTAATACTCAGCAACTCCTGATTGAAATAAACTGCATACTGCACATCAAGTCTTGGAAGAAAAAAAGGTGCATCAATTTTTCTTTGTTATTGTGGGCATAAAGGTAACAGCTTCAATCTTAACAAGTGAAGCATGTAAATTAGCAGTTAATACTTTTAAGTCCCAAGTGGAGATACAGAAAATGAGGAACTGTGTAACTGGAACTGCATTTCCAAAAACAATTGCATCTCTAAATATAACTTCAAAAATATTCAAGAGCTGGAAATGGACAAATGGAGATAATCATTCAAATATGAGATACCAGTAACTTCTCAGGTAAAACACATTACAACCTGAAGTTAAATTTGGATGCATCTTGAAAATTTTCTCCAAAGGCCAAGAGTACCTTTTTTAAAAACATACAGCTATCTAACAAACCCGATAGTTGCTCCAAAACTTCATTCTCAGTATAGTGCAAATGTGCAATATATTTTGCAAAACCACACAGCATACAACATATTGTCATGCATTAAAATTCACAGTATCCAGTTCCAGATTTACGTGGAGAGGAATAAGAACAATAATAAAAAAGAATCCAGATTATTATCTCACCGTTAGGAGAATAGATACTGAGATGAATCGGAACACTGGAGATTTGTTTGGTGCGGCCTGTCTCCCGATCAGTCTCATCCGAGATCTCCTTCCTCACAGCAGCTACACAAATATAATGAAGATTGGCATGTGAGATGGAACAATAAATATTAATAAGCCAAACAAATATATAGGTAAAGACTAGAGAAATGGAAATAAATTTGATATAAAGATATAGAACCATCAAAGGAACATTTTATGATGAGCTACAGACTAGCATGTGAGGTGGAGCAATAAATTATGAAATTGTGAAACTAAGATAGATAAATGAATTCTTTACAAAGACTACACACTTATTACTCAGATTGCACTCCATATTTCAAAATTGGAAACAAATTAGAAAAACAAAAACCAGTGTGTAGACAAGAAATATACCAAAATCAGTGAACCTTTTTCTTGGAAGGTGAAGAAACTCCGCATATTCTCTTCCTTCATCAATCTTTTGAAGCTGTAAGACAAGTGGACGGCGAGTAACAATCCCTGCAAACATATTGCTGGCATCATTTCCCCCGACGATCAAGAAAAATTATATCACAATGAACAGATTTTTAAATGTATGAATAATTAACAATAAAATGTAACAGATTACCAGATCCACGAGGCAAGAAGTCCTTTCCAACAATGCTCTCCAAAACTGAAGATTTCCCAGAGCTCTAAAAACATTACAAAATAGAATCAAGAAACCAAATAAATTCTTCGACAAGGATGCACAATCGGATTGGAGTGTTAACAGAAATTATACTTGAAAGAATATCAAAATTTTACTTTTGTTTTAATTTCCTGTATAGATCTGTAAAGCGTCAACGGGGAGCGTAAAACAAACACCTTGGTTGCTAATAATTAGGTTACAAGTTTATTCCTAAGGTACTAAAAACCTTTGACGACTTTACATAGTTTGAAATGCCTTGGGGAAAACAATCTAAGTAAAGGGGGGAAAATTATGTCACTATCTAGATCTTTACTTTTCCAAACCATAAAATTACACAGAATTTTGAGTGGTTTGCTCATCCATCAAAGTAGTTTCATTGATTGAACCCTTTTAAATAAAAAATTTCCATGTAAGTATGGACTGTGGATAGAAATCTAAAAAAAACTGAAAAGAAATTGAACTAGTCCACAAACAGAATCCAAAACCATAGAGATACTACAGATGAAACAAAAATCCACCTTTGCAAATTTCTACCAGGAATTGACAGACAAACTATTAAAAAGTCAAAGAAAATTGGAGAAATGCAAATTATGCAGAAATCAAAAGGTTTCAATCCAAAAGCATATCAAAACAACTCAGCTCAGATCCACAGAACAATAAAAAAAAATGTTACATTTGAAAACAGATAGCTGCAAAACCTAATTTATAGATGAAAAAACAAGTAAAAATCTACAAAATCACTCGATAGATCATTGAAAATGAAAATAAAAAAAGTAAAGACTGTATGAGGAGCTAACCTGTCCTCCGACGACAGCAATCGACGGCAAGGAATCCCAAAGCGTAGGCAATGAGCTACCTTCACCATGGTCTCCTAGTGCAGTACAAGCTCTCTGTATTTTGTTCACCAACGATATCAAATTCTCCATTTGAAAACAAAAAAAAACGAAACGGATTGGAGATTTTACTCGCTAATTATCCGGCGAGCATAACGTCCTACTCCGATCGTGTTCCGCCGGGAAGTGTAAACGGAGAGAGAAATGTATGATGCTGGCCTTTGCTGAGAGCTTCGTCTTCAAACTTCAAACTTCAAACTTCACAGAGATTGGCGTACGAACCGCGTCTTTATAATTTGAAATCGTTGGTTTTTTGTGTGTGTCAGATGACGACATCTGACCCACATTTGACCGGATATGATCTGAAATCCCAAAGTCAGTTGATAGTGATATATATTAGGATTGGCAGCAAATCCTCTCCGGTGATAACCGGATTTTGCAAATCCGGTTATCACCCCTAGAGGTCACCACGTGTCTCCTTTGACACCCATTAACCGTGGGTAAGGTTCACCCAACCCTAGGGTTCAGCCACCTATTTTTGGTTTTTTTTTTTAAAATAAAAATTCTTTTTTTAAAATTAAAAAACTGTTTTTAATATTAAAAAAACTCTAAAAACAGTTTTTTAATTTTAAAAAAAGAATTATTATTTTTCAAAAAAAACCAAAAATAGGTGGGTGAACCCTAGGGTTGGGTGAACCTTACCCACGGTTAAGGGGTGTCAAAGGAGACACGTGGTGACCTCTAGGGGTGATAACCGGATTTGCAAAATCCGGTTATCACCGGAGAGGATTTGATGCCGGGGCTGTATTTTGACCCGACCCGTGAACCAATTAAAGCTCATTTCTTTCCTCCACGAGTTTGGTTGAACTTTAATTGGGACTCGTTGGTCATGCTCGGGTTTGGTTTCTTCAACCCATTTACAGTTGGGTTAGGTTTTTCACTTTGGCTTCTCGGATCTGACAAATCTGCCGGGTTGTTATTTTTCATTTCGAGTTTGTACCTTATAACATAAAATATTGATATCTTAAATAATTTAAACGGGCTAGGTGGATGGGTTCAGGTCTCAGGGTCCTTAATGAGTTGGGTTTACATTTTTATTATCCAACTCTAATTGGGTTACACCACTACCGCTTGGTCCAATGGTATGTGTGGCCTCTATGATAAGAGATAGATCATAGGATTTAATCACAATGGGTGAAGTCTTGCAAGAGTGTCACTCTCCATCATTAACAACTAACATATTAATTATTAAGGGTACGAAAATGATAACACCATCAACAAAAAAAATTGAAAAAAGTAAAATAAAACTCTAGTTGGGATTGAGGATAACTATGTTGTCAGTTCCAAAGCCCGGCTAAAGAAGGAAGATTGTATTAGGTTAGGGGTGGATATGTAAAAACCTTGCTAAAATCTTACGATATGATATTTCAAGCTAAAAAAAGAAGAGGCGTGTTAGCCCTACTCTTAGGCATTCCACGCATGTCAAAGCAAGAAGAGGTATTAGTTTTGTGCTAAAAGCAAGGACGCTAGGAGAGGTGTTGGTTAGAGTAGAGATGCCTGAGAGCAGTGTTATCAAAATCGGACCGGATCAGCCGATTGAACTGGAAAAACTAGGAACCAATCCCCTCACCGGTTCCCAAAACCCCCAAAACCGAAACTTTTTAAGAACCGACCAAAACTGGTTGAAAACCGATCAAAACTGGCCAGTCAAACTGGAAAAACTGAGAACCGATCCCCTCACCGGTTCCCAAAATCCCTAAAACCAGAACTCTTTAAGAACCGACTAGAACCAGTGGTAGAACCTAATGCGATCAGAACTGGCCAGAACCAGAAAAATGGGGGAAATTTATTTTTTTACAAAAAAAAGTAAAATGTCAGACCGGACCCATTGAACCGGAACCGGCCACTCTACCGGTTAGAGGCCCGGTCTGGTTATGAAAACAGTGCCTGAGAGTAAAGTTAGGCTAGCTCAAAAAAGAATGGTAGAACATAATTTGTGTTGCCTTGCCGATCCCAAATAGCTGAGGATACATTAACGGAAAATAATCACCACCTCATTCAGTGAGGCGAGTCCTTTTTAACTCTTTTTAACTGTAATTAAAATCCACTCATTCGTACGGTTCACCCATCTACCTTAGGAAAAAAATTAACCATGATTTTTTAAAATAAAATTAACTAACGTTCATGACAGCTCCTCTACCGTGGAGTGAACTATTGTTCTAATTTACACCTGACGACGACTCAACTCAAAACCCATGCCACCCATAGTCCACACATGGCCGAAGTAATCCCGAGATCACCATGACATTGAACTATACGTTGACATAACGTACTCTACAACCTTAGAACCTCCTAGAAATATTTTTATAAAAGAAAAATCACAAAAACACAAAAAAAAAAAAAAGGCAAACGACAATAGCATGCACCTGACCAGTAAGAAACAAGTGGCATCAAACGAAAATAGGCATCTTTGTAATGTACACCAGAGTATTAATATTACGTATATATTACGAGGAATTCGACAAATTGAGTTCAAGGACGGCCTTAATACATCTACATGAGATGAGGTCCAGCTAGGCATGGAAAGAAACCGCTCAATCAGTTGGCCACTTGTTGGTATAATTTTGGTAGAAACAACAAACGAATGCATTATTTCAATGCGTAAATGAGCTTCATGCCAAGTGGCCATTGCCTATTGCTTTTCATTAAGCTATTCTTGGGAGATTTTTGAATATAAAGTACAAACCGTCGTAACTGAGATGAGCCTAGTCTGGAATTTGGACATCTCTACGTAAGCCATTTGCATCATCAGAATTTTAGTCCCACTAATTGATGCGATCAAATCTTCCATTGCTACACATTAAAAGTGACACTGCATGGATCTAAACAAAAATATAATTCCAGTTAATAATAAATGCCGTTTTAGCTGATTTGAAATATCTATAGCAAGGTTCTTAAGTGAAGAAGCAGAAACATTGAACAGGATGAATGCCGATGCCGAAAAGAGAACCCTGGGAAAATGATAAATGGAAATGATCAGATTCTGATCAATTAGTAGAGTTAGGAGATTCGTAGCCATAAGGGTTATTGCTGGCCCAATTCCATTGATCCCGACACATCTCATTGATCCCATATTTTGCACTGCAAGGCCATTATGATATGATTAGTAACCAAGATGATGGTGAATATAGGTGAATGCTACATATTTTTGCAATTTCTCCGTTAATTGTTCCGATTTCTGAGGGAAATTCCTCCTTATTTTTTAGGGAAAATTTTTTCCTCAAACTTTTAATATTAGAAAATTATCATCAAAAGTTTATTTCCCAACATGTCAAACACAGAAACTAGCCTTTTCACCTAAAAATATTTTTGTGTACCTATTTTCCCTCCAAACTAATGCAGAGATGAGAATAAAAACATTGATTACAGCACAAGAAATTGGGCGGAACCGGAACAAGCCAAGAAGAATAAATGAGATGGATGTGAGAGAAGAAAAATGAATACAATGACAATGAAGAGAAAAAACTACAAAACTGCAGCAATGATCATGATTGATGGAGAAATTGAATAAAACAGCAGCAATAATCACATTCAACATTATCAACAGCAGCAGCAAATTCTAGAATAAGTGGGCGTCTACAAGGACTTCAAAGGTGTCAATTGGACAAGGAGAAAGAGAATATTAAGCTACAAGAGCGTCTTTAAAAAGTGAAATCAACAAGGATCTTGGCCGGACTATAAAGGCATGGGAACTATGAACTTAAGGGAGACTCAGGAGTGACATCAATGATATGATCACTACTCTGGTGAGGAAGTAGTGACGGTGGACTTGTTAGGATCCTATTTCATTATTGGATTTAAACCTAGATCTCAGGTCCTAAACTCCGCCAGATTCCAGATCTAAATTTATAATCAAATTGAACTCAGATTGAAGTTGATCCTATCAAGAATGCAGCCCGACAAAAGAATGGACTCAGTTCCACATAATGTACATGTGATAATCTGGACCTTTCAAAGAGTAGGCCACCTCTTGATGGAGCATAGCTCAAATATCAGAATGATTGGACACTTTTAAATGCCTAATGCATCAGCCTTTTTTCCCTCACCATCAACTTTATTCCTTCTTAACAGTCCAAGTTTTACCTTTAGCTAGAAAGGTTAAAATTCTCCATTCAGTCTGATTATGACAAACTCATGTCATCAACAAACTTAAGATTATATTTCCCAAATCTATATCATGAAATATCTATGTGCCAATAAAGACTGTTTTATGCATTTTTATGTGTATGGGTTCAAACTTACTTCCAGTTCAACTCACGCTCTGCCTTATCCGTTGATGCATAAACAATCTCAGCATCACCGGGTCGGCGCCCAGCCATAACCAGAGGGATTTTCTGGGACAAGCAAAATATTTCAGGTAAGAAACAAATAAAAGAGAGAACATTAAGTGCAATAAGAAAATGATGTCCAGAAAATGGTGAGAGTCCTCGCAGCGATTATGTGGCAAGGTAAAACAAATATTGAACAATAATGATTGCACCTCACACTAAACAATTTGTTGAATCAATTCACCAGATATATTTCATGGGTTTAAGTGAAAAAATTCTACAGGAAAATGGAAAGTTCACCTATCATTAGAAACTGAAATTATGAGCATGGTATAAAATATAGTTACGTATCAGCAGATATGTACCGGTTTTGGCACTAATCGGCACGTTGGAACACTGAAATTTAAAAAATCCAGCGTATCGTGAGCATATCGGCCGTATCGATCCCGATACGGACCAATGAGGGCCAATACAAACTGATACCAACCGATATGGATAGTTTGGATCATGTTAAATTTTTTTGGGTACCGACCGATACTGTTCATGTATCGGACCGATACGGACCTTAAAAATTGTGTCTTTTTCATTTTGAGGTGTTTCAAAACACCTCCAAACCTTAGTCTCTCTCCCAAATTTCTTTCATAACCAAATTTTAAGCCCAAAACAATAACTTCATTGTTGAAAAACGAAGATCTCGGCATTTGATTTTGGATTTGAAAGGCCTTCCCCAAAATTTTGAAGGTCTGTAAAAAATTAACTCTTAATGTTTTTCATTTTGCTTCTTTAAATTCATGAAAATAGGTTGTAATCAACCCAAAATGAGTAGATGAGTTGGCAAAAGTAGTGTCATCATGTCTGGAGCACCTATAATGTATCACTCTACTCAATTCCTGATCCCACACTGACAGAGTATGAGCCGGCACGAAGCTCAATGTGGTATTGAGTTTCTATCATGTATGTAACTTGATTTATGAATGCAAGTCAATACTTTATTTATGAACGTAAGTCAATACTTTCTTGTGTATTTTACTAAATGTAAGGTTTTAATATCTAGATTGGATTTTCCTATACTTGGTTAAGTGACTATGGTTTGTATTTTCATACATATTTATCAGCGCACATGCCTTTTTAACTTATAAAATTTTTAACTCTCATTTGTATGATTATAAAAGTAGTTGGAGACCTTCATTTAGTTTGTTTTTAACTTATATTTGCATTAAAAGAGGTTTTATACTAGGCATCTAAGTTATTCCTTACGTATCCAAGCTTTTTTTAGCATATCCTGGTTTTTTCCCGGTATCCAACTGATACGGTACCAATACATATCCTATTTTGGACCAATACGATGACCAATACCGATATTTTGAACCATGATTGTGAGGAAATTAACTCCAAAACGTAAATAGTTGAATTAGAAGGGTCTTAATCCTTTATGAGGAGGATACCTTTCCAGAGGCCTTCTCAAATGCAGCAACCATCTCCAGAACTGATGTTCCTTTCCCAGTTCCCAAGTTGTACACTTCACAACCTGTGGATGCAAAAAACTTCATTAGAGCCCAAGTCATATTATCCTACCATTTGCTTAGGGGTCCATAAAAAAAATAATGATTCAACCCAAACTATATTTGATCAAACTAGACCATGAATTGTACGAATCATTGGTATAACACTCGATGGTTCTCAACAATTTCATCTTAACATTGAAGGTCATGAAATGGTTCAATAGATTGCTGAAGATGCGCCTCAAAGAATTTCACATAGTGTGTGTGTGTGTGAGAGAGAGAGAGAGAGAGAGAGGGGGGGAGGGGGGCTTCTTCCTCCGTAAATTTTTTGTCATTGTCGTCGTCCAAGCCTTATCCTAACTACTGGGATCGGCTGCACGAATTTATAATATTTTAGTAAGATAGATATTAAAATTCACCTACACATGATATCTCCAAAAACATATGTATTATGTAAGAACATGATATTGCATATGAGACATTTAATACCAAATACAAAGTTAACTCACAAAGCCTACTATTTTTATCTCACTCATATCTTTTGTCTATACACATGGTACATACTATTTATTGTTACATGCTTTCTTTTGATCTTTATTTTATGCTTCCCCCATGTCTCATTAATTCACAACAATCTTAAACTTTTTTGGTGCTATGGATTTAAAAGAGTTACAATTCCTAATTTATGTGTACCTGCCTTTTGCAGGTTCAAGTTTCCCGCTTCCCCATTTTGAAGGGGCTGTATTTAGCTTTTTTACCTTACATTTAATCCTGCACTTGTTTTCCATTTTGCTAACTATGGATTAACATTAAAATAATTATTTTAAAACAATTTAGCAATCACTTACCAACATGATGAAAAAAAGTCATTGGACAAATCAACTATTATTTCTTTAAATAAATCAACAATATAGGACAAGTTCTTCCATGGATAGAGATAAATCATAGACAAGGAGCTATCATTTTCAGAGCACACACCTATATTAGAGTCAAATAGCTTGCACAAAGCAGCAATGTGTCCATCTGACAAGTCAACAACGTGAATGTAATCACGTACCTGAAAGAATAAAATTCATCAAGATAACAGTTTTCATTAGAAATGGACGATTTAAGAATGACTAAATCCATATGTAGTTATATTCCAAGGCCCTTGGTTCTCTAATTTACTTGTCATTTCCATTTGTGGATGTACATGACTCAATGACCATTAAGAAGTAATTCTTATCGAGTAACATGCATAAAAAGGAATTTAGTGACTCGTGTATAAGGGTGAGACTGAGCCGAGCCAAGTAGTGGGATATTCTCATTAAACTACAATGGTATTCAAGCTCAGCTCGTGAAGAACACCCCAAGCTTGAGCTCAACCTGGCTCGGCTTGTTTACCCGGACGACCTGAGCTCGAGCCAAGCTTGAACAATTATGCAACTTCAATCCCTTTTACAACGTTTTGTTTTTACCTTTCTATCCACCTTTTAGTTGTGTATTTACCTTCAAGCCATTATATACAACTGTCCATTCAAAACAATCATATAGACACGTGGGTGTACATGTGATTATATTCATATAATAATGATATATAATAAACTAAATATGGAAATATTTATATTGAATAACAAGTCGAGCACATGTACTCAAGCTCGGTTTGTTTAATAAATGAACGAGCTTTTAACAAGTTGAGCTTGAGCCCTACTCGTGTAGTATTATGGTAGAAAGTACATTATGTCCATGTATATTACAAAGTCTATTTTTTTTTTTCATGAATGAAAAGCAGCCACTGCCTATGAGTACTTTGGAAAAAAATTTATTCTAAACCCTTTATGAAAAATAAAGATATGTTGGCTTGATTGAAAGAGACCCACCAAAGACTACTTCTTGAAATTAATCACATCATATAACTGGTGTACACAGCTATATGAATGGTTAATTATATAATATAATATTATGGTAGTTCTGGAAAATACAGAATCCTTGGTATGTATCGAAGTCTAATATCCATCTGATGCTAAAAAGTAAAATATTTCACTTGCCTTCTTTATAACAGAGGTGTTTTAGCCTCAAACTCATAAGGAACCTCGCACACTCCCTCGCACGCGCATGCGCACACACACACACACACATTCATTTTTCCTAACGCCTATCACACACACACACATTCATTTTTCCTAACGCCTATCACACACACACACATTCATTTTTCCCAACACCTATATCATACACACACGCATTCATTTTTCCTAACAGCTATCACACACACACACACACATCCATTTCTCCCAACACTTAGCGCGCACACGTGCACACACACACACATTTTTCCTAACACCTATTATGCAATTTTGAACATCCAAGTATCAATAACTGCATTTTACTGGAACACAAACAGATCCCAGACCAAAAACATGAAAAGTAAAAAAACAAAAATATAGCATGTCATTTATAGAAGTTACTTAGAGACATAAAAGATTCAAGTTTCATATTAAGTAAATGGTAAAAATTAAGAGTCATTAAAATCAATATAAACATAATGGAATCATAAGCCCATTACTAACAACTTGCTGTCTTCAACTTGGTAATTTACAGCAAGATGCACAAGGGGAAAACGTAAATAGTCATGAAAATGGAGAAACAGACATTTTTGTGAAGTAAATGTTGTTTTAGGTCAACCTTTGGATCGGTTAAGTCCCAGAACTCACACTGTTCAGATGAGTAGCTTCGTAGTTAGTGCAATTTTGCACAAGATATTGGGTCACAGACTTTTTTTTTCCTTTTTCCTTTTTATTTATGACTATCTAAATGGGGCCTTGGTTGAAGAATTAGGAAACATTAAGAATCTTGGGGCACGACCATCTGAAGGGTAACATTTGGAGTCTCTGGATTGGTGACCATGAATACACTCTTGCCAATTGAGTATTCTAGTTTCATGATCCTATATGCATACAAAGATTATACATACATACATACATATACAAGCATTGTATGATAATAGATATAATATATATATACACACACAGACACACATAGATATGGAAATGACACACTAAATCAAACAAACAAACATGTCAAAAATCAATCAAAACAGCTATCTGAAGATGAAACCATACCCCAGTCCCATCCTTTGTGGAATAGTCATTCCCAAATACTGTCAATGCGGGCCACCTGCCAACAGCTACTTGTTGTACAAATGGCATAAGATTGTTTGGGATTCCACGGGGATCCTCACCAATATAACCACTGGGATGAGCGCCAACTGGATTAAAATATCTAAGCAATATGATTTTCCATTCAGAGTCTGATTGGTAGATATCACGGCACATCTCCTCGATGAAAAGCTGAAAGGATCCTTATAGTCAGCTATTATCAGTGAAGAGGGACTGAAAATGCTTATCAGAAAGGATGAAAGAAACATATAGGTATTTCACGAGTAACAGGCTAAATGAAGAAGAAACAAAACAGATGTTGGATGTTCTTTTTATCCTGTTAACGTGCACCCGATATCTGTGTCATCGTGTTTCAGATCCATAACCTGCACTTGATCATTGCCCAAATATACCTTGGTTCGTCCATATGGATTTGTAGCAGATAGGAGGAACTCTTCAGTACATGGAACCTCCTTTGGCCAACCATAGACGGTAGCTGATGATGAAAATACTAGCTGAAATATTTTGAGAATTGAAGATCAGACTTTTTAGAGTAGAATACAAAGAAAAGAAATAATTTTGCGTGATGTATTATCTACATGGAAAATGTGATAATTGTCATTAGAAGTTGTAAAGGAGCACTCTCATAGAAAAATCAAAACTCAAAAATGAGATTCTGCCATGAAGTACAAGTGTACAACTAGGCAGTTGGCTAACTATGTCTTTCTTTTAAAAGTAGTGTCCGCACCGATTCTGCCATGAAGAGACAGCGAAGCAGAAATAGCAAAGGAGGCTGATTAAACCAAAAGGTATTTCAAACACCAAATAATAACATTATGCAGAGATAATAGGAATAGATCAAAATGTAATTCAATGCAATAAGCGAGTCTACCCCCAACGAGATAAACTCAAGCCAGTTTTGCGTGAGGATATTTATTATTTTTATTTATCTTCAGACATATAGGAGCTAAAAATTTTGAATTACTATATTAAGTATATATGAGAGGAATTACCTTTTTGCACCCATGGGCAGCCATGACTTCCAAGAGATTTATTGTGCCAATAATGTTGTTGTTATAGTAAAGTAATGGTTTCTTCACGCTTTCGCCAACGGCTTTCAATCCAGCAAAGTGAATAACAGCATCAAAACTGCAGTGCAAACAAAAAAGACAAGAAATGAGAGACGGGTATATAAAGTAACCCAAAATAAGGAAAGCATAATTTCGATGGACCATAAAGAAGATTTCATGGGAGTAGAAAGTAGCTCTTCTTATGGTGTAATCATCTCACTCGAGTGTTCGAATCTCCAACAAAATCAGCATCCTTACAATCTAAAGTATGACTGTATAGATGGAGGATCAAGTGGTTAAACTAAATATATCTTACCAAGTACAGTTGCTCTTGATGGTTACCAAAAATTTAAGGGCCATAAAAGGAATCACCTACAGCTAAACATTCAAATGTGCAGGTGATTTATAAGAGAACACGATTGGAGAAGAACAAACCATAGTTACCAACCCAAGCGAGAAGCGAAGCGAAAGCGAGAAATGGGAAGCAAGACTCAAAAAACCTTTAGATAATAGGAAGCGCCTCATTCTCATTATACTAGGATGGTCAACCATACGTTAAATTTTATCTTACATGAGATATTTGTGGAGAAGTAGGTGCCTTAAGTTCCAATCGAACGATACTTGCTTAAAATCTATGTTAGACTGTAGACTCGGGTTTATCCCATCACTTCCTAGATACATAGCCCCTACCACTAAACGGGACATGATGCAAGCGAGCTTCCTGGGAAGCAAGTCTGGTAAATGAACTTTCCACCTTGTACATAGCTTCCTTGCAGTTGCAGCTATGGGACAAACTAGACAAAAGTAAAGGGTCTCGTGAAATATGTATAACCAAAAGGATTCGTGAATAGGAATACAAAAGTTTTCAACAGATGAGAAAATGAATGCGCAATGTTGTTGGAGTAGAAGCTCAAAGACACTTATTAATGCAGGAGCTAAAATTAGCGCAAAAGAGAAATCGATTAGATCTCTGGGTAGGTCTTGGCCATTCTAAAATGGGGCATGAATTGGTAAGAGTCCTTGGAAACCATGATCCTGCATGTCAACCAACCAATATCTATTATTCTCCATATCAACCTCCAGGTGAATCCAAAAGAATCAATTGGATACGAAGACTTATTGAAGTCATGCAAGAGTAGGAAGACCCAAGAGGAAACAAAAACCATAATAGTAAATTTTCGTGTGTGCCACCCCACATAGACCCACCTGGCCCAACCAACTAACAGAGTTGCATGGTAGGGGTTCATAGTCCATCAGGAGTGGCACCATCAGCTTGGGAAAAGACCTATTAACTTGAGAGAAATCAGATTTCTCCTAAATCAGTGGCAATTTGAAGAGTTTCTCTTCATATAGTTGTTTAATGTTAGAAGGAGTCATATCTTACTTTGGGAGTCCTTTTCAGATTACTATTTATAACAAATTTTTTAGTTGATTATTTAGAGTCTAAATAGAATTTTAGTTACTCTATAGGTATTTTTTTAGTTGCTATTATGATAGTCTTAGGTAGCAGCATTTGGCGAGTCTAAAATACAGAGCTTGTTTGACTTATTCTAAAAAAATAAGAGCTAAAATTGAATAAGACCGTTTAGTAACCGTCTATTTTGAAGCTTTATGTAAGCACCCAATTGTTACACCCTTGCCCTAACCATGGTTAAGATTTTTAACCATGGTTGTCCCCAACTAGACCCTAATAACTCTAGGTAGGCCATAATCCAAACCCTAGTAGCCCTAGGTAGACCCTAATCTAATCCAAACCCTAGGTAATGCCCTAAACCCTAGCTAAACCCTAGGTAAGCCCTAGACCTAGCCCTAGCTTAAACCCTAGCCAAGCCTAGGTACAAATCCCTCGGGCTCAAAGCCCATTTAGCAAAAACCAAACTCCCAAAACCCTAGCCCTAGTCCAAACCCTAGGCTAACCCTAAATAAACCCTAGGACTAACCCTAGATGTGCCCTAGACCTAACCCTAGTTCAAAATCTAGTAAAACCCTAGGACAAACCCTCGCGAGCTTAAAGCCCATTTAGCAAGTCCAATCACTCAAAAACCCACAAGCCTAGGCCTTGGTGGGCCCAAACTTGGGCCCACAACCCTTAGGGGTCCACTAGGGTGGTGCCCACAACCCATCAGTTCGAAAATAGGTGGGAAAACCCCAAAGTGGCAAGCTTATCCACCCTTTGGCCTAAGTGTGCGAGGGCCTGGCCTGTAATAGCAAAAACCCCAGGGTGTCGGTAATCGAATTACCGACACCTCATCTTTACCTTTGTTTTGGGTGGCGGTAATTCGATTACCGCCACACCTAAAACTCTGCATTTGCGTGTAGCAGACTCCCCCTGCCCACCTGGGTGCATTGGGGCTGCTCCTATTGGTCCCTTGTGACTTTCTTAATGCCCATAATGCCCTCAAGGCCCTCTCCCTTCCTCTATAAAATCTCAGCCACCCCATGGCTCTCAGGGAGCCCATTCCCGATAGTGAAACCCTATCAGAACTCCAAACCGACCCCCCTGAGTCTCTGAGTTCAACTTACCTGAGTCCTAGACCCTCCAGGGGTGTCATCAGACCGACCCAAGCCTACCTCAGGCTAGCAACACCACGCCTGCAGCCACCACCGCCGTTTGCAGCCCTCTGTTGGTAGGGTAGTTTCCCTACTTTCCTTTCATTGTTTGTAACTCAATGTAGGACCTCCTGGTCCTGTTCCAGGGGGTCCCTTTCTTCATGTTTTGGCAGTAGATAGGCTTCTAAGTCAAGGACAGGGGCCCTCCTATCTTAACCATAGGTGAGGAGGTACCCCTTGAGGCTTTGACTCGGGTTCACACCCTCACAATGTGCATGGCCACCCCTTTTAGGGTCTGGGGGTCCCTCAAGCAATGAGGGAATCCCTGGGTCCTTGCTCGTGCAGCCCCCATAGGGGAAAATTCATTTTTTGAAAACCTGCATAATGTCGGCAATCTCAGTGCCGACATTATGGACCCTCCTTATAAATCATGCTTTAACCCAGTTTAGTTTGAACCCTAGTCAGTTCCAGGCCAGGTTTAGGTATTTTTGACCCCTAACTGCCCCTCTGCAAAAAACTAGACCCTAACTCATGGTCTAACCATGGTTAGCTTGCTTGTAAAGTCAGGATAACATTGTGTCGGTGAAACTATTACCGACAATGTGAGCCTTGTTTACAGTGAATTTGGGCCCCTGTGGGGCCCACATGCCTCATCCTCTTGGGCCCACATGAGGCCTAATGGAAAGCCCTTCCATCCCTCTACCTCTCTGCAAAGTTTCAGACTCAGGGGCCAAGCCTAACCATGGTTAGCAAGGCCCCAAACCCTGGTTGACAGACTGTTCTGCTGTCGGTAATCAAATTACCGATAGTTAGAAATTTGCTTAGGTTTTTATTGGTCGTAATCATTTTACCGCCAATATACAGACTTTTTTGGCTGGCTTTGGCCTCCTGTGAGGCCCACACCTGAGCTCTTCTAGGCCTGAGACCTAGCCCAGTAGACTCCAGGCACTTCAGGCTTTCACACCTTGACTTTACTTTCCCCAAGGGTGATCCCTAACCCCAGTTAAACTCTCACAAACTATGGTTAAAAATTTACAGAAATTGAGGTAATCTGATTACCTCCATTCTGTAAATTTTTTATTTTGGGCTTTGTGCAGAGCCCAAACCTGATAGGAGGCCATTCTAGACCCTGTCATACCTTTTGGGCCCACTTTTGACCTACCATGACCCTTAACCATGGTTAAACGGCCTCCGGTAAACTTTTAACTATGGTTAAGCACAACTTAACTCCACAAAAATTTGAAAAATCCCTAAAAATCCAGAAAAATATAAAAGACCAAAAAATCAAATTTTTGACATTCTTAACCATGGTTAACACCTTTAACCATGGTTAACTCCATTTAACCCCGATTAGCAACCCTAACCCCGGGTTAACACACCCTTTTGCCTCCGGGCTCCATCCTTGGCCTACTGGGCCTCAACCCTAGTCTACCGGACTACCCCTCGGCCTACCGGGCCCAGTACTTTGCACATTGACCAACCTCGGTCAAGCAAAACCCTAATCTACCGGATTAGGCCCATTAGCCACCTTTTGGTGCGCACACACACACCCCCTAGCCTTAGCACGGGCTCAAGTGCTAGAACTACGCTCGGTCTGATCTCACCCCTAATGTGAGTACGTAGGCAACCCAACATGGGTTCGACCCTAATTAGCTTTTACTTTCTTCCGGTTAGTATTAACTTAAACACTCTGCATTTGATTAACATTGAGACTAATTTTGGCTTAAACCTAGCAAGTAGGGAGCCATTATATGTGGAAGTGTCGAGGTGCCTAACCCCTTCCCCGAACTTAACCGAACTTCTTTCCTCGATCTTTGATCGTAGACTAAGTCCTTATCCAACAATTCCCGGGGACTTATCCCTTCTGAATAAATAGGTGGGGACTCTTAACAATCCCGTGAGACTTTTCTAGGGAGTGAAATCCCGTGCTCACACTTTACTTTTTAGACATTAGACATTTTGTCTTTATTTCAAAAAGTGAAAAAAGTTTACCTTTAGAAAGGTTTTTTTTTTTGTTGCTAAAAACGAGTAGAGTCAATAGACATTTTAACGTCATTTACATTGATTTTTTTGACAATTTTGTACTTAAAAATTCATTGTTTCTTATTATACTCCTATTTCTAGCTTCAGTTTCATGTTAGTTCTATCATTTTTCTATAAAAAAAAATACGCAAATGTCCCCTCAAATAATAGCTTATATGTATGTATTATCAAACATGCTATTAAAAAATAAGAGCATAGTTTTAGTTTTTTACCAAACAAAAATATATTGTATGAAAATACCTAAACAATAAGATCTAATAAAGTAGTTCTCATTAGATCAGATAAGATTTGCCAAATGCCCCCTTAATCAGAGAGTATTAGGGCTACACGGCAATCCCCTATTATACGTATTTTATCTCCTTAGAACTAAAGGATGAAATTAAAAAAAAATACAGCAGTTTATTAGTCTTCTTGGTTCTCTAGTGCTTAAGCCAGTTGAGGGTATTAAATCCTTCTTTCATCAAAGAGAGATCTATTCAATCAATCCAAAAATGTGGACTCCTCCCACATTGTCCTCCATTAGTTCATCACTGTGTTTGTCCATCAATTCATCTTATATTCTCATATCATTCAAGTTCGATTATTGATTTATCTCCATACTAGATTTCAGATTACTCTAGAAATTTAGGGGGCGTTTGGTACCGTTCTGGCGGAACAATGAATCGTTCTATTTTCTCGAAACCCATTTGGTGTGAGGTGTTCTTGGAATGAGCTGCGAAATGGAACCGAAACGGAGCCATTTTCTCATAACCAAAAAAAAAAGGCTTCTAGGAATGGAACAACGAAATAGGCAGAAGTGATCCTGATAAAATGCAAAGTGTTCCCGATAAAAACCCTCCACAGACTCCTCATATTTCGTGAAGAGTGAGAAGGTATCCCAAAAAAAAGTGAGGAAGGCAACAAAAGGGGAGAGTTCCAAACGGTGACGATTCACGCCAGTAACAACTCCAGATGGCCAAAAGAGGTATTCTCTCTCTCTCTCTTTCTCTCTCTAAAGCAGGGAGCAGATTTTGCAAACACGATCCAGATTTGTGATTTGGATCTTTCTTTTATGAGTTAGCTTCCGGATCTGTGAACATGATCACGTCCAAAATGATTAAAAATTAAAACTATAAACAAATTGAAATATAAAAGCGTTATAGATCGGTGCGGAAACAACACTCTTCTCTCTTCGGTTTATCTTTCTTCCACCAAGGATCTAAAAGGTGAAAGGAATGAATTAGATAGATCAAGAGACTATTAGTTAGGGTAGCAAGAGAATGGATGATTTAAAGCATTCATCTTCGTCGTTGATCCAAAATACAGTCCGTTTTCTTTTAACCATAAACGAAAACAACTAGAATCCATTAAGGCCTCAAAGCAGGGCACTTTCAACAAGGTCTTTAAAACCAAGAGAAAATAAACACAAACTGGTCGAAAAAGTAGAGAATAATACAGACTCCATCATGCCATTAAGCAACTGGCTCTTAACAGAAACAGAAACACAACACCACCAACTCCTTAGAAACCACCATGGAGATGAAGGACAAGGTGGAGGGTCGACTCCTTCTAGATATTATAATCAGCAAGGGTATGCCCATCCTCAAGCTCAGTGGTACCTAGGCACTTTAGTATTCCCAAATTTTGTCGTGCCAACACCTTGACACAACACGACACTTTGTGGCACGACACGACACTCCTTGGCATGTGCTTATACCATGTCATGGTGACATCAGCATTATGGTTAGGCACGTAGTGCTTTAATTTTGTCATGCCATTTTAAAATATATAATATATATATTATAGATTGCTAGGTATTGTTAGTGAAGTTGTGTAGCTTTTTCGGCTACATAAAGAAAAACTTATTAGGAGAGCGGTGGCACCAACGGTGATCAATACGTACGTCTCTATCTCTCTATTTTTCTCCTCTCTATTCTCTATATGAGTACTTCTTAGAACTTTAGTATATATTTTTTTAAAAAAATTTATGAAAAAGTGGTCCCCCCCTCTCTGTTCTTATTGCTTTCTCTATATTTTTTAGTTATAATATATTCATATATATATATATAATCATTTTCAAAAATCTATACGTCTGTGTTACCGTATTGGGATTTTCAGACCATGCCGCGCCGAACACCTTTAGACACCTGCAAACTTGGCACCCGTACCACGTGCCTAGGTAACACTGCTCAAGCTACTTACCAGCGAAAGATGAGACGTTGTTGATTTGTGGTAATTTTGCCACAATGTCGTCTTCTTCTTCAATAGGCTTTTTACAAATAGTCATATGAAGCTCTATGTGTCCCCCCTTTAATTATACCTGTATGTGTCCCCTTTAACTATAAAGAAAAAGGTTTTTATATGCAATCAAGTTGTGTGTGTGTGTTTAACCATTCAACCAAAAGAAAAAAATCTATCTAGGGTTTTCAATTTTCATAGCCAATCACGATTGAACTATACCTGAGTTCAATTGTCAACTTGTGTCCCCTTTAATTCCTATTAACCATGGTGAAGAATCACTAACCCTTAGAGTTCAACAATAACCTTAGTTTTTAGAAAAACTATTTTAAAAAATTAACCCTAAGGGTTTAAAATTCTTAACCAAAGTAAAATATTTTTTTCTAAAAATCAAAGTTACATTGATGAACCGTAAGGGTTAGTGAATCTTAACCACAATTAATAGGAGTTAACAAGGACACATGTTTACTTGTGAGAATATGATTATTATTTCCATATTATTTAATCCATTTGAAGTATATATATAAGTGATTTTGTTTTTTCTTCATCCAAACGTGATTCTATTGTTTTTGTTCACCGGAACAAAATTTGGCTGACTACATCCAAACGGGTTCTAAGTACAGAACCGTTCTAAAAATCCAAATTGTTCCATTTTCAGAATCAGTTTCTCATCCGTAATGATGCAAAATGCCCCCTTAGTACTTGATTTTTCACTTGGGATTTAATACACATTGTTTGGGATACCCTGTTTGGGATTTAATACAAATTGAAATAAAAATACACATTGTTTGAGATTTCATATTCTCATATCATTCAGTTTGGGTCTTCTTTATACTGTGATTGTCTTTCTAATATCATATTCCTTGATTGAAAGCTTACGGCTATGCTAAAGTTTATAATTCCATTTGTAAACTCTATAATTTCTGTGCAAATGTTATTTAAATTTTGGAAGCACCCCTACCTACCTTGGGCATCAATTTGTGAGTGAAAACTTTAAGTTTCTCCAAAATACCATGCTTTAAATTTTTAAAAGGAAGGACCCCTACTCCAGGCTACATCACTTCTTAGTCAACATTCTAATTTTACAGAGAGATTTAACATAAAGTGACAGTGAATGAAACAGAAAAGTTTTATCAGACACACTAGAACCTTACTTTGTTGAAGCAAAAAGTTTGTCCAAAGCTAGTTTGTCCCGAAGGTCCACCTGCGGGGAAAAGCAGAAATATAATAATCAGGGTCATCATTTGTGGTAAGCTTCATGCTGCAAATAGTAAAATTTATGAACATAAAAGAAATAGTAGCCAACCATAATTTAAAAGTTACAAGAACATGTAAAACTTCTTTTAAAAGAAAAAATGATTCAAGAAGCTCAACCATGTGGAAAGGATTTCTTTTTTCTTTTTTTTTTTATCGGTAAAGCAGGATCAGACACATTAAAAGCAAAAAGCATATGATACAAAAGGAGATAACAGCAAAGGGGTCACAAGAAAGTGAGCCCAGAGAAAAGACTACCATGTGGAGAGGGTTGCGATGATCGATATCAGGACCGTTGGATCTACAACCAGTTACACAAATCTAGAGCAGATAAAGGATCCAAAGATTTCACAAACATTTGTTCTTATAATTTGAAAAGAAGAAAACTTGTTAAATGACAGGCAAGTAATGACACGAGTCTGAAGCGTCTCAAATAGCAACAACCCAAAGCCAGAAGTTTATAAGAGGATAATGCAGTCCTTCAACTAAAAGAGCCATCAATCAGTAGATTCAAAGGAAAATCTAGTCCTACAATTAAGCATTATATATTAAGATTAAACTCAAAAGACTAATAATTTGGAATTAGATATATAGATCAAAGACCTACACTGATGTATTTCGCTAGACTTTTTTTCAAGAAAAACAAGTATCGGCAAATTGTAATTTATATATATCTTTACTATTATAATGGGAGAGGCAGGCATAGCCTGAATTTTCCAAAATTCCAAAACTACCCTTATATAAAACAAAATTTTAATTTAATTTTTTTACTTTAATTCCCAAACTATCTTCATCTATCTATTTAAAGAATAGAATCATAGTTAATCGCAATTGAACTCTCCCTGAGTTCAATCGCACCCCTGGGTTAACACGCGTCCCTTTTAACTCCTTTTAACTATGGATAACTCCTTCCCTCGCTCTCACGTGCATCGCACGTGCCACCCGCTAGTGTATATATATATATATAGAGAGAGAGAGAGAGAGAGCAAACACCTAGCCGAATGAAGAATGAAGCTTCTAAAAAAAGCACAAACATTTCGAATCGATACACATTCCCGTAGAATGTAAGCAACAGATTTAGATTAAAGTCGCACTCAATTGACAAATCAAACTCAAAATTTTCGAATAAATACAGCTACGAGTAGATTGCGAGCTACAGAATACTGATCAAACACCCAAGCAACCAACGAAGTAAGCCCGCACATTTTGAATTACTCCATCAATCAAGACCTAATTAGATATCACAAATCCTGCAACTTCAAACACCACCACAATCTCAAACAACAGAAGGAGAAGAAAATCAAAGCCGAAAAAATCTTCATTATCAGCAAATCAATAAACAATAAGATATAGAATTCGAACTTCTTCAAACCTGATGAAATACAAGATTCTTCCCGAATTCGCCGGCGAGCTCTGAAACTCTTTTAATGGCGATTTCAGAGGAGTTGTCGAGATTGTCGATGACAAAGGCCCTGAATCCTCCCAACAAGAGCTGAAGAACCGTGTGGCTTCCAATGTATCCAGCTCCACCAGTGACTAAGATGTTCTTCTCCATGGCCGAGAGAGATCGAAATGAGTTGTCTGAAACCCCAAAGCTGAGAAAGAGAGATGGCGTAAATATAACCACTACGCTCTGATTGATAAGTACCGGGGGAAAAAAACAGCCCCTCTAACTTTAAATGGCGGTGTAGTCGGGTATAGGTTTCGATGGGTAACGTACTAACGCTAGATTAAGGGGGAAAAACCGAAAAAACATGACTCGTAATCTTCTCCATTTGTAACCGGTTTTTGCCAAAAACCGGTTACGCTCCCGAGGTGACCACGTGTCCCTTTTACACCTTTTAACTGTGGTTAAGATTCACCAACTATCTTTAGTTTTTAGAAAAAAAAAATGTAAAAACATTTTAACCCTAAGAGGTAATGAATTTTAACCATGGTTAATAAATTATTTTATTATTTTTTCTAAAAACAATCGTAACCACAGTTAAAATTTGTCAAAAGGGATATGTGCCCACCTCAGGGTGAACCGGTTTTGGCAAAATCGGTAACAACCGGAGAAGATTTCGTACCAAAAAACGTTATAAGGAGTTGTACATGTTCACCGAGTCGAGTATTGGCCCTGTTTGGTGAACTTTTGGACGACTTTTTGGTTCGGAAGAAGTAAAAAAAACTCTTTTTCCTCTTGGTGAAACTTTTAAAGTTATTAACTTTCATTGTTACGTGTCATTATTTGATGTCGAGAACTATATTATTCTATAAGGCTGTGCTCTTTTCATGAAACTCTAAAGATCTAGGAACTTCAAAGTTCCTAGAACATCAAATATTTGGATTTTAAAATTTCCATGAAATTTATAGTTATGTTCTTTTCAATGTGAGTCTTTATGATTAAATTCCTGGGACTTTGCAAGTCCATTATTCTTTTGACATGGAACTTTGAGATTGGAAATTTAACATTAAAAACGCATTCATGTTTAATTTCTTAATTATACTTATAATATCATAAAATTAAATTAATTCTTCTTATTTTCTTAATATACGATGTGAATATAATATATATATATTTTTTTTATGACTCAAAGTATTCATATCATCATTCCACAATGTTCTCATATCATTTGACAATGTTTTATGAGTCATTTGAAATTATGTCAAAACCGAATAAAAGAGAATAATCTACTTAATATCATTAATACTTAAGAGATATATAAGAAGGGAGTAGTGTATTTGGAATGAAAGACTCGATTTTTACTGGGCTCCTACTCAATTAAAAGTTCCACTTAGACGAAAAGTTCAGGCTATTTTACATGGAATTATAAAGTTTCGTTTTTTGCGGATATTCAACTTCCACAGAACTTTAAAGATCCGGGACTTTGGGTAAAAGAACAGGCTTGCACTTTTGAAGTTTTGAGATTTTAAAAGTTCTGCCTCAACGTTCCATGAAAAGAACACACCCTAAATGCTAGGTTTTTTTTAATGTAAAATAGGGGAAAGGAAATGAAATTCATGAAAAATGTCAATTGTCCTATAGAAAATACACGTGAAAAATGACTTTTTCCGTGAAATTTTTTTGTTTTCCCTTATTTTACATCAAAACAAACGGAGTGGAAGTGTAAAAGTTCTATAAATATGAAACTTTCAAGTTCCATAAAAAAATTTAGATTTTTTAAGTTCAAATAAATGTGAAACTTCTAATTAAATTGACCTCGATAACTTCCAGATATAATTGAGTAAAAGGGTTAAAAACCCTCTCCCTTCTCCCCTCTCCCCTAGGCTCTTGCCTCTTATTGCAAAACAATAATGTTTCGGACTTTTAAAAGTTCCACCAAAAGAACAGAGCCTAAAGGACTTGGAATTATCTACGATTATAAGAGTCGGGTTGTGTCCATTTTAATACTCTTTAACTGTGATTAAGATTTACTAATCTTAGGGTTCAACCATTTAACCTTGGACTTTCAAAGAAAATTTAACTCCAAAAGTTAAAGTTGTTAACTTAGAGTTAAAAGAGCACTTAAAAAGTTGTTGTATTGTAACTGTGGTTATGACCATAGAGAATTCCAAGTCTAATTACAGCATTAGGTTTGCTATGTAATGACATTCCTCAAAGTTGAAAGCCATTAGGTTTGCTATGTAATGACATTCCTCAAAGTTGAAAGCCAGTAAAAGCTAAAATCGCTAAAATGTCGACTTTCATATAAAGTTGGGTTAGGGTGACTTTCTTAATAGGTTTTTTTGGTTGAAAGTTTACACACATGGTCCACATGAGGCTAAACTCTATCCCTCTCACCAAAAGGGCCTAATTCTTGGTGAGGGAAAGGAACTTTATATGGACTCAAGGTTAGAAAGTCAATAATCAAGTTTGGGAAATGCTAGCTACACTTTCTTTGTAGAAAAAACATGTGTTAAGTCTTCCATTAAGTGGACATATGTTTTCAACTAACATTATCTCCCATCAAAAAGAGAGTAAGTCTTAAAAGAAAGTGATACTAGCATTATTTATGAAGTTTTGTTGACAGTTGATAGAATGGAAGAAATGATTTTATGAATGAAAGTTAAAAAGGGTTTTAAAAATGGGTTTTAAAAGAGAGAAGCAGTTTCTCACAAGTACAAATCAAACACAAATTTTGACTATTAATTTTTTAAAAATTGATTTATATGTATACAAACTAGAAATAACTCTAGAAGATATATATATATAGGATGCTTAGGTGGCATCCTATTTGATCTCCATTTTAAGATTTGTGATGTCACATCATCATATAGTGGGAGCCATAAATATCGTATCTTAACTTCACATTTTCTTTCTCCATTATTAACTCTCTCTCATGCCCCAACAGATTTTTCTACTCAACAAAGACCTCCTCTCTCTCCCCAAGTCCTAACTCCACTTAAGTGGGACTCATAACTACTCTCTTTATCCCTCTGCAAGTGTTGATATAATGGTTGAGTATTTAGAAATCCATGATTTGAAAGCTTCCTGCTTAATAAGAACTCAAAAAAAATCTAAAATTTTTCACATGTTATAACTTCCCGATTACTCTGCATCTCCCTAATATATAGATCTCTTCATAAAATAATTATTTCAAATATTATTTCTAACTCATTATAATTTTATAATTCTTTTGTAATTTTAAAAAAAAAAAATGTTCACATACATGCATCGCCCGGGTCTCCGCTAGTATATATATATACTATAAACACGACCTTAGCATCTTTATGTGTTTTTTTTTCCTTCCTTTTTTGGTATATACTACGACATCAACGTAAATTGACATGAATTTTGGTAACAAAAACAGAAAATGTATATTTGAGAAGAAAAAAGATATTCATCTTATATGCTTTTATTATTGAAAGAGATTAACAATGAACAGGAACTCCGGATGAATGAACCTAAGCAACCCAAAAAATGAATGGGAAGTGATAATTTGGTAATTTTTCAAACAAAGAATGATGTTTTTTAATACTAAATTATTTCCATAACTACCCTTCTCAAGGTATTTTTTGGATTGCTCGGGTTGAACCGTCAACTGGAGCTCATGTTCATAGTTAATCTCTTATTAAAATGTCATCAAACAGATTTCTCATCAACAGATTTCTCATCAAATTGGATGGAAAGTAATGCCCATTCACTTAAGGGTGCCCTCGGGTCTCGACATCAATGTATGTGACATAACATCCAACTCCGCTAGTTCTCACTCGTTAACCATTCCTCATAGAAGGGTTTGGATGCAAAGACTCAGGAGAGTGAGCTTCCGAGATTAACGCCTCAATCTCTCCCTGGAACTAGCATATATGCTTTGCCATAGAATCCTTAATGGCATTAAGATCCCCCGCGAAGTTTCAAGGACCTGCCTTTCTTTCTTCTAACTGTTTACAAAGTTTATCTTTGCATCCATACTACATAATACATTTATAAAAGTAAACAAAAGATTGACCAAATTTGATGATCCTGAAAATTAGGGGCGTATCCAAATTGGGCTAGCTTGAAGTTCGGCTCGGCTCGACTTGGCTCAGCTCGATCAAGCGGGGGTTGAGCTCAAAGAATAGGCTCGATCGAGCCAATCTATGTTTTTGAAGTTGAAAATTTATTCAAGCCGAGCTTGAGCCAAGGCCTATTTGATTCGGCTTGAAGCTCGGCCCGGTTCAGGCTCGAGTTCGACTTGAATATTATATAAAAAATAATATCATATATATATATATATATATATATAATATAATTATTACATATATATATATATATATATATATATATATAATAAAAATATTATTATTATATCTATACTATAATATAAAGAAACTAGCAGAGACCTCGTGCAATGCACGGGTAATAATTTAAGAATATCTATGATTAAATAATATAATTTATTTAAATATTAAATAATATATTTTAAAATATTTAATAAATTTTATTTTTAATAATATTTTTTTATTTTGTAGACATTATTAGATTTTATAATAATAAATTTTTATTATTTTAATAATATTTAATAAAAAATCATAAGTTTCTTGATATTAAATTTAAATTAATACTTTAACAAAAAAAAAAACTTAAATTAATACACCCAAGAGTTGGAAATAAGAGAGGACTCTACAATATTAGAGACAGAGAGTGTTCTAGGATGAGATAGTGAGTCCCAAATTTGTAAGAGTAGAGTGCTCTAGGATGAGATAGTGAGCCCCAAATTTGTAAGAGTTTGAGATTAGAGAGAACTCTACAATATTGGAGTTAGAGAGGGCTCTAGGATGAGGTAGTGGGTCTCAAACTTGAACGGTCGAGATTAAAAGCTTATCACAATCCCCTAAAATCTCTCTAATGATTTTTGAATTGAGGGAGATGTGTGAGAGAGAGAGAGTTAATGGTTGAAATTAAAGAAGGTGCTATATGACATCCTTAAAATAGGACTTATAAGATTCTCGGGATTGAAGATTAGAGAGCAAAGAGATGGGGATAGGTGACACTTATTTCTTTATATTATTGTACTTGCAGAAACCCCGTTTGATGCACGGGTGTGAATAAAAAAATAAATCTCTACACTATTTCTCGATCCCTCTTATCAAAATTTCCTAAAATTTTTCTCTATATTTTCTATTTTGTCCCTCTTATCACAATCCCTTAAAACTTCTCTTTACATTCTCTCTATCCCCCTTGAGCAATAGTTCGCTCTACTAGTGAGGAGCGAACCATTGCTCCTCGCTCTCATATAACCGATCCTTCAACTCCCATTAAGTCGGGTTAAATTTTTTTAACTCTTTAGTTAAATTCTATTTTATTTTATTTTTCTAAAAGCCAAGGGTAGATGGGTGAACTGTAAGGATGGTGAATCTTAACCACTGTTAATTGGGTTATAAGGGAGACACATGGCAAGAAAATGTGAGTGGAGATGCCCCTCCTCGCGTCATCGACCGAGGAGGTGATTATCTTACATCCCTCTTATCACAATCTCCTAAAATCTCTCACTTTCTAAAGGTGTCAAAGAGAGATAACTGTTAAGATTAGAGACACAACGGTGGAGGAAACAATCTCCTAAAATCCCTCCAATAGTGTTTGAATTGAGAGGGAGACTGAGAGAGAGTTAACGGTTGAGATTAAAGAAGGAAGTCACGTGACATTCTTAAAATAGAATTCATAGGATTCTTGGGATTGGAGAGCAAAGAGAGTTCTATTTTAAGGATGTCACGTGACACCCTTCTTTAATCTCAACCATAAACTCTCTCTCACGTCCCCCTCTCAATTCAAAAATCATTGGAGGAATTTTAGGAATTCCCCCCGCCACTCTATCTCTAATCTCAACCACTATTTCCCTCTAGCACTTGAGAGATTTTAGGAGAATGCAGAGATAAGAAGGATAGAGAGAGATTTTAGGAATTGTGATAAGAGTGACAAAAGAGAGATAAGAAAGATAGAGAGATATTTTAGGAAATTGTGATAAGAGGGATAGAGAGATAGTGTAGAGATTTTATTTTTTTTATCCACACTCGTGCATCACATGGGATTTCTGCTAGTATTTTTATATAATATTAAAAATATTTTTATTTAAAAATAAATTTTCAATAATTCAATCCAAGCTCGAGCTTAACCAAGCAGATCCGAGCCAAGCATTTCAAACGGCATATTAAGCCAAGCTTGAGCGTAGATGAAAAAATTTCAAACCAAGCAGGCCGCTCGGCTCGAATACACTCCTATTGAAAATCCTGTATTTCCATTTTCAATCAATTAGATCAACCTTTGGACCCCACCTGACCTCCTTGACGGGGGCGAGCAGAGTGCTAGCCTTACTCTCAGTCAACCTATACTCTTACCCTAGACCAACCACTTGTCCATTTTTTAGTGAGAGGACATTAGCATTCCCTCTAAGGGAAATGGAAAACGGACTTCGGAGACCTCTTCAAAATGGACCACCCACTTGCAAATTGACACATGGCAGTGAAAATTTTATATTATTTTTAATTTTTTTCTCTCTCATGTGTTGAAATTTGATTAGTATGGTCAGCTTAGAAGAGGACGTTGGGGTCCTCTTATCAGAACTCTTCCTCTAATCTATACTATAATATAAAGAATTAAGTGTCACCTAACCTACTCCTCTCTTTGCTCTCAAATCTTCAATCTTAGGAGTCCCATGAGTTCTATTTTAAGGATGTCATGTTGTCCTCTTTTTAAATCTCAACTGTTAACTCTTTCTCTTTCTCAATTCAAAAATCATTAGAGGAATTTTAGGAGGATACACATGTCTTCCTCATAATTTAAAAAGAAATTTTAAGAGATTGTGATAAAAAGAGATAGAGATAAGAATGATAAATAGAGAATGTAAAAAGAGATTTTAAGGAATTGTGATAAGGGAATAAAAAGAGATAAAAATAGAGAAAAAATAAAAAGAGATTTTAGGAGATTGTGATAAAAGAGATGTGTGAAAATTTTTTTTTTTTTCTCACTTATGCATCGCATGAGGTCTCTACTAGATGTTAATATCAGATGAGTGCTTCCACTGCACCAAAACCTCAATAAACTATAATAATAGCTCGTTTTGCATTGAGCATCATCATAGCTGAATTATACAAGGAGGCGATGAATGAAATGTGAAGCAAGAACTACTAATAGTTTCTTGCGTAGCAAAAGTGATATATCCGGTAGGTGTTTTAAGTTTTATTTTATTATGAATATAGAAAAATAAAATATCGTTTTGGTTGTGGATTCCAACGACCTACCCTTCTTTGGGCAAAATTGAATGCCCTCCTCCCATGTGTGTCACGCATAGAGGCCCCCCACCAATAAGAAGGAAAATGTGGTCCATTCGATCAAAACAATCTGGAGGTGCGGGGAATCGAACCCCGTGCCTCTCGCATGCGAAGCGAGCGCTCTACCATATGAGCTACACCCCCTCATTTATATAAAGATGTAAATATCTGTTATTTCAAATTAGTGTACACCCCGCGCTATGCACAGGATTTAAATAAAAAACAAAATTATAAAATAAAATTGAAATTTTATCGATAATTATGAAGTTCTAAATCATTGGCACAGGCTTATGAGTGTCTATGACTTCAAAAAAATCGTAGTTTGTTTCTCGGGAGTTACCACTCGCAACCACGGGAAATTCAAATTATTTTAGAAGACATTCTTCCTTCCGATGAAGCAACATTGTGTCAAGTTCAATTTTATCACCAGATATGCAAACACTACATCTCACGATGTCGCTCAGCTAGCCCTCAACAATAGTATAGTCATTCCTTTTGAATCCTCTCTATAATTCTCTTTTTTCTTGATCAAAGCCTAATAAGTGACTATACTTGGAAGTATGGATAAACTAAAATAAATATCAACCGTCTCTTTCTCTCTCTAAACAAAATAGTGGTGACTCATTATATCTCTTCCTCTCTCTAAATTAAATAGTGGTGGTCCATTTGCTATCTTCAAACCATGCATGCATGCCCCATTTGCCATGAAATAGTGGTGGACTGGGAAAAGATTTTCTTCCTCAAACCACGTGTACCATTTATGGAGGGTATGAGAGGCATCTAAAACAAACAAAGAAACCTAAGGATTATTCCGAACCCTTCATGAACATATACCACAAATAAGATTTCTATCTTTTAAGTGGACATATCAACTGTCATATTCATTTGAAGGGACTAGATTTTTTATCCGTTGGATGTGAGGGATTTAACTCTTATCTTTTTGCCACAATGCAAGTGTTATTTACCAATAAAAATGACGGGCCAATGAAAGACAAGGCTAACAACTTTAAGTCTCTAAAGTGCATTGAAAATGGTCAAAAAATTACAATGGATAATATTTTTTTAGGTAATCAAATAAGGTGAGACTGCAACCCAGTTAGCATTGGTTAGTGGGTTAGAGAGTTGAGGGTTCATCAGCCTAAGGCCTATCAACATCCACATTGTTACTTGATGGAATGAAGTCTTGAACACCCCAATATAAAGGAGATATACGCAGCCCCTAGCACAAGCCAACTAGCTATATAGACTCTATGTAGCCGACCCCTAATCCCATCCCCATCCCCATCCCCATCCTTACCATGTTGTTTCAATACAAAAGATTAAAAAAAAATATTTGTTGGACACGTATGGATTGCTTAGGCATCATTTTTCCACCTTAGGTCAATTTTAATTATTTTAGTTATTGGTTAGGCGGGTTCAATCGCTACACCACACAAGAAAACTTTCACTCGTTTATTGAGAGTTTTTCCTAAACTAAATGTGAGATGGTATTGTTAGAAGGTCTTTCCAATAAATATATATGAGATGATTAAGTTAGGAGACTCTCCAGATTGAACAAATATTTTATTGAGTTACCTTAGTATCAATTTTGGTATTAGATTCTTTCATCTTTAAATACAAAACAACACTTACTTACCGGTGTGTTTGAGAAACACAAAGTGAGGGTAGTCTAAACTCATTAGTTTTTACATTAATATGTGGTGCTTTGTAATTGGAAAAGAAAAAAATTAATACCAAAGTTGGTATTTAGCACCTAACAAGTGATTTGCTCTATTCGAGATTTAAATGGATCAATGGATCATAATACTCAATCTTACAACCTATGATTGCATTGGCCCAATCCATTTCCGATATTGGTAGAAGTGGTCTAACTTAAATGTGAGACTTTATCCACTTTATTTGTTTCATAAGTCATGCTAGTGTGGTGAAAATAATTGCAACTAAAAATAGAAACATACAAGAACACACAAGATATACGTGGTTCATTCGTTGTGGGTTACGTACACGAAAAGATCGTATTCTTCATTAGTTTAAAGCAAATAGATTGCAAAGATCACAACTTCGCATGCAAACTTGTTCTTGTCGAAATAGAAAATCCTAAACTGAATATATATTATATACGAGGTCAAAGAATTAACTTGAAACAAACTTTTAATATAATTAGGAATTTTTTTAAAAATCGTATGGACATGTGGCAAAAAGTTTAACAAACAAAGTAGGGTTTGAGTGTAAGGAGTGGCCTGAGTGACCTGTCAGCACCCCATTCTTACACTCCCTTTAACCATGGTTAGCTTGACATCACCCTAGGTAAACCCAAAACCCAAAAATCCAAGCCCAGTCGAACTCAAGGCCCATTTTAATTTAAAAGCCTAAACCGTAGACCAAACCCTAGGCTAACCCTAACTAAACCCTAGACCTAGACCTAACCCTAGTCCTAAACCCTAGGCTAGAAGCATTTTGGGCCCAAGGCCCATTAGCAAGTCCAATCTAAAACCATAGTAAACCTAGGCTTCCTATAGGCCCAAACACGGGCCCATGACCTTGTGGGGCCCATTAGGGTTGGACCCACCTCAAGTTTGAAGTTTAGGGCACCCAAATCCCCAATAGGGCAAAACCCTTTTTACCTTCCCCACGTGTGTGGTGGTTGGGCCCAAAACAAGAAACCAAAGAAAAAAAAAAAAAAATCAGTAGTAAACATTGTTCACCGTCTTCTTCCCTTAGCCACGATATTGCCTGCCACACCAGTGGCTCCTGCCCCCTCCAGGCCGTATCCCAGCTTGTCCCCCACGCCTAAGACTTCCCTTCACGCCTTCCCTCATTCCTTATTTAAGTCCCCACCGTCCACGGTTTGAAAGGGGAGAGGAGTTTTCAAAAAAAAAAAAAGTCTGGAACAGCCACACCTCACCTCATCTCCTTGTTTCTTCTTCTTATCCCTGGTTTCTTCTTCTTATCCGGTAGCAAGAGGAAGGCCTGAGATTCACTTTGTGAGCTCACCTCTCTCTCTCTCTCTCTCTCTCGGGCTATCTACCAGTCCGGCCAGCTCCAGTGACGCCATATCTTGCCGGCGGTCGATCACTACCACTAATCTTCTGCTCTGCCCTCACACCGGCTAGCCACGCCTGAGCCACGGCCAGTGGCAACGCCCTTGTTTTTCTTTCTTTGCTTTTCTTCTTTATTTTTGTAATTTGTAAAGGAAGAGAGCTTCTTCTTTAGTTTGGACAGCAAGAGGAGCACCAGAGTAGCTGCTTCTACTTCTCATCCCTGTTGCACCAGTAAGGACAACTCCACGGCATCTCCGTCACACGTAACCGCAGGTATACATTCCCTCTTTTTTTAGTTGTTACTATCTAAAGCCAATTAGTTTAACTATGGTTAGGTGTTTGTCTTTTCTTTTTAACCATTGAGTCAGTATTAGCTATCCTTTTTATTAATCTAATTGTGAATGTTAGGATTTTAGGAATTTGGATCTAGGTTTTCAAGATTAGTTCAAATCTGATTGTTGGTTAGTTCTAACTTGCATAAGACTGAACTTTACCTCGACACTAATGCATCAAACAAATTTGAAGCTTTATGGGGTCGTAATTGAACATTCTGCATGATTGTTTGGCCAAGCTTTAGGTTGGCTTAGAAATTGAATATATATTCTTTGGCCCTCAACTATGATAAGAACTCTTGACTGCCACATGGGCCAGATTATGGGCTAGCATCAGGTACTGTATGACAATCCAGATCCTATCTATTTTATGGCCCAACCATGGCCTTAGAAATGGACAGATCACAATCCAAGTTTTCGATCCCCTGGACTCCGCAAAATCTTTTAGTTATGGCAATAGATTTTTTTTTGGATGAAATTTGGTTCTTGATTGCAACAAAAGATTCTGAATTTGCACTTTTAGCTTCGCCCATGCCGTAGATTACCAGCTGGAATTGATTCATTTTTCATGGGGTTTTATTCAAGATGTTGGGTTGGGTTTTAGCTTAATTGCTTAAACTATTCTTGTCATTAGAAAAGCATGCTGAAATTTTGTTTATATATCGGCTTGTTCCAAATTGATTCCTTACTTTAACTTAAACTCACCTCATAAGTTCCATTAGTTGCCCTTCAACGAGCCTAAACTACTATTTAAAATATCTAAAAAAAAATGAAAAACATTTAAAAATATCAAAAACATTCAAAAAATCCAAAAAGATCAAAAACATGCTTGCTAGGCTTTTTGACCTTGGTTACCCCATCTAACAATGGTTAACATCTTTCTAACCGTGGTTAAACCGACCTTGCACTTGACCAACCCGGTCAACTAAACCCTAACCTCCGGGCTAGACCCTTGACCACCCTATGCACACACACACCCCCTAGCCTTGACACGAGCTCATGTGCCAGAATTACGCTCGGTCTGATCTCACTATGTGAGTACGTAGGCAACCCAACTCGGGTTCGACCCTAGCCCATCTAGCTTTCTCATTTTCTTGGATTAACATTTGATTAAACGCTTAGACATTTTAACTAATTTTGAGATTAAATCTGGCTTAAGTTTAGGGAGTAGGTAACCGTTATCAAACAGGGGTCCTGAGGTACCTAATACCTTCCACAGGGCTTAATTGAACCGCTTACCCTAACTTTGATAAACCATTTGTCTTATCCAAATCCCGGGACCTATCCCTAAGAATGAATAAGTGACGACTCTTAGTCAAACACATAATGTGAAAGTGGGTAGGAAAATCTCATGCTCACATGACCAATATTGAAATTATAACAAGCTAAATGTAAGACACTTAGACACAACAACTAGCCTTACTCTCACACATTCCTTACTTTCAACCAAAAACCAATACTTGTTAAAGCAAAGATATGACGTTAATTTTTAATCGAAAGTAAAGGTAAGTGTCATTTTGTTGACTGAGAGTAGGGAATACCAATTTTTGAAATCGTAGTGAAATTTCATGAAATTCCGATTTCGTTCACACCCAATGAAATCGAAATCCTTCGAACTTCGTTTTGACAGATTTCAGCCGAAATTTCAAAATTTTATTTTTAATACTTTATTATTATTTTCATATTTTGAAATTGGTATTGAAATTTTGAAATTTTTATTTTAAAAAATAAAATAATAATATTATATAAATATATTTATTTTTAATAAAATAGAAATATATCGAAATTTTAACCAAAATTTTCTAAAATTTTAACCTAAATTTCTCGAAATATTGTGAAAATATTTAATTTTAATAAAATATAAAAAAAATCAAAATTTTACCGAAAATTCTGGAATTTTCAAAATTTCAATTCAGGCTGGAGGACTGAATTTGCCTATATAAACATAATTTCAAACCTTGGTATACCTAATAGTAGGGCTAACACACCTCTTATATCATAAAACATCAACATTTATCAACACTTCTCTTAACTGCTTTGTTAAAAGGAAAATACAGAACTTACCCTTGGTTTCTATTTTGTAACGAAATGGCAGGTCCTCATTGGTTCACACCCCAAATTTAAATTCTCATATTAAATTCTTATTAACTGTAGTTAAGATTCATACACCCTTAGGGTTAAGCAATTTAGCCTTGGTTTTTCAAAAAAAAAACCAAAATCTTAATTATAATTTATTTAAGCTTAACCAGGGTTAAGTGGGTGTTAAAAGGGTCACAAGGACACGAGTGTAAGATAGGTAACGGACCCAGGGTCTGCTAATCACTATTCTTATTAAAGGAATTAATAGGGAGAACATTGAGGTTTCCCTTGATTGCCCCTATAGTTTGGTTTTATTCTCAAAATACCCACTATTTAAAAACCCTCATTTGAATTCCCTCGCGCACATGCAAAATTTTTTCATTTTATCCAAATCATTTGAAGAAAAGGCATTTGTGTCCCTTCCATTCTCATCAACCATGGAGAACTCCTTTCATTCCTTATCAATAATGGAATCTCTTCATTAATCAAGAAGAGTCACCAAACATTTCATTACTTATCATTTCCGACAGAGATTTCTACAAGAGAGCTTTGTTCCACTAAATTACTAACCACGACTATGAGAGAATGCCATTAACGAAAGAAAAATATCCATTTTCGAGTTTCATGTGTTTTTTCTTTTAAAAATAAATTAGTTTATAATCATGACATTTATGGTTTTAAACCTTAAATCTCATGTTAAATGGTTTTACATGTGTTTTCTTTACATTTTTTTTAATGATTTACATTGTGGGGTCAATACTCAACAAGTCGGGTCGATACTTAGTATCGATACTGGTTGTATTCCAAGGTTAAAGACAATCTGTATTGTCATGTATCAATAATATCAATATAGCATAGCCCTCCCTAGGTAGGCCCTTTCCGCGGCAGCTTTCACTCTGAGACGGAGTTTTTCTCCGGCCTTTTTTGCATAGCCCTCTTCAAGTAGCCCTTTTCGTGACTCGAACTCGTGACTTGGTGTCTGGCTCTGATACCAATAATAAGTGCCTTGACCAATACTCCTCAAAAGATCAGCCTGATGAAGTGCAGAAGATCAATTTACTTATTAAAGGCATGTAACCTGCCACCATGTTTCATCAATAGGGGTATCGATATGGGTCAATATGAGTATCGATATTATAGGTACAGGTCAATATGAGTATCAATATGGGTCAAGATGAGTATCGATATTATCGGTATGAGTATCGATATTATAGGTATAGGTTAATATGAATATCGATATGGGTCAAGATGAGTTCCGATATTATCAGTACAGGTCAATATGAGTATTGATATGTGTCAACATGAGTATCAATATTATAGAAAAAATTACAAAAATGTCATTGGAACTGTTAAAGCGCCCAGAAAACCCTCAAAACGACCTCAAAATAGAAATTTAAGCGTGGAGAAGCATTTTTGGTAGTTCTACTGAAATCCGTCTCATCGAGCTAACCAAAATTCATTTATTATAATAATCAATCGAACTTCTGGATCAAAATTTATGTACAAAACAAGTTCCGCTGTTGGGTATCGGTATGTATAAATCAATGTAACTTGTTTCGCTCGGTTCGAATTTGGGTTCACAATTCGTAATTCGCTACTCTAGAGCGAACCCGGTTTGCCATTGGTAGGATGAGACACTTCGTTTTTTAGTTTGCTTAGTTCTTTAGTTTGGTTCGCTAGCTTGGTTCGCTTATAGAATATATATGTATATAGATATATATATATATATTAACTGTCTAAATAAATATATTAAAAATATTTATTTTAAAAAAGCATTAAAAAATAGGTTATTTAAAAAAAAATAATTAAAAATAGGGTTTTATGACCGGTTCGTGCTCGTAAAACAAATTTGTCGAACTCAAGTATAAATTCGTCAAATTTAAGGAACAAATTCGCTGAACCCAAACAAAAAGTTCGCTGAAACCGAACAAAATGTTCATCGAACCAAAGCTATTAGGTTCGGATAGTGGGTTCGCTCATTTTCACGAACTCAAATGAATAGAACCACGAATTGCTTCGTTTCAAACCAGTTTGTGGTTCGTACTAGTAGGTAGCGAACTAGGTAACACTGATATCGATATGGGTATTGAGCATGTGTATCGACCAGCATATATATGTACCTATCTTGCGCATAGAAAACTTCGTTTTTTGTGTTTTTTTTTTTTTGCAATTAAAAAAAAAATCTTTTTCAAGATAATTATATTAAAACATCTATTAAAAGAGAAAGAAGTGTGAAGTTTAGTAAGATGTAAATATGAGGAGTTGGATGATTTTCCCATCTCATTTGCACATATGTAAATCTTTATTTTTGTGTTCATTTTCTTTCAAAATCATTTTTTAAATCATTGATAGTAGTAGATGGGTGTATAGACTTTTCATATATAAGAAATTATATAAAAATAGTCATAAGGACATTCGGAGAAGGGAAATGGAAAACAAACCAGTGTGTAAGGGATAAAATTCGTAAAAACTAATTAACGTTGGGGAACGAGCTGGCTTTTGTTGTTTTGTGCACGAAAGTGACACGTAGACGTGTGTTTGAGTCACGTGCTTAAAATAGGAGGATACACAGTATCTGATGCATAGCGTTCACGTTGTACAAATTAAGACGTATCTGTGGTCTTGCGAAACAACGTTCTCGTTGTGGTTTCGACAACGTTTCCGTTGTCTTGTGCACAACGTAGACGTTGTATTCTCGACAACGTTTTCGGTGTTAATTGAATAACGAATCCGTCGTGATTCAGATAAGGATGTCCAGGTCATATTTTGAGACATATACAACGTACCCGAGCTTAAGTCAACAACGAAACCGACTCGTAGGAGGGAGTACTCAGGAGACGATCCATTGTTCTGACAAGTGGGCCGAAAGCACTGCCTTGACATTTAATGCAGGTCACTTCTGTGTGCTGTCAGACTCAACCGACTGAACAAATGGTAGGCTTTCACGTGTGATGCAACAGGTGGTAGATTTTACTGACATATTTGGTAATGAGTGCAGGGCACGTGGTATGGGCATCTATGGTCATCTATGGCCATACCAAGGTTAACCTATAAATACCCCGAGAATTTCAGTGTTACAGGCATCGAAAGATAGACATATTTTTCAATGCTCCTGTTTGCGTTACTGTTCATCATCTTCTTCATCTACTTACTTTATCATCGGAGTACAGGTCAGGGTATCACACCCTTCAACTTCTACCTTCTACCAGCAAACCAGAGGTGAACAGTTGCAGCTGACGCGTGTCCTTTCCGGTATTTTTCCCCCTCAAAAATTGGCGCCGTCTGTGGGAAATAATAAACGAACCTCCCTTAGCTCTTTGTGATCATGACTGATCAAACTTCTGTGCCCGGGCGTGAGAATCAAACCCCTCAGGCCACCCCCTTCGCACCTTCTGTTGTGCAAACTTTAATTCCTGGGGTCAGTCCATCGTCTGACCAGCCAGAGAGGACCATGCCCCCCCATCGAACCTTCTGTCTCTGATCGTATTTTGATGATGTTGCAAAGGCAGCAATCTACTCTGGATCAGATCACCTGACACCAGCAGATGATGCAAGAAAGGCTTGATGCGTTTGAGCATAGTAGGCTTGAAGTCGATGATGGGCCATCTCAGAGATCATCAGTGAGACGTCAGCTTGACTTCTCTTCTCCCCCATTAGCACTAGAGAACCGCGACACCAGGTTCGTGTTTCCTCCTACTGAGAGAGAGGCAGGACAACTTCCAGTTCGTGTGGAGCAGAGGGTCCCTTCTGATCGTATTGATTTACGAGAAGAAGCAGGACAAGAAGATTCGAGAGGTACTGCCGAGGGAGCGGTTGTTCAGAAGACTTGGATGACTTCCAAGGAGGTGGAGGCTATGATCAGTGCTCGTGTCAAGAGCATGAAAGGAGGGATTCCTGAGCACTTTGCTCAGTCGGCAAAGGACAACGTTGAGAACTCTCCTTTCACAGATGTCATCAATTAGTCATATACTTCCTCCAAGTTTATGACTTCAATCTTCCCCATGTACACCGGAAAGACGGATCCGGAGGAGCACTTGTTTAACTTCAAGCATGCGATGACAGTTCGCAATCCAGATGATAATCTGTATTGCAAGGCCTTCCCCAACAGCCTGGCAGGAGCGGCATCGAGATGGTTTCGTAATCTGCCTCCTGGTTCAATCAGCAACTTCGCCGAGCTCAGGTCGACTTTTATTAATCACTTCATTGTCAATAAAAAGAAGAAAGCAAGTGCAGATACTCTCTTCTCTTTAAGGATGAAATCGGCGGAATCATTGAGGGACTTCATTTCGTGCTTTACTGATGAAGTCCATAGCATCGATAAAGTCGATGAAGGGAGTTGTATTGTTGCTTTTAAGAATGTCATCCCCAGGCATTCCGAGCTTTACAAATCTCTGGCTCTTGACTATCCTGTCAAGATGGATGAGATGATGGTTCGTGCAACCAAGTATGGAAGATATGAAGATGATATCTCCATTGTGCCGAAGCCGAGGACGAGAGGGGTGGACGTAATAGAGAAAGCACACCGGTCGTCTAGGAGGAAGGAGAAGAGACAGAGGTATGAGTCTTCATCGTCTGAGGACTCACCACCTAGAAAGCAGAATGAGAAAATAGTGTATATAACTCAACGGGATCAGCCGGTTCGGCGCCCGTATGAAGGAAATTATAATTAAGCCCAGCAGCAGGGTAGGACGGAGAGACGTCCTAGCCCAAACTTTCAGCAGCAAGCGAGGCAGCATCATCAGCCCCGCCAGGAGCAGCCACCAGTGCAGTGAGAGAGAGGTGTTCAGCCTAGTGAGAGGCGACCTTTTGCAGCTCGGACAGACCCCATCCATTTTACTGTTAGTCCAGCGACCATCATGAAGTCTATGGAGGATCAAGCATACTTCGAATGGCCTGCTAGAGCAGTACAAGATGTTACATCGGGACCACGAGCACATGAGTACTGCCATTATCATAAGTGTCGTGGTCATCTCACGAACCGATGTCGCATCTTGAGGGAGTACTTGGAGAGACTGGTCCAGGAAGGATACTTAGGGGAGTATCTCAGTTGTGATAACGATAATACGGTGCGCACCAGAGAACCGTTATCTCAACCTCGTGCAGGAGAGCTTGCCAGTAATCCAAGTACCAGTGGAGGAGGAGGACGAGGAGGAGCCCCTTTAGGCACTATCAACGTCATCTGCCGAATACGAGCACCAGAGGAGGACGTGGAGAGAGATTTCAGAGCAAAAACGAGGAAGATGTCTCACGAAGCTGAGGTTTGTCAAGTGCAGATGCCTGCAAGAAGCATGTGACAGGTGCTTACTTTCGCTGATCATGATTTGGCAACGGTAGTTCGGCCTCATTATGACGCTCTTGTTCTCATCATGAGAATAGGAGATTTCGACATCAAAATGGTGATCGTGGATTCCGGGAGTGGGGCAGACATTTTGTATCTTCATGCTTTCACTCAGATGAAGTTGGATCCGTCCGTTCTCATCTCTGCTCAGACCCCGCTGTTTGGGTTTGATGGCAGTTCGATGAAACCGTTAGGAGACGTTGTCTTACCCGTTGTGGCAGGACCCGTTGTCCTACAAACCAGATTTTCCGTTCTGGATGCTCCATCGCCTTACAACACCATTTTGGGTCGATGGTGGACCCACGAGATGAAGGCTGTTCCCTCCTCGTACTATCAGGTGTTGAAATACCCAACGCAGGATGGACCCCAGGAGATCAGAGGGGATCAATTGGCATCGCAGAAGTGTGACTTCCCTCCTTCCGTTGTGCCCAAATAGCAATTACAGGTCGACTCTGTTGTGGAAGAGAGCTCGGAGGCCCCATTGTGCAGACCCTCCGTTGAGCCCGTGAAGGCAGTCAATTTGGGAACGGAAGAAGAGCCAAAGGTGTTGCAGGTCGAGACGAGCTTGACAACGGACGAAGAGGGCGACCTGCTAGAATTCTTGAAGAGGAACCTTGATGTCTTTGCATGGTCGCACAAAGATATGACAGGCATCAGTCCGAGCATTATGTGCCACCACCTCAACGTTGATCCTGCTGTCCCTCCGGTGAAGCAGAAACCTCGGAGACTTGTCCCTGCCTATCATGATGTAGTGAATGAAGAGATAGACAAGCTGATCCAGTTTGGGTTCATCCAGGAAGTGCAGTATCATGCCTGAATAGCTAATGTAGTAGCTGTACCTAAGAAGAATGGGAAGGTAAGAGTTTGTATTGATTTCACTGGTGTCAATAAAGCATGTCCCAAAGATTTTTTCCCTATGCCAAGAATTGACAAGCTCATCAACGTCACTGCTGGCCATGAAATGTTATCATTTATGGATGGTTATTCGGGCTATAATCAAATCCTCCTGGCGGAAGAAGATCAAGAGAAGACCACTTTCATTACAGATCGTGACTTGTTCTGCTATCGCGTTATGCCCTTTGCGCTGAAGAATGCCGGTGCCACATATCAGCGTCTTATGAATCTCATGTTTGGGCCACTCCTCGGCAAATCGGTTGAAGTTTACATTGATGATATCGTTGTGAAAAGCCGATTTTGGAATACCCTTGTGACGGATCTTGTTGAGCCTTTCTCTATTCTGAGAACTTTCAATTTGAAGATTAACCCAGAGAAGTGTACTTTCGGGGTTACCTTTGGCAAATTCTTGGGATATCTTGTGAGCCAGCGATGTATTGAAGCTAATCCAGCTCAGATTCGAGCTCTGCTGGACATGTCGGAGCCCAAGTCGAAGAAGGAGATCCAGAAGTTAACAGGACGTATCGCTGCGCTCAATCGGTTTATCTCTAAGTCATCTGATCGTTGTAAACCCCTTTTTGAGCTCCAGAGGAAGGATTCTATTTTCGCGTGGACGGCAGAGTGTTCTCAAGCTTTCATTGCTTTGAAAGAATATTTAGGCTCGGCTCCTATTCTCTCTGTCCCTGAACCAGGTGAAGTTTTGTACCTGTATCTTTCTGTCTCAGCGCAAGCCATTGGCTCAGTCTTGGTCAGGTGTTGTGGCGGCGTCGAGAAACCTGTGTATTTCATCAGCAAAACTTTTCTTAAGGCAGAATGTAATTACAGCAAGTTCGAGAAGGTGTGTCTTGCTCTTGTCTTTTCTGCTGAAAAGCTTCGTCCTTACTTTCATGCTCATACTATCGTTGTCATCACAACGTATTAGTTGAAAGTCGTGTTGGGACGACCCGAGTTGGTGGGAAGAATGTTGAAGTGGGCTGTGGCATTAAGTGAGTTCGATATTCAGTATAGAGCGAGAAGTTCAGAGAAGGGGCAAGCAATGGCAGGATTCCTTTCAGACTTCCCTGTGGAGGAGCCAGAAGAGGTGATTGCTGATCTTCGTGAGCTCCCCGATGAGGTTGACAACGATGATATCGTTGTAGATGCAGATAAATCTTCCGGATGGGTTGATTGGCTATTGTACGTCGATGGATCTTCTAATGCAAGTGGTTCAGGACTTGGTGTTGTGCTCATTAGTTCGGAGAATGTGAAAGTATAGAAGATGTCACGTTTTGGGTTTACTGCCTCCAACAACGAAGCTGAGTACGAAGCATTGCTGCTTGGCTTGCAGAGTGCGCACGAGCTGCAGGTCTCTAGATTAAGAGGTTTTTGTGATTCACAGCTTGTAGTGAATCAGGTGAATGGAGACTATGAATGCAAGGATGATCGAATGAAACAGTATACTGCACTCATTCGTTCGCAGTGTGAAGCGTTCACCGTTGTGGAGATCAAGCACACCTGAAGAGATGAGAATAGGCATGCTGATGTTTTAGCTTAACTTGCTTCCATGATGCAGTCTGATGAACCCAAAACCGTTCTCATGGAATACAAAGAGTATCCTTCGATAGCACTCCAGGCTCAGCGGGAGGTATGTTTTGTTAATCCAGTATCAAGTTGGATGACAGGGTTGACGGCCTACTTGAGAGATGAAGTTCTTCCTATCATTGCAAAAGAGTCAAGACGAATCCAGTTCAAGGCACCTCGTTATGTCCTGGTGCAGGGAGAGTTGTATAAAAAGTCTTTCGGAGGACCTTTGTTGAAGTGTGTTCATCTTGTAGATGTGGAGAGGATTCTTGCTGAGCTTCATGAAGGGATAAAATTCGTAAAAACTAATTAACGTTGGGGAATGAGCTGGCTTTTGTTGTTTTGTGCACGAAAGTGACACGTGGACGTGTGTTTGAGTCACGTGCTTAAAATATGAGGATACACAGTATCTGATGCATAGCGTTCACGTTGTACAAATTAAGACGTATCCGTGGTCTTGCGAAACAACGTTCTCGTTGTGGTTTCGACAACGTTTCCGTTGTCTTGTGCACAACGTAGACGTTGTATTCTCGACAACGTTTTCGGTGTTAATTGAATAACGAGTCCGTCGTGATTCAGATAAGGATGTCCAGGTCATATTTTGAGACATATACAACGTACCCGAGCTTGAGTCAACAACGAAACCGACTCGCAGGAGGGAGTACTCAGGAGATGATCCATTGTTCTGACAAGTGGGCCGAAGGCACTGCCTTGACATTTAATGCAGGTCACTTCTGTGTGCTGTAAGACTCAACCTACTGAACAAATGGTAAGCTTTCACGTGTGATGCAACAGGTGGTAGATTTTACTGACATATTTGGTAATGAGTGCAGGACACGTGGTATGAGCATCTATGGTCATCTATGGCTATAACAAGGTGCAATAGATGTCTATACCAAGGTTAACCTATAAATGCCCCGAGAATTTCAGTGTTACAGGCATCGAAAGATAGACATATTTTTCAGTGTTCCTGTTTACGTTACTGTTCATCATCTTCTTCATCTACTTACTTTATCATCGGAGTACAGGTCAGGGTATCACATCCTTCAACTTCTACCTTCTACCAATAAACCAGAGATGAACAGTTGTAACTGACGCGTGTCCTTTCCGGTATTTTTCCCCCTCACAGTGTCAGTTTAGAAGTTGACTCGGTGACCTCATTGGTCCAAGCATCTTTTTTACCATCCATCAACTGTGGTTAACTCTCTAGGGTTATTAAGCTAACCATGATTTTTAGAAAAAATAAAAACATAAAACAAAATTACTAATTTTAATTTAACTAAGTTTAACCTTAATCAAATAGGGGTTAAAAGAGACACGAGCACACTTAGGTAAGCTTAAAAGCGGATCGGGTGAGTCCGCTTCGCGGGACTCGTTTGAGAACAAAGGCAAAGTGCTGGGGGCAATCAAGGAAAAATCTCGAGAGCATCCTCGGTTTTTGGGTTTTCGAGACTTAAATGAGCCCACAACTGCCTTCATCCGACCCCTAGTCAAAGATGGAACGATGGATGACTACTCAGGTTTTCACACGTTGACTCTCTACTGTCACATTCACACCTTTGCATTACGATGTAAAGTTTGTCTACCATCGCCATAACCCAATACACGACAGTAGCAATTCTGACTAGCTGGTTAGGCCTCAGTAAACGATTAGCTCCAAAATTTCGGATGGTTGCCATCAATTACTCCAACCCAAGGTTTGACCCTTTTTTTTTTATTTGGTATGAAACAACGTTTATACCGACAATCTGGTCTTTATCCGAATTGAACTTTCAAATTTTTCACATTTCCCAACGAAATTTTGAAATTTAAATTTTATTTAATGTTTTATTAAATAAAAAATATATTAATGATATTGCAAAAAATTTCGAAAAAAAATTTGGCCAAATTTTTTGTCTGAAATAAAATTTTATTATATTAATATAATATTATTACATATATTTTAAAATAAATATTTTTTGAAATTTCATGAAATTTTAAAATATTCCGAAATATTATTTTAAAATAAATAAAAAATATTTAAAATTAAATTTCAAAAATCCAAAATATAACTCATTTCCATGTTCCAAATCAGTGTTTTCAGAACCGGATTGGGCCTTGAATGGGCTAAGTGGATGGTTCCCGATTCCACCGGTTCAACCATGTCCTTTTATTAATAAAATATTTTTTTCTTGATTTTTCCTCTTTTCCTAGCCGGTCCTATTGGTTCCATCGATTTTTAACTCTATTTCCTGGTTGAACCGGTTCGATCTGGCCGGTTCTTAATACAGTCCGGTTTTGGAACTGGCAACCTGACCGATTCAGCCGGTCCGGTTTTAATAGCACTGCTCCAAAGTCAAATCCCAGTTCAAATTCAATAGGTGGCTCGTGCTGTATGGACTCACATTCATTTGCTTGCCAAGTCTCACAAGCAGACTGCAGCTAGTACTCCTTGTAGGCTTTGTACTCTCCTGCTGGATTTAATGATAAGTTGGCTTCTTCCTTTAAAGTGACAAACCTTCTTGTTAGACATGGTTGGCTGTGTCCTGTGGAGATATGAGTGATGATTTGGTAGCTCTCGGCCTATCAAATTAAAATACTTCTACTGATACTGGTTGATTTGGCCGTCCTGATGTAAGATTAATCCATGGTGATGGAGCCATCAGTTCTTCCGAACTCCAGGGGCAATTTCATAAGATTGTCCATATAAAATGAAACATAGGGGTATGTATTCTCATTCTCAAATAGGTAATAAAATCTCCATCTAAGGAATTTCAGCTCATTGCCATGGAACTGTTAGAAGGGCTAAGATGGAGAAAGCAAGTTCTCAAACCTATTGTAACAAAGAGAACCAGAGAAGCCGGAGAAGGAGAAGCAATGATGATTAACGGCGAGGTGACGGCGGAGCCGTTAAGCCCTTCAGCTCGCATGTTTCACGAACCTCATTTCAACTGCTACATCATCGCTATTATGGGATGCAAGACGAGAATCAACCCTCACGTCGTTAAAGCGGGGTTAGAGCATACTCTGCTTAAACACCCTCGTTTCTCTAGTATACAAGTAAGAAGAGCTTGCGGGTTTCTCTTTTCTATCTTTTTTTTATTTCGTACGTTTTTTAATATCTTCTTGCGCATCCCGGAAAAAGAAGAAAGCAAATCGTCTTTGTTCTTTTCCGTGGTCATGAGTGTTAGAAGGTTAGGATCATTTCATTTGTATAGATTTGACAGCTGTAAATAGCAGTTGAGAAGATCTGACCTTCAAAAACTCAGCAAGGAAGAACACGTACGGACGATATGGTTCCGAAAAAAGAATGAGGTGCTTATTTTCTTAAGGAAATAGATTTTCTCGTTTTTTTTTTTTTAAATATTTGATTTGGAACCAAATCCTATAACCGGATTTGGATAAAAGCTACTTCCATTCGTTAAATGACCGTGAAAGACAAATCACGAGTCCTTGCTTGACGCAGGAGAGATAACTGTAAGTATAGTACAAAGTACACTTTCGAGACTGATCACAATCGACTACGATTGAACTCTACTCGAGCTCAATGGCATCCACGTTAAGATGTGTTGCTTCTCGCCTTATGACGTGTGATTAGGGTAGAGTTTAGTAACTCTAAATTAAATAGGTAGGAACTTATTTGAATTTTAAATTATTTAAGTTAAATGGTAATTAAATGTCTAAATCTTTTTAAAGAAGAAGTTTTTACCTATCAAATAATGAATGGACATAAGCTATATTTTTCTTTAGAGATAAAACTTCTATTTTGAAACAATCTTGACATCTAATAAAACTTTAATTTAATAATATAAAATTCAATTAAACTTGATTTTCAAATAACCTTTACATATTTAGTTTAGAACAATGTTACTTGGTTCGTTGATTCAAATTTGGGTTCGTAATTCGCAATTCGTCACTTTAGAGTGAACCTGATTCGTTAGAGGTAGGATAAGATAGTTCGTTTCTTAATTTGTCCAGTTCTTTAGTTTGGTTTATATAATAATAATATGTTATATAAATCGTGTAAATAAATATTTAATTAAAAAATAGGTTATTTTAAAAAACAAAAAACATTAAAAAATAGGCTTTATAGTCTGTTTGTGAACCCAAAAAGCAAATTTGTCGAACTCGAAGTACTAGTTCGTCAAACTTAAAGAATAAATTCATCGAATTCAAACAAAAAGTTCACCGAACTCGAATAAAAAGTTCGTCAAACCAAAACTATTGAGTTCGGATAACGGGTTCACTCAATTTCGTGAACCCAAACGAACCGAACCGCTAACTGGTTCGGAGTGAACCATTTCACGGTTTGCACTAATAGGCAGCAAACTTGGTGACCGTGGTTTAGAGTTACCAAACTCTCCCTAAGAATTACTAATCCTTAGGTTCAACAATCTAACCTTAATTTCAAAAAACAAAATTAATGTAGGAGACATGTTTCACTGTGGGTGCAATTTGAACTCGGGTAGATTTCAATCGCAATTGATTGTGATCTAATATCGTGTCTTTCAATCACCTAGTTTGAATTAAAGCCAATTGGGATTGAACTCGAGGAGAGTTCAATTGTACCGACAGCTCGATTGTTGTCCCTGTTTTTATCTTTATTAACTGTGGTCGAGATTCATTAAGGCTCTATATTCAAACATATTTAACTTCTGTTTAGAAACTTTATCCCCGGTTAATATTTTTTTTCCTATAAAAACTAATGTTAGATCGACAAATCTTAAAGTGGCAGTGAATTTTAACAACAATTAACAAGGAGACGTGTTGAACTGTGTGTACGTTTGAAATCAGCCTGAATTCAATCGTCGATTGGCTTGATTCGATCTCTTAATCACAATTAGCTAATGCTAACACCTAAATACTCTAATAGGAAGAAAAAAAATCTTGGATGTCCGTTACGTGTTGGGTGCAAGTTACACTTACGGAATTACGATAGCATTGCCACATGTTTGAATCAGAACGGTAGGTTGTCGTTTTCTTTTATTTTACCGTGACCATTGCACTGCAGTCTAGATCTTTTATGAGGATTCCACAAGGATGGCCTGTGGAACCCATAAAAGTCAGCCACGTATAATGTTTAGGGGGTATTTTGGTTATAAAACGACATGAAAAGACTCGTAAGTGTGTCGGGCTGCCAAATGGAATCACAGCCCATCACAATTAATTTTAGAGAGAGTTCATTTGCACTCACAGGTTAACACGTGTCACTGTTCACTTATATTAACTGTGATTAAGATTCACTAAGCATTAGGGTTCAATAACCTAACCTTGGTTTCTATAAAAAGAATATTAAATAACTTTTAACTCTGGTTAGAAACTTCAAATCCTTTAAGTTAGTATTTTTTAAAAACTAAGGTTAGATCATTGAACTATAATAGTTAATGAATCATAACCAACAAGGACACGTTTTACCTGCTGGTTGGATTGAACCCTCCCTCCAATTGGCTGTGATTCGATCTCGCACCTCGCTCTAGTGGGTTCCACTAAGTGAAAATAAGTCAGGGTACCGTACTTCTTCCTGTGAATCTTCCCGCCATTTCACTTAAAATTGTTACCAATTTTAAACTCTTTGTTATTTCCCAAAAAAACAAAAGGTGGTCGACGAGAAGGGAGGGGAGATGAAATGGGTACAAACGAAGGTGGATTTAGAAAACCACGTTATCGTCCCGGATCTAGACCCGAACATGGACTCACCAGATCAGTTCGTCGAGGACTACGTCTCCGATCTCACCAAAACCACCATCGAAATGTCAAAACCCCTGTGGGATCTCCACCTCCTCAACGTCAGAACTGCCGAAGCAGAGGCTGTAGGGGTTTTCCGGATCCACCACTCGCTCGGCGACGGTACTTCTCTGATATCTCTTCTTCTCGCTTGTACCCGGAAAACCTCCGACCCGGAGGCGTTGCCAACTATTCCGTCGAAAAAGAAAGCGGGTTCGGGCAATTCCGTGCGGGTTTGGTGGCGGTTCTTCTCGATCTGGTGGGCTTTTCGGCTGCTTTGGAATACCTTCGTGGATATTCTGATGTTTGTGGTCACGTCGGTGTTTTTGAAAGATACGGAGACGCCTCTTAAAGGTGCGCCAGGGGTTGAGTTCACCCCTAAGAGATTCGTGCACCGGACGGTTAGTCTGGATGATATAAAGTTGGTGAAGAAGGCCATGAACACGGTATATCAATTTAATTTTACCAAAATGTCCTTTTTGGATGGATCTTAAATGACTATCTAACGCTATTCTGGTTGGATTTTACAGACTATCAACGACGTAGTACTGGCAGTAACACAATCTGGTCTCTCTCGGTATCTAAATAGGAGATATGGTGAGTTTCCTTTTCATGAATTACCTTCTATCACTTGTAAATTGTAGTATCTATTGCCCTTTAATAAGTACCAGATAGTAACAATTCTTTCTATCTTGGATCGCCACTGCTAGGTATTTGATTTCATGTGCATTTGATATTTGAGGCTTTTGAGCAAAGACTAGTCTTTAGCCATTTAATGTTAGGAATGCTAAGTATACTTCCACAATTCTAAAGAGTTTAAATATGAGGCGGAGCTTGCTTCAACTCCTTTGAGGGAGCTCTTATTTTCAATGTGTAGTGGCTGCAGTCTTATAATTATTGAGATATGGTATTGGCACTTTTATAAACATTTATTTCTATAATTATGAGGTTGCGTCCCTGAATTGAGGAGTCGGTAGTGTTTAGGTGGATGATGGGGTTACAAGAAATCATTCTATATACCACTAGAGTATAGTGACATCAAGTGAAAGTAACACTTGGAATACACTGCAAATAAGAATAAACCCACCTACCTCAAAAGAGAAATGCAAGATGAAGAGGATGACTTTCTCTTCTTCTTCTATCCAAGTCCTCTTATTCTTTAACAAAAATCTAGATTTTTTTCTTCTCTCTTTTTGAAAGGTTTTTCTCACAACACAAGTGTGTGTTCTCAAGTGTGGAATACCAAAAGGTTCACTCTCTCATGTTTTTGGCTTGGAGGATGAGACAAAGAGGGACAATGGCAATAAATGCCAACTCCTTTCCAACTGTGGTGAGCATTTAAGAGGGGGAGGCATCCACCAATAGGTGGATGCCTTAGGTTAGTAAATGGGATCCATGGGTCCGCTAACTATTTTCCAATTTATTTTGATGGAGGATTTGACAAGAAAAGGTGATGGATCCCATTCCTCATAAAGGAGAAACCCAATACGATTTCTCAAAGCAAGGGTCTTGTGTGTGTTAAGGTTGCCACTCACTTGAAATTAAAAGGGGAGCTCTGCTCAAGTGCCTTGATGTAGAGCTTCGCCTTATATTTAAACTCTTGTTTTATTATCTAAAGAGGAGTGCTAGCCCTATATGTACTAAGTCAAATTTTTTCTAAAGACGTAGAGTGGGTGCAACACAAGGTGTTGCTATCCTATATAACAGGGAGATGGTTTGACACTTGTTGCCACCACTTTACAGTCTTTGGAAGACTACAACTGGGGCTAGCATTTCTGTTATCTAAAATGGGTGAGTATAGAAATAAGAGTATCTTAATGTTTTTAATATTGCTAGGAAGGTTTTTATTTATTTATTTATTGAGTTTAAATACGAGATAGAGCTATGTTTCAACAAGCTTGTGCAGAGCTCCCTTTTTAATGCAAAGTCGGTGGCGAGTTTTTTTTTACAAAACTGCTACTACCTCTTTGAATACTTACAAATCTGCCACCATCTACATGTCTAAAAGGGGAGCTCCGCCCAAGAGTCTTGAAGTAGAGCTTTGACTTATTATTTTGTGATTGTTTGTTTTTAAGAAGTCAGGATAGGTTTTGAACCCAGGTCGTGGTTTTGACACCCAAAATTTGACCTACTTAGCAGCTGTCATCCTTAACACTCACAGGCTTAATGGGCTTAGGTAGATATCATTTTCAAATGCTTTGTAAACCATCCCTCATCTGAAATGGATCTGTATCTCTTCTATGTTTAGCAACTATGTCCATCTTACAAACGGACTTTTCTAACGGTTTCAAAGAACTAAGTTGATAGACGGACTTGTTCCATTCACTTCAATTGGCCTGCCTATGATTCTGTAGTATTTTTGTAATCACAGTGTTCTGATCATTAATTTCTCTCATTCATTTGCCAATGCCAAATTGACTCATCCATGTTTTTAAGTTCCAAGAGTTTGAAAAAAAAAAGTCTATAGATCATACAACCAAGATGCTTTGTATCCCACTGATTGAATGAACCTCAGATTGTAGTGTACTCGCGTAAGTGGTCAGTGTATGATACAGCTTCGAGGATATCAAAATTTTATGTCCCTCTCACTCCCTGTACTTAGTATTTATGTTTTATTAAAAGAAAACATTAGAGATGCTTATTGAATTCACAGTTGAGTAAGTATCACCCTATTGCATTCTCCTTTTCTGCAGGGGAGGGTAAGAAAGATAAGGGAGCAACAGAGAAGAGAAATAATCTTCCAAAAAATATTTGCCTCAGGTCAACTCTCCTCATTAACATGAGACCATCTGCAGGGATCCAGGTGAGAGCTTCTCTTTCTCCTAGTATTTTAATTAACTACTAGCGGAAGGCAAGTGTGTTGCACTTGTGTGTACAGTCCGATGCACGTGAGAGAGAGGGGTGGGGGAGAGTGACTGGGGTGAACCCTAGAGGTGAGTGAATTTTAACCACAGTTAAGGAGTGTCAAAAGGGATACGTGTTAACCTCTAGGTGCAATTGATGAGAAAGGGGTAGTTTGAGGTGGGTGAATTTTAATCACAGTTAAGGAGTGTCAAAAGGTGTAGATGAGAAAGCGGTAGTTTGAGGTGGGTGAATTTTAACTACAGTTAAGGAGTGTCAAAAGATGTAGATGAGAAAGGGGTAGTTTGGGAATTAATTAAAACACTAAATCAAGGTTGTCTTAAGGGTAGTTTGAGAATTTATAACTTTAAATAGATTGTAGATGAAAAAGGGGTAGTTTGAAAATTTTTCAAAAATAGGCTATGGTGAGAAAGGGGTAGTTTCAAGGTTAAAAAAAAAACGGTTTCGAACACGGTAACGGACACGGCTGAAACCTTTACGTAACGCCGTTACGTAACGGTTTTGGCCTTGCGTTACGTAAAGGTTTCGGCCTTTACTTATTATTTTTTCTTTTTTGCTTAAAAAAATTCCAATAAATAGAAAAAAATAAAAAAACATATAATAAATGAGTAACAAGATACTTTTAAAGCCAATATGAAACTCAAAATTTAGAAATAAGGAAATTAGATTGGTCGAGGGTTGAAACATACCCGAAATAAAGAACCTATTTTGAATTCCTTATATCAATGAATCAAATCTTAATTCAAGTTGTTAATCAACAAAAAAAGAAAAAGATTTTATGAAAAAAAAAAGGTACTAAGAATAGCTAGAGAAGAAGAGAGGAAGCAAATATGAGGTTTTAAAACGAGTTTAGAGATTTTCGGAACCTAGTCCTACAACCGAATCCTTTACGTATCGGGCGTAACACCCGTTACGTAAAAGTTTCGGGGTGTTACGGTTTTGTTTCGGAATAAACGGGTAAATGTACGGGTATCGGGAGCCACCGAAACCTTTACGTAACGGTTTGGGCGTAACACCCGTTACGTAAAAGTTTCGGGGCGTTACGGTTTTGTTGCGGGATAAACGGGTAAATGTACGGTATCGGAGGCCACCGAAACCTTTACGTAACGGGCTTTACGTAACGGTTTTAGCGATTTTTTAAACCATGGGTAGTTTGGTAGGTTGTAGATAGAAATTGGTAGTTTAAGACTTAAGTAAAACATTAAATGAAGGATTTGTAAGATTTGTATATAAGGGTAGTTTGGGAATTGCCCAAAAATCAGGCTACGGTTTGGGGGGGGGGTAGTTTGGGAATTTCTACTATTATGGGGGGCTTTCTTATTATAGTAGAGATAAATATGGTTAAAGGTCCGGGCCTCGCCTCCAAAATCTCCAATGCTGGGCTTTGCAAGTCTTGTCATTTGGTAATATTTATGGTCTTTTTTCCTCAATTAATTTGTAGAAATTTGAATTCCTACTATCATGAGACTTCAAGTCCCGCCATTTTTGGTAAGATTTGAAATCCCTCATTTTTGTGGGGGGCTTTCTACTATTATGGGGGGCTTTCTTATTATAGTAGAGATAAATATGGTTAAAGGTCCGGGCCTCGCCTCCAAAATCTCCAATGCTGGGCTTTGCAAGTCTTGTCATTTGGTAATATTTATGGTCTTTTTTCCTCAATTAATTTGTAGAAATTTGAATTCCTACTATCATGAGACTTCAAGTCCCGCCATTTTTGGTAAGATTTGAAATCCCTCATTTTTGTGGCTTTTGATAGTTCTCAAGAATTACAAATTCTCACCTCCAATTCCTGTGAAAATAACAGTGCTTAAATGTTAGCCTCTGGCTCTGACCTTCTAAAAGGGTGATGATTGATGTACATTTGATGATTACCATCGACCACTACAAGGATTCCTAAATCATATCTTTGGATTGTATTGTGGGATTCATCTGATTTGGTTGATTAAAGATTCTCCTATATCAGACCCTTAAAATGCTGCATTAGTCACTTTTGGGTCTTCAACATCCCCAAAATCATAGTTTCTAATCTGATGCATTTGAAAAACAGGATTTAGCTGACATGATGAAGAAGGATACTGATGCCAAGTGGGGCAACTGGATTGGCTATGTCCTCCTCCCCTTCACCATTGCTTTACGAGACGACCCACTGGATTATGTTCACGAAGCTAAGGTCACAATTGACCGGAAGAAGCTGTCCCTCGAATCTGTTTTCACATTTTCCAGTGCCGAGTTATTTCTCAGATTATTTGGCATTAAGGTATGAATCTCTCTCTTTTATCTTAAAACAGAAAGCGATGTATGAGGTTATTGATTGCTTATGGTTAACAGACAGCAGCCGCCATATCCCACAAAATTCTTTCTCACACAACAATGTCCTTCTCGAATGTTGTTGGACCGTTAGAAGAGATTGGTTTTTACGGCCATCCCATGGCTTACCTTGCTCCTACTGTTTATGGGCACCCCCATGTAAGTAATTCTCTAAGAATGTAAACAACGTATGTTTCCCTTACTATTTGAAATCTGCATTTCAAGTGCAGATGCAAACTTCAAACAGGGGATATTTACATTAAGCACTTGCTGATGTTAATTCAAAATTTTTAAATTTTGTTTGCAGGCATTGACAATTAACTTCCAAAGCTACATCAATAAGATGAAAATCGTTCTAGCAGTTGACCAAGATGCGGTTCCTGATCCTCACCAGCTCTGTGATGATCTAGAAGAATCTCTCAAACTCATCAAGGATGCTATCATAGCAAGAGGACTCATCAAGGATGATGTTGAAGCTAGTGGGTGAATTCATACATCCATTTTTACATGCATACATGCAGGCAAATATACATGTTTGTATGTACTCTGGAGAGAGTTGGGTGGTGAATAAGATACAATTATATCCATGGTTTACATCATGATCAGTTGTATATGTGTATTTAGTAACATTATCAAGGAAAGTATGTCTATATTTGAAACAACCCTCCTTAAGACAGGCTCTTTTGGAGTGGTTGCTTGGAATTACCCTTATGACACCTTAACGGCTACCTTAGGTCTGGTTGTGTGTGTGAGTTTAGAGCGTGTGTGTTAGTTAAATGTTGAGTTTGAAGCAGGGTTGGTCTCAACTCGGTCTCGGGTTAGTCTCAAGCCCTAGATGGTCTCAGAAGCAAAATCCTTGCATAAAGGCCCCTAATTTGAAGCAGGGTTGTTAATGTGCTGAACTTGTGTTACAATATGCACTTGTTGTGAACAAGGATTTCGGGTCCTGCCCACAAGGGATGGGTGTATACCCTGGCAATGATCGGTTCATTTTAAGTTTAGAGTCGCCACTTATTTATTCGGTAGGGATAAGTCCTAGTCAATGGATAAGGTCTTGATCTGCTTAGAGATCTAGGTAAGAGATTCAGTTAAGCCTGGGAAAGGTGTTAGGCACCTTGACACTTCCGTCATATGACGGTTTCCTACTTCCTAGGTTTAAGCCATTTAAATATCAAGTATTAATCAAATGCCATTGATTTGGTTTGTACTAACTCAAGAAGGGGAAAGCTAAATTAGGGTTGGGCCCGAGTTGGGCTGCCTACGTACTCACATTGGGGTGAGATCAAAACGAGCGTAGTTCTGGCATATAAGCCCGTGCTGAGGTTAAGGGGAGTGTTGTGTGTGCACCAAGAGTGGCTTAGGGTCTAGCCGGAAGGCTAGGGGTGGTTGACTGGGTTAGTCAAGTGCTTGGTTTGATTGGACCCGGTAGGCCAAGGTTGAAGCCCAGTAGGCCGAGAGGAAGTCCTGTAGACTAGGGTGTGGCTCGGTAGGCCTCAGGTTAAACCCAGTAGGCTTGGATCGGCTCGGTAGGCCTAGGGTTAAGCCCGGTAGGCTTGGGTCGGCCCGGTAGGCCTACGGTTAAGCCCGGTAGGCTTGAGTTTGACCCGGTAGGCCTAGGGTTAAGCCCGGTAGGCTTGGATCGGCTCGATTGGCCTAAGGTTAAGCCCGGTAGGCTTGAGTTTGGCCTGGTAGGCCTAGGGTTAAGCCCGGTAGGCCTATGGTTAAGGTCCAAATTTAGTTTTATGGTCATTTAAAGATGCTTTGTTGATTTTAGGAGTTTTATCTCAAAGCTTAAATAGGCTTAACCATGGTTAAGCTCATCTAACCATGGTTAGGCAATGAGCACGATCCAAAATGTAATGTTTTCCAAGATTTAGGATTATTTTGGATTTTTAGGGAATTTTCTAGATTTTTTCCAAATTGGTTAGTACAACCATGGTTACTTTTAACCGGGGTTAGTTTAACCCGTGGTTAAGGCAAGGCAAGGGCTGGGCAGGCTCGATCTTGGTCCCAGGGATCAAGACAAATCACATGGAGGGCCCCCATGGGTGTGAGCCCACTGAAATGGGCCAAAAAGTCTAGAATTCCAGACTATCGGCAATAGGATTGCCGACAGTAAACACGGTTTTTTGTGATTTTTGGAGGGCTATAACTATGGTTAGGTAGGGATTTGTGGGACTCACAGTATGTGGACTTGAAGCCTGGGATGAGGGGAATCCAGTGGACCTAGTTTTGGCCTTAGGGGTGCCCTGGTGTGGGCCCTACAGCTTGCCAAAGTGGCCTATTCGCATCCTCACATAAAATCATAGGTGTCGGTAATGAGATTACCGACACCTTGGACAGTTTGCAAAAATAGGAGTTTTAACCCTAGTTAAGCTCCTCTACGGGTCCGGGTGTCTTCAGGAAAGTTATAGGGGAGGTCAAGGGGAACAAAACCCTACTTTTGTTTCAGCCCAAAAATTTACCAAATGGGGCCCACATGCCTTCGAACAGCATGGTCCCAGGGTGTTGGCACTGTGATTGCCGACACCATGCAATTCTTCCAGATTTTGAAATCCCCTCCCGGGGTGTTACTGGGGTTGGAACCAAGGGGTTCCTCACTGCATGAGAGACCCCCAGAACCTTCTGGAGCTATTGGTGATGATGCTTTTCCCTGGGGGGGGGTTCCCCACACCTATGGGGAAGGTGGGGGAGCCCCTTTAATGGGGTTTACCTGCAAAACGATATAAAAAAGTCCCCTGGAATGGACCAGGGGCTCACAATGATTCAAAGCAAGTAAAACAATGGGGTAGGGGGTAGCCCTACCCTGCTGGAGCACTCGTGCACGTGTTGATGCTTGGTGGAGGAGCTGGTGGCAACTGCTACTGGCGTTGGGAAGCTACTGCGATTTAAAGGGAGCCTACTAGGGATCTTCCAGGGCAAAAGGAGGGCTTAGTACTTGCACATGGTTCGGATATGGAATTTTTGGAATGGGTTTTTGGCTGAGGGAAATCTGCTACTTATAAGGGAGGCTTCTGGGGACTCCCATGTCATTAGTACTAAGGTAGGAGGGCTACAGTAGCTGGAGTGGGGGTCTGCAGGTAGGTGAGGGGAGGTGCAGGGCGTGCCTGACCGCGCAAGGTGGGTGGTGTGCTGTAAACTGAAGGAAACCATGGTATCGGAAAAGAGATTACCGACACCCCAAACGCTTTGAAAATTTTGGGTAATCTCATTACCAACACTAGGGGTTTTTGTCCAATAGGCCTTCGGCCCAGGTGCTCACGCGTACTTGAGTGGATTTTTGAATTGTTGGGCACTTGCTTAGGCCCAAACCGAAATCCAATGGGTTTTTAGGGTTGGACTTAGGGATTGAGCCCTAAGGGCCTAGGGCTAGGACTAGGCTAGTCTTGGCTAGGGTTTAAGACCTAAGGTTTGGGTTTAACTATGGTCTAAGACCTAAGATTTGCTTAACTAGGGTTTAAGACCTGGGGCTTGCTAAAGTTGTACCTGAGGCTTGACTAGGGTGTTCCTAAAGTCTATTAGAGCTTATCCTAGGGTTAAGGGGCCTAGGCTGGGTATTAACCGTGGTTAAGGGGCTTAAGCAATGTTAATTAGGGGTGTAAAAATCGGGTGCTTACACTTGTTAGGCTGAGCCTAGCTAAATGATTGAGCTCGTTTGTTAATCGAGCCGACACAAGCAACAAATTGTTTGGCTTTGTTCCATTAATTTTATGATATTACCTATGAGGCTATGATACCCTTGATAATATTAGTTCATACATAAAAGTTAAAAACTTAGATGCCAATTTATTGATAAGGTAAAACTTAAAAATATATTTCTTGTTTTAGAAACCTTAACTTAAATAATAGCCCTCTTAAAATAGAATCTTTGATACATAAGCCGCTTTGATGATTTTTATAAAGTCTTAATAAGGATGGACCTTAAGAGATGAAACCCACGTCAATTTCATAAACAAGTAGCACAACTTCAAGCAGCAGAAGTGACAACTCAGGAGATGACTCGAGCTCGATTATTTATTGATGAGTCGAACTTTTGCTAGCATTTGAGAGGTTGAATCAAAGCTCGAGCCAAACCCAAACAGTAACCAGATCGGCTCAACTTTGCTGATTTACTCCCCTTACTTTGAAGTCTCAACTCAAGCTGAATCCCCACTAAGGTTGGGCTATGGTTTTCCAACCCAACCTGACTAATGTATGACAATGCAACCCAACCGCCTGCAAATTGGGTTCGGGTCATTCTCGACATCTCCACTGTCTTTGTTTTTGGTAAGAGGTAATATAACACATAACACACACAATCAGCTAAGGTAACCGCTAAGGTGCCATAATAGTGAGTTTAAGAAACTACTCCAAAAGGGTCGGATTAATGGAGGGTTGATGGCCTCTTATACACCCCGATAGTAATACTCAGTGGCAAATACGGATTTGATTTTTTGATAAGAGGTAATAAAACATCTCATAACACACACTCGCAATTGTCTCTGACTTGATCTCCACGCAATCAACATAAGGTAATAGCTAAGGTGCCATAAGGGTGAGTTGAAGCAAGCAAGGCTTCGGATTATCTTGGTGGATGCCTGAGGTCCTCGGATTATCTTGGTGGATGCCCAAGGTGGGACCTCAGGCATCCATACATCATTTGGCACCTGATAAAAATGGGGAGAAGTCATTTCATTTTTTTCTCATGATTTTGACTTCTCCCCACATGATATCTCTCCCCTTTAAAACGCCACATGCCCTTATGATGTGTGGATCCACCTTGAGCATCCACGGGGGCCTTGGGCAACCACAAGAGGTACTCCGAGGCGAGTAATCAACCACTCCTAAAGGGCCCTAAAGGCACCTCCAAAGGTTATTGTAACAGCTCAAATAATGCATTAGTTTCCTTTATAGGAGTCTCTAGAAGATTCGAATAATCTTTTCGAGTCCCTTCAAAGAGTGCTAGCCCTACTCTCAGTCAACTTTTGTTCTCACCATTCACCAACCAGCTGGTAGACGGGGAGATCGAGTATGAGAGTTGAGTTAGCATTCCTCAAGTTTGCCATTCGAAAAACCCACTATATAAACCCTCGCAAGTCACAACTCTCTCACACGTTCCATTAACAGAAGCTCTGAAACACTCTATTTCAGCCATGGCCGAGGAGAGAGGTTTGGAAGATGCCGGAAAGGTCGAGAAGTGTCTGAAAGAGGCGGAGACGCCTGTTTCCGTGTTGTCGAAGGAAGTAGATGAGGAATCATCCAAGAAGGTAACGATATGGTCATCAGAAGGCGAATCGGACGAGGAGAAGACGAACGTAAAGAAGAACTTGCCAGGTCTGTTCTTGATTTGCCTTAGTTTTATTTGATTCTTTTGCGTTTCAACTGAATTTCTTAAAGTTCTTTCATGTTTCATTGTTGTGAGGAAGCATCCAAGAAAGTAACGATATCGTCATCAGAAGGCGAGTTGGATGAGGAGAAGACGAACGTAAAGGAGAATTTGCGAGGTTTGTTCTTGATTTTCCTTAGTCTTGTGATTATTTTACGTTTCGATGAATTTCTTAAGCTTCTTTCATGTTTCATTTTTGTGATTTTGGTCATTTCGTTGATTTCTGGATCTAATTATGCATTCAAATGAGGAAAATCATGTGTAGTTTTTTTTTTTTGGAAGGTAAATCATGTGTAGTTCCATTCATTGATCTAGTTTCTTAGAGCTTTAAAAGGATCGACTCACATTGTAAATCTCCCTGTTATTTCGCCTCTCAGTGTTCGATCTCTTGACGATGAGGGATAAAACCTTAATCTGAAATTGTTCTTTTCTTTCAGTCTTTCTTCCTTAATTTGATTAGCAATTTTCTATTGTAGATCTATACCTAATACCTTGATCTAGACTCTTATTGTGATTTTCTTAGGATGATAATTTGTACAAATATCAATAGAATCTTTGGTATGCTTTTAAGGAATTAACAGATCAGGCAGTCCAAGATTTGAAGTGCTACAGCGCCCACTGCACGCCATTTTTTAAATATATAATTTGAATAAATTCATATGCTCCTTCACATATTTGGATTGTTAAACCTTATATCTTGACATTCAAGAAAAATCAACATTGGAGTAGCTCAGGTGAATGTTGAATTCGATATGCAGCACAATTTTGGCTCATCTTTACTACTGATTTCATCTGATGGAATGTTGTTCTTTTGTTGTTCTTCTGCATATTATTTTCCTTGTTTTTTTTTTAAAATTAATTGAACAGATCCAAATGAGGGTAATGGCCTTGATCTGGATAACTACTCTTGGACACAAAGCCTTATACAGATCATTCTCGAAGTTCCAGTTCATGATGATACTCAATACGATTTGGTTGACTGCGACTTAATGAAGAACCATCTGAAGGTTGGACTTAAGGGCAAGCCTCCTTTAATAGATGTAAGTGTGCACTATGCCTCTTTTAACTGTATGCTGTATATACCTTATTCTCTTAAGATCTATCAAAGCAAGACTTGTAGTTCATTATTGTTTTAAACTTTATGTGCGTCATTTTCCGATTATTTTAACCTGCTTTGCATATTCATACTTTCAGGGGGAGCTTTTTCAGTCTGTCAAGGTTGATAGTTGTTTTTGGACCCTAGGTATGGAATCATTTTAGTCTATTTTCCACTATGTAGAATGTTGTTCTTATAATTTGCATCAAGTTAGAATGGTCATTAAGTCCATATGATGCAATTATCCTAGCAACAATATGAGAAACTTTTTTCAAAGTAAATCAAGTGGTTAAGGTTGTCATCTGAAAATCTCTGTTTTTTGTGTTAGGTTGTATACAGTTAGAATTATTAAATACTGCATTGTATTTTCACGAATACTATTCAAGAGCTATGTACTTGTCGATCTCAATTTTACTAATTTATATTCACCATAACTTGAATTTTATGCAGAGGAGGCAACCACCATCTATATTCTTTTGACTAAGCACAATCGAATGGAGTGGTGGAAGTGTTTGTTTAAAGGTGACCCAGAAATTGACATTCAGAAAGTAATACCAGAGAACGGCGAGAACAGCGAGCTTTCTGACTTGGAGCTGGAAATTGAAGAAACTGTGGAAAATATGATGGTAATGTGTTGCTGTTTTTATTCTTCTCTGTCAGTTCTCATATTTTTCTTCTCTTTATGGGTCAGGATCTAGCCATTATAAATCAATCATATTGCTGGTCTTAATAGCAATGGCGGAAAGTTGTTTTGGGCTTACTCTGAATTAATTTACTACTCAATTGAGTTTTAAAACCCTCAATTTCTTTTAAGTTAGCAGGATTTGTGATTTAATTTAATATCAGAGTTTTTCTTTTCAATTGAGCAGGATTTTATGATTAAAGAAAGCTCATATAATCTGTTTCAGTCTAATATACCATTTTTCAATTGAGTTCCTTTTTGTATCCCAATCATGAGTTGAGTGAAATGTTGGTTCGTATAGTACTCAATTGATGGGTTCTAACTTTTTTAAGTCTTCTACAAAATATGGTTACAAGGGGTTAACTCTTTCAAGTCTAATTTTTAATATATCCTGTTGAGAAGTATCATTCGGCTGTTCTTTTTCCATTCTCTATCTCTTCATATTTTTATTTTCTCGGTAATCTATTTTCTTTCTCCACCTGTCTTTCTTATTAATATTTTGTTGTTCTTTATGTGATTATTGATCTTCTTATCCTACCCTGTTGTTTAATCCACAACAGGAGTCTTTGAATCTTTCGACAAGCGATGAGATATAGAACAAAGAGATTCTCAAGACATACATGGCTGAGGTAAATACTGTGGTGAAATAACCTGCAAAAAAATAGGAAGTAGAAACACACAAGAACATACAAGATTTATGTGGTTCACTTGGTGTGGGCTATGTCTACGGAGATGTCATCTTCTTCACTAGTTCAAAGCAAAGACATTATAGAGGTCTCTCTCTCACAGCCTCTCATACAAACTTATTCTTGCAGAATAGGGAACTCTGGATCAAATATTATATATTATATACCCGGTCAGAAACCTAACTTAAAACAAACTTCTAATACAGTTAGGAAATCCCCAGAAAACCGTATGGACATGTGCCTATGCCAAAAAAGAATTCAAGTGTATACACTGAAATTGTAACAAGCTGAATGCAAGACACTTTGCACAACAAATACATGTTGTGTGTTTGTTAAATTAGTTGATGCAGTCCAATCACTAATTACTGTCTTAAAATTGACAGCATCCGGAGATAGATCCCAGGATCAAAGATACTGTAAAAAGAATTGCTTTTCTCGGCGACTCTTCTCTTCAGTAAAGAGAGAATCTTCTTGCAGGTGTCAGCTTCTTCTGGTAATTAGGTCAGTTGGATTTCATTTTGGGATAGTAGACTTTGTTCATATGAGTACTTAAGCGGTATATACATACAACACTTCATGGAAGGTCTGGTTTAGTTGAGTTTCCTTTTGGGATGAAAGACTTTTTGTTCATGTGAGTTGTCTGTAAGTACTTAGGTGGTGTATACTTGAAATGCTGCCTATGTTGGTTGAGTTCTATTAACAAACACCTCCTTGAAGATAAATGATGTTATGAATTTTCTAAGGCAATTCAACCTCTTTGAATGAGCCATGATTTAGACTAATATGGATTGAAATGTATGCATCATTGACATTTGGAAATTTAATGGTTTTCACCGGTTGGTGTTGGATTTGGCGTTGTATTAGTCTATGCAGTCATGTGAAACGCCACTTGAGATCTTCATAAGGCAAGCATGGTGATGGGTTCTGCTTAAGAGGTTTTAGAAACAAAATCGGTCCGAGTTTGTCAGAGGACCTCATCTCCAGTGACGAAATTTATGTAGACTGTGATTCTTCACCTAATGTAATGAACCATGTCAAATTGGGAGCCAAATTATCTATGGCCTTTAATCACCAAAGGCCATAGGGAAGGCACTGGAAGGCCATAGACAACTGACTTGGGAACTTACCCGGTGGTTGCTGAGCAAGGAGACTGTCATCAACACTTGAGAGACATTACATGAGCTGTTGTGTTATGCACACAAACAAAGGTCTCAATTAGCACACACGAGTATGTTGTGCCTCTCAAGAATATGATGGCGATCTCCCGCACTGAGGGATCCAACCTTCCGAGGTTGACCTAAAAGGTGTGACCACCCTGGTCCTTGATTTCTCAGGTTCACTACTCCCCTGTGAGCATTTCATGGTGTTAGTTGGCTCCTCACGGGGTGCCGCAAGGACCGGTGTCATGTCTTCCTCTTTTTTACCTAGTGTTTTTTAATTGTGATTAGTTTTCTGTAATTAGGGTTCGTATTTTTAATAATGAATTTTTTCCCTAAAAATTATGGTTAAAAAGATGAACCATATTACTGATTCTTAACAACAGTTGAACAGAGCTAAAAAAAAAAAGGGAGACGTGACGAGAAAAGAGAGGACGAAACGCCCTCCTCGTGACCCCAGAGGAGAGGATTATTTATCTTTCATGATGTTCCCTAAGGATGGAATTGGGCCGGGTTAGGTCTAGTTTAAAGAGAAATAATCACCTCCACGGTGGTGACGCAAAGGAAGGCGTCTAGGTAGCTTATGAGTGGACACGTGGCCACTATAGTTGACGGAAAGTTAAGACTTTGTTCCGTCCGTTTGAGAAAAAGCTGAAAAAAAAAAGGCAGGAATAAAAGTTTGGCTGATTTTTTAAAAAAAAACTCAAACCAGGGTGCCTCTTCACCTTCTCGTCGTCCCTTCTCTGCTCACTCCATCCCTACCGGAAAAATCATAGTTTCTGGTCTCTCTGACGTCTCTCTCTCTAGTTCTTCTATCCGTTTGATCAAAGATTGCATAATACTTGGAAATCTCATCAACTGAAAAGGATATGAGTGGGGTGGAGGTCCTAATCTCAAGGAAGAGGTAAAGCTCCTAAACAAATCCAAGTATCACGTCTTTTCTTTGAATTCTTTTGCATTCAGAGAAAAAAAACAGAACATTCAGCCCATTTTTTTTGTCCTAGTAGGGACATAGCCTGGGATGGCCGGAGCCAGGTGGGACGGGGTGCTCTAGCCCCCCCTCAACTTCTTAGAAATAAATATATTCTTAAAAAATGGACACCAATTGATGTGATGGCCAATGAACTTGACCCTAAAAAAAAAATCGGGAGCTACGCCTCCAAACCCCCATTGTTAGCCCCCCTACAAGAGAATCCTGGCTCCGCCCCTGGCTAAATGTCCCTCTTTTAGCTCCATTTAACTATGGTTAAGATTCACTAACTCCTAGGGTTCATCCATCTACCTTTAGTTTTTAGAAAAATAAAATAATTTTTTTTAACAATAGGAGTTAAAAAAATTAACTAGAGTTCATAAAGCTGAGTTGCCTTTGTGAGAGCGAGGAGCAATAGCTCATCGTATCTTATTAATAGGAGTATCAAGAGATTTAAATCAGGTTCATATTCCTCGTATCTTTATTGTGGCATCGAATTACCATTGTTGATTAAAACCTCATGGTAATACTTAATTTTCCTAAATAAATTTCTATTCAAACAAAAATATATGTAGTTTCTACGGTCTTCAACAATATCTAATGTCTTTTACCCTTGTCACGTCTATTATGTAACTTATGTCTACTTTGCACCCAATTTAAATCTCTCGTGCATTGATGACTTGTGTTATGTCTTTGATCACTTATTGTTTTGATTCAGGAAATTACAAAGTTCTTTGCAAAGAGGGCCTACCCAATCACCTTATAAATTTTTGAAAATTGTCAGAGTGAGAGTTAACATCAATGGTTAGTAGCGGTGAAAGTGACATGTTTACATCTTCCCATGATATGACAGATGACACGCATGAAAGAGGACGAGGGAAGAAGAGATCTAAAATTGATCATGGCAATAGTGAGACCAACATAGATCAACCAACACAAAAAAAAAGGAGAAAGGGTGAGGAATAACCTTTATTTCTTATATGTCATAATGATCATAATATTATTTCTTATAACTTTATGTTTTGTGAATGCAGGGAAAAACATATCAATTCAGGGAATGAACAATGAGCCACTTGTCAATCTCAATTGTCATGAGGATGTGCCAACTGACAGTTTAGGAGGTCCTGAAAGTGGCTTGCAACACCCTTCATTTCAACCTTATCTTGGGTCATTCCCGTTACCTGCTGAGATCTACCCCGTAGTTCTTAGGAGGAAACTCCCTACAGTAACTCCAAGTAGCGACTTGCAGAATAGAAACGGACAATTAACGAGGTCTATTCCCAAGTAACGTGAACTCCTAAGTTATTGTGATTTTCTTAGGATGATAATTTGTACAAATATCAATAGAATCTTTGGTATGCTTTTAAGGAATTAACAGATCAGGCAGTCCAAGATTTGAAGTGCTACAGCGCCCACTGCACGCCATTTTTTAAATATATAATTTGAATAAATTCATATGCTCCTTCACATATATGGATTGTTAAACCTTATATCTTGACATTCAAGAAAAATCAACATTGGAGTAGCTCAGGTGAATGTTGAATTCGATATGCAGCACAATTTTGGCTCATCTTTACTACTGATTTCATCTGATGGAATGTTGTTCTTTTGTTGTTCTTCTGCATATTATTTTCCTTGTTTTTTTTTTAAAATTAATTGAACAGATCCAAATGAGGGTAATGGCCTTGATCTGGATAACTACTCTTGGACACAAAGCCTTAAACAGATCATTCTCGAAGTTCCAGTTCATGATGATACTCAATACGATTTGGTTGACTGCGACTTAACGAAGAACCATCTGAAGGTTGGACTTAAGGGCAAGCCTCCTTTAATAGATGTAAGTGTGCACTATGCCTCTTTTAACTGTATGCTGTATATACCTTATTCTCTTAAGATCTATCAAAGCAAGACTTGTAGTTCATTATTGTTTTAAACTTTATGTGCGTCATTTTCCGATTATTTTAACCTGCTTTGCATATTCATACTTTCAGGGGGAGCTTTTTCAGTCTGTCAAGGTTGATAGTTGTTTTTGGACCCTAGGTATGGAATCATTTTAGGCTATTTTCCACCATGTAGAATGTTGTTCTTATAATTTGCATCAAGTTAGAATGGTCATTAAGTCCATATGATGCAATTATCCTAGCAACAATATGAGAAACTTTTTTCAAAGTAAATCAAGTGGTTAAGGTTGTCATCTGAAAATCTCTGTTTTTTGTGTTAGGTTGTATACAGTTAGAAACTTAGAATTATTAAATACTGCATTGTATTTTCACGAATACTATTCAAGAGCTATGTACTTGTCGATCTCAATTTTACTAATTTATATTCACCATAACTTGAATTTTATGCAGAGGAGGCAACCACCATCTATATTCTTTTGACTAAGCACAATCGAATGGAGTGGTGGAAGTGTTTGTTTAAAGGTGACCCAGAAATTGACATTCAGAAAGTAATACCAGAGAACGGCGAGAACAGCGAGCTTTCTGACTTGGAGCTGGAAATTGAAGAAACTGTGGAAAATATGATGGTAATGTGTTGCTGTTTTTATTCTTCTCTGTCAGTTCTCATATTTTTCTTCTCTTTATGAGTCAGGATCTAGCCATTATAAATCAATCATATTGCTGGTCTTAATAGCAATGGCGTAAAGTTGTTTTGGGCTTACTCTGAATTAATTTACTACTCAATTGAGTTTTAAAACCCTCAATTTCTTTTAAGTAAGCAGGATTTGTGATTTAATTTAATATCAGAGTTATTCTTTTCAATTGAGCAGGATTTTATGATTAAAGAAAGCTCATATAATCTGTTTCAGTCTAATATACCATTTTTCAATTGAGTTCCTTTTTGTATCCCAATCATGAGTTGAGTGAAATGTTGGTTCGTATAGTACTCAATTGATGGGTTCTAACTTTTTTAAGTCTTCTACAAAATATGGTTGCAAGGGGTTAACTCTTTCAAGTCTAATTTTTAATATATCCTGTTGAGAAGTATCATTCGGCTGTTCTTTTTCCATTCTCTATCTCTTCATATTTTTATTTTCTCGGTAATCTATTTTCTTTCTCCACCTGTCTTTCTCATTAATATTTAGTTGTTCTTTATGTGATTATTGATCTTCTTATCCTACCCTGTTGTTTAATCCACAACAGGAGTCTTTGAATCTTTCGACAAGCGATGAGATATAGAACAAAGAGATTCTCAAGACATACATGGCTGAGGTAAATACTGTGGTGAAATAACCTGCAAAAAAATAGGAAGTAGAAACACACAAGAACATACAAGATTTATGTGGTTCACTTGGTGTGGGCTATGTCTACGGAGATGTCATCTTCTTCACTAGTTCAAAGCAAAGACATTATAGAGGTCTCTCTCTCACAGCCTCTCATACAAACTTATTCTTGCAGAATAGGGAACTCTGGATCAAATATTATATATTATATACCCGGTCAGAAACCTAACTTAAAACAAACTTCTAATACAGTTAGGAAATCCCCAGAAAACCGTATGGACATGTGCCTATGCCAAAAAAGAATTCAAGTGTATACACTGAAGTTGTAACAAGCTGAATGCAAGACACTTTGCACAACAAATACATGTTGTGTGTTTGTTAAATTAGTTGATGCAGTCCAATCACTAATTACTGTCTTAAAATTGACAGCATCCGGAGATAGATCCCAGGATCAAAGATACTGTAAAAAGAATTGCTTTTCTCGGCGACTCTTCTCTTCAGTAAAGAGAGAATCTTCTTGCAGGTGTCAGCTTCTTCTGGTAATTAGGTCAGTTGAATTTCATTTTGGGATAGTAGACTTTGTTCATATGAGTACTTAAGCGGTATATACATACAACCCTTCATGGAAGGTCTGGTTTAGTTGAGTTTCCTTTTGGGATGAAAGACTTTTTGTTCATGTGAGTTGTCTGTAAGTACTTAGGTGGTATATACTTGAAATGCTGCCTATGTTGGTTGAGTTCTATTAACAAACACCTCCTTGAAGATAAATGATGTTATGAATTTTCTAAGGCAATTCAACCTCTTTGAATGAGCCATGATTTAGACTAATATGGATTGAAATGTATGCATCATTGACATTTGGAAATTTAATGGTTTTCACCGGTTGGTGTTGGATTTGGCGTTGTATTAGTCAATGCAGTCATGTGAAACGCCACTTGAGATCTTCATAAGGCAAGCATGGTGATGGGTTCTGCTTAAGAGGTTTTAGAAACAAAATCGGTCCGAGTTTGTCAGAGGACCTCATCTCCAGTGACGAAATTTATGTAGACTGTGATTCTTCACCTAATGTAATGAACCATGTCAAATTGGGAGCCAAATTATCTATGGCCTTTAATCACCAAAGGCCATAGGGAAGGCACTGGAAGGCCATAGACAACTGACTTGGGATCTTACCCGGTGGTTGCTGAGCAAAGAGACTGTCATCAACACTTGAGAGACATTACATGAGCTGTTGTGTTATGCACACAAACAAAGGTCTCAATTAGCACACACAAGTATGTTGTGCCTCTCAAGCATATGATGGCGATCTCCCGCACTGAGGGATCCAACCTTCCGAGGTTGACCTAAAAGGTGTGACCACCTGGTCCTTGATTTCTCAGGTTCACTACTCCTGTGAGCATTTCATGGTGTTAGTTGGCTCCTCACGGGGTGCCGCAAGGACCGGTTTCATGTCTTCCTCTTTTTTACCTAGTGTTTTTTAATTGTGATTAGCTTTCTGTAATTAGGGTTCGTATTTTTAATAATGAATTTTTTCCCTAAAAATTATGGTTAAAAAGATGAACCATATTACTGATTCTTAACAACAGTTGAACAGAGCTAAAAAAAAAAAAGGGAGACGTGACGAGAAAAGAGAGGACGAAACGCCCTCCTCGTGACCCCAGAGGAGAGGATTATTTATCTTTCTTGATGTTCCCTAAGGATGGAATTGGGCCGGGTTATGTCTAGTTTAAAATATCATCAAACTGAAACTGGCCTCCCTAAGGCCCTAACCCATTTAAAGTAAATAAATAAGTTATTTGACATTTGAATATTTCTCATTTGATAAAAATAATTAGAGAAATGCTAGCCCTAATCTCAGTCAAACTCTACTCTCAGTCTCCACCAACCACTTGCCCATTCTTGATGAGAGAGAGTGTTTTGACCACCATAACTGATTTGAAAATGGATAGATGGTTGGTAGAGGCTGAGAGTAGAGTTTGACCGAGAGTAGGGAAAGCACGCCTCAAATAATTATCAATAGGCTAACTGGGTATTATCACGCTGCTTTCAACCGAAAAAAGAGAGAGTTAATAGGGTATTATGGCCTGTCAGCTCGCCCCCCCCCCCCCAAAAAAAAAACTAAGTTCCAAATTCTCAACACAAAACCAGTAAAGAGTGGTGGAGTTGACGGATCGGTCGTGTTATTAGTTAGGTACCTAAGATAGGATTTGCTCTCGCCGGGGTAGAAGAAGACTTAGGATCTTCTCCAATTGGTGCTGGTGAGAGATCTCCAGTATCCAATTGGAAGGCGCCACATACTCTTTCATGTCAAACAAGGCATTGATTTGTGTGCACACTTCTTAGCATACGTGCAAAGTGGGTGTGTTGCCTTCCAATTGGTGTTGGCCATCTCGCCAGCACCAGCTGAGGAAGATGAACAGTGATTAGTGGACCCATGGATCGGTTTCATATCTTATCCCGTGTTCTCGTGTCCCTTTTAATACCCCTTTAACCCTATTTAAGCTTAATTAAATTAAAGTTAAGATTTTGGTTTTTTTTTTTTTTTTTAAAAGTTGGATTGCTTAACCTTAGGAGTGAGTGTATCTTAACCACAGTTGGTGTACATTTAAAATTGGGGCGTGGACCGATGAGGACTGGCCATTCTGTTACAAAATGGAAACCATGGGTACGTTAAGGATTTCCCCTGAAGAAGATCCTAGAGCAGTGATTAGCAGGACCTTATCTTATCCCCTGTCCTCGTGTCCCTTTTAACACCCCTTTAATCCTGGTTAAGCTTAACAAAAGTAAAGTTACAATTTTGATTTTATTATTTCTTCTAAAACCAAGGTTGGATAAGTTAACTTTAGAGGTGAGTAATTTTATCCACAGTTGGCGATTATTTAAAAGTGGGGGCATGAACCAATGAGGACTGATCATTTCATTACATAATGGAAACGGATGCCTTAAGCACTTTCCAAGATCCTTAGTCGGGTTAGAATGACCTAGCTAGTTTGCCAAGAGAGCAGCGATGTGGGATTCCTTTGTTTTGTTTGGTGGGGCTGATTTTAACATCTGAGTACTTGACGATTCCTTGATTGAGGCGTGTTAGGTCTACTCTCGTGCATTCCTTACTTGCAGCGGATTATTGTTATTATTATTTTTTTGGCTGAAAGTAAGTACATGTGTTGATTTTTGATTGAGATAGTGGCCTTGGATTGTCTCTGGTGAAGCTAGAAAGCTGTCTCAGGCAACCATAGAATAAGGGACATGTGACGATAAAAATGAAAGAAGTCATTTCACTTTCTCCCAATAATTTTGACTTTTCCCCACTTAGATATCTCTCCCCCTTTATCTCACCAACTTATCACCATGTGTCATGTATTGTGTGGAGAAGTCAAAATCATGGGGCCCCTAATCTATTGTTGCACGAGACAAGGGCTTTTTGGCTTCGCCAGAGACAATCCGAGGCCGAGACAGTGAATGCATGATAATAGCCCTCGGATTGTCTTTGGTGAAGCAAGAAACCTGTCTCGGGCAACCATAAAATAGGGGACATGTGGTGATAAAATGAGAGAAGTCATTTCATTTTCTCCCAATGATTTTGATTTCTCCCCACTTGATATCTCTCCCCCTTTATATCACCACCTTATCGCCATGTGTCATGTAGGGTGTGGAGAAGTCAAAATTAGGCTCATGATTTTGTCTTCTCCACCACTTGTCCCCTATTTTATAGTTGCCTGTAGGGCTGCACAAAGCCCGATCGGCCCGTTGGTGTGACTCGGCTCAGCCCGAGATTGGCTTGAATTTTAGGCTCAAACGGGCCGAGCCAAGCCTAGAAAAAAGCCCAAAAACTCAATTAAGCTGAGCTCGGGCCAACCCTTGTGCGGCTCAGCCCGACTCGATTGAGGTTCGGTTCAGCCCGAACTCGACTCGGCTCGATTATTATTAAAAAAAAATAAAAATTATCTATATATATATAATTATTATATATATAAATAAGATAAAATATTATTATTTTAAAAAAAAAAGATTCAAGCCGAGTTCGAGCCAAGCCAAGCCAAGCCCGGCTCGAGCTTGAATCAATTCCGGCTGAGCCGAGCTTTGAGCCACGATTTTGAATTCAGGCCGAGCTTCGGGCCGCATTTTCAAGCTCTATTTTGGGCCGAGTCGGGCTTTGGGCCTCGATCAAATCCATTCAAGCTGAGCTGAGCTTGGCTAAGCTTGATCAAGCTCGGCCCGAATACAGCCCTAGTTGCTTGAGACAAGAAATTTCTAGCTTTGCCGGAGAAAATCAAAAGTCCTAATAATAGGGTCCTGCACACTAGAAAAATTGGACTCGGCTGTGGGCGAAACCAGAAAATGGTCTCGGGTTTCCGCACCATAAGCGACACGTTTTGATAAAATGGGGAGAAGTCATTTCATTTTCTCCAATGATTTTAGCTTCTCCCCACTTTAATATCTCTTACTATTTTTCCCACACACTTATTGCCACATGTCTCATTATGTGTGAAGAAGACAAAATCATGGGCCCATGATTTTGACTTCTCCATCACTTGTCCACTCATTCATGGTTGCCGGAGATGAGGCCATTCTGGCTTCGCCAGAAGAGACAATCCGAGGCCGGAAAAATTAGCCCCGCCCCGAGCAACGGACTCGGTCGGTTAGAGTTTGTTAGCTATAAATCCGGCCACGAATGCTATCTCCGGTGGTTTGTATCTAGCGCGACAGCCGTGTCGTCCTTAGCTAATTAAAATACAACCAGACTATCTATTATTTTTGGTTTGCATTCCAGAATACAACACCCAACATAGACGCAAAATATTACCTTTTGAACCTCCTGTTTGCTTCACCCCTTCATTTGATTATTGCTCAAACAACTTCTCTGGTTATTCATTATCCAGAAAACTCAAATATTTTTGTTTTGAAAACTTTTTCTACGATTCTTCTGATTCGATTCTGAGATGGGATGGTCTCCTAAATCTGCTTCAAATGCTTATCTCGATACCCTCAAGCTGGTAAGCTTCTTACTCCCGTTTATCCTCTTATTTTCATTTTTTAAACATTTCTTCAAATGGGTTTAGTTGATCCAAAATGGAGCGTGAGCAAAACAAAAGAACATTGAGAAATCATTCTTCTTTGTGTAACATCTAATTCTCTTTTTGGTGTCAGACTTGTTGAAACTAAAAATAGAATAATTGGATTTTGTTGGGTTGCATGGAGCTTATTAATGTCAAAGGGAGCTTTAAATCATCGATAATTACTTTTTGTGCACAATATGTGAAGAACACACGAGCTTTCATAATTTGTTTGATATATTTATACAATGCACATATGCTGGAATATATCTTGATACCCCATCAATATCATGATCGTGACGAGTAGGAGCACATGTTCATCGATCGATTTAGAGCATCGAATTGCATTAATACCTCTCAGAGGGACAAAAATTAGCAATATTGATTGATGATTTCTGCATCTGATCGATATATCTTTTTGTGGGTCTTTGTTTATAACCTTGTTTCATCTGAAATTAAGCAATTCACTATGGGTAATGTGTCCATCCATTGTGGTTTTTTCGTTCTTTCCTGAAGTCGTTTCTATAGTAATTTCATTTCAGCTTTGAATTTTTTCTGAATCTTTTTTTGTGGCAACAACTGATAAAACTAGTCTAGTTTTTTACGAACCTGAGTTGATTTCTAGCCGATTGACTCGACCAGGACTATTCTCGAGCATTCACATAATTTTAATGGTCTCTTCTTTATTGAGACTGACAAAGCCCGTCACTTTGCAAGTGTATTTTTTTAGAACTAGATGTATCGGGCTTTTCATCTCTGGATTGCAATTCTTTTATGACTTCAAATTTAGCAAAATGAATGATTTCAATTTTCGAAAAAAATGATAAGACTTGAAATCTCAACATGGTAAGAATTAATTTTGTTAGAAACCTTGAAGCGACTCAAATTTCCCTACCATGACAAAGTGCAGAATGTCAAGCTTTATAAGTCACAACAAAAGAAAGGACCCTTGTAGTACTTGGAACTCTTACAATCTCATTCAGTACTGGATCATGCATTGTTCTCATGAATTGTGGCTAACAATTCTTACTTACAGTGTAACGATCAAAGGAAACGTTTCGACTTGTGGAAGACACCAGAGCCCGGGAGCGACGAGTTCATCTCGGCCTTGGCAGCAGGAATGAGTGCCCAACTCATCTTGGAGGTCTCATCTGGTGTGTCCCCATCAACAATAGCCTTGGCAGCTGCAGCTAGACAAACCGGAGGCCGACTTGTTTGTATCCTCCCAGAGCCGACCTTAATGGAGTCAAAAAAAGTAATTAAGGACTCGGGTCTTAAGGACTTGGTAGAATTCAAGGTCGGGGACCCCTTCGAACTATTGCCTTGCTATGAAAACATTGATTTCTCTCTGATCGACTGTAAAACCGATGACCACACGAGGTTGCTCAAGTTACTAGATGTAAACCCGAGGAAGTCAGTGGTGGTGGCGAACAATTTGGTTGGAGGGAGAAATGGGCTTGGAGGGTATGTGAGAGGAATGGATGATAAGGTTGCAGTGAGGTCCATGAAGCATCCTATAGGGAAAGGCATGGAAGTAACAATGATTGGGAAAAGTAAGGAGTTTGAGAAGAATAATTTGGAATTGGGAAGTACATCTAAAGAAGAGAGGAGGGGTTTTGGAGTAAGGAGGACTGGTAAGAGCAAATGGGTTGTTAAGGTTGATGAAGAAACTGGTGAAGAACACATCTTTAGGGTGCCTAGATCTCTTTAAGGGTTTGTTTGGCAACAAAGATAACGGGAATTGTAGCGCCTATAAGAGAATATCATCTTCTCTCAAGTTTGCAACAGAGATAACAAGAATTTTGCTTGTGCAAGAGTATACCAGCTTTTTAAGTTTGTCGTTCGAGCTAACACTCAGAGAAAGTTCTTAACATGCATTTGGGACGCAGACATGTAATTAAGCAGATTTATGCGTTCCTAACTATTATTTTGATAAATCTCATATGGACGAGCCTCTCTTATGTATACTGCTTTCCCTATCTCTTCTGTGTAACAGAGCTTTTGTAGACTGTGAATTAAAAAGAGTTTTGTAACGCCAAAGCAACTCATGATGGTTTGATTCTTAATAATCACTGAAACCGGTTATCCTATTGTACGTAGTTTGTAAATTGTTTTTTTGAGATTCTTTAAGGTAGAATCATTACATTTTGTGGTGATTGAGCTCATTGCTTAATTGATTGATGATCTGCATTGCAACCATGAGGCGGTGAATGGTTCAGTCACATATTCTCCTCTGATGGTTCAGAAGACCGCGACAAGATCTAGCAGGCATCCACATTTGCGCAATGTATTATGTAGTCTGCCTTTTTCTATTTAATCATTTAAATGGTTCTGGCAATGTACCTGCTTGGTTAACACTCGAAAAAAATGATTTTTTTTACAGAGACTACCCACATTTTTGGATTTCTGTCAGAACTTATGGAAACACAGCTTAAACGATTTCAGCAAAATCGTCAAAGACCGTTTTCAAACGATTCATTATTAATCTTGTATTTTTTGTAATGGCTTACTTCAAAAGCGACCAAACTCTTGAAGCCCATCAAAGATTTAATCATCTCATACAAGCTAAACCAAAAGTGACGAAGTTTTAACAAAGCCCGCTATCATTAAGATGTCAAAATTATACTCTTTAGAACTGCCCTCAATAGGAGGATACTAACCACAACTGACCAGTAAAGTGAGAAAAAACTGCCCCTCAAGAAGGGATGGCATAGGTTTGCTTACAACAAAGGATGTTTTTCAATTCTAGTAGTGATATCTGAAATGGAATTAGAGATATTACCTTTAATATAATAGTTGGCACATCAACACTAACAAGTAGTATGCTATTGTAACACTGTCAACAAGTATGCCTTATGAAGTGGAAGGTCCTGGGTTCGACTTCTCACTCCCCCTTTTGCGCTAGTCCTGCATGGGATTTTCTCAAACTTTCTTGGCGTGGCGGGTTGCGGGCTCTCGTTGCACCCCCGGGATTAGTCCTAATCCAAAGGGTTGGGAAAACCCCAGTTTCCAAAAATAAAATAAAATGCTATATTGTAACACCCCACAATAGGCCACCAAGAGTCGATTGCCATATCATAAAAGCCAATCCTAGATTGCAACTCAATTATCATATGGGAACAACAACCCCTATAGATTATGTGTAACTTAATTTAGATGGGAAATAGCTTCATCCTTTTTTTTTGTTGGATATACAACATGCAATTAGGCCTTAACTGGTGTTACTAGTTATTGGAGGTTAGAATCCTAGTATTGAAAGCTGGGTCAAACTGTGAGTATTTCGAATTATGGGTATTTCAACTGTCACGGAATTAGAACCCTAATCACCCCCAATGACAGGGGATAAATACTGCCACTGTCACAACTGGTAGGTTGTGGCCTCACCTCTCTTTAGGTCCAAAGCAGTGTTGTCAGAATCAGATCGGACTAGCCGGTTGAACTGGTGGAACCGGGAATCGATCCCCTATCCGGTTCTCAAAACCCTCATAACCGGCTCTATTTCAAAATCGGACTATTTAGTGAGAACCGTGGGAACCAGCCGGTTGAACCGGGAATCGGTGGTCGGAATTAGTCAAGAACCGGTCATATATGGGTAAAAATAGATTAAATTTTTTTTTTATTTTAAAAAGAACATGATTAAACCGGGCCTATCGAACTGGTGGAACCGGGAACGAGCCAGTCAATCGGTTCGATGACCGGTCCGGTTCTGATAACATTGGTCCAAAGCAACATCATCCATCATATGGCTATTGTGTTGGTTAGTTTTGTAACTGAAATAACCGTTGCCCGAAAACGATCTGGTTGACCTGTTCAAACTTTCCAACCGTTTGTACTGCCACGTAAAAGATACGATGCAAATCGGCTTTACTAAGCTATTTTTAAACAAATATGAAAACATGTATCAAAATTAAGGGGAGGGCAGCTCAGTTCGATGACGAGTCGCAGAAATTGGCGGGAACGGCGAATATCCGCCATTATCGATACCTTCGACACCATGGTCGTTAGTAGAAGCTCCGGAAGCAAAAAACAGGAACCTCTCAATCTCAAAAGTTTCGAAACCCTCATGATATCTCTTCTTCATCTTCGTTACAGCTCGCGAAACCCTAGATCTTCTTCCGCCATCCCCCCTCCTTTGAACCTACAACAATGGCGGATTCAAGCTCTAGGGTTTCGCCTCTGAGGTTCGTCTGTGTGTTCTCTGTTCTGATTTTCTTCTTTGAGCCCAAGATCTTCTCCGTGGTCGCCTATGATGGTGACGGAGAGCCGGATCTTTGCAATGCCAATCTGACTAGTTTTCTTCCTGCTCCTTATCATGATTCGTCGAGTACGATATGTACACCTGTTTGGAATACTTTCGTTGTAAGAGTAAGTCTGATCTCATCTCATCTCATCTGATCTTTCATTCTTTTGTTCAGTTACGGTTCTAGATGTGAGCATTTTTTAATATATATTTTTGTTTGAATTCGATTTTTCTGGTGAATAATTAATTAAATTTTTTGAAATTTCCCCTTATTACATTGATTAGTTTGTTAAATTCCGTTGCTCTTGTGATTCGATTACGAAAAAGAGTTTAATTTTCTGATTCTCCTTACTCATTGGACTTTTATTTGATTGCATTTTGTTGTTTTTGAGGAGCATATTTTTTTGTTTGTTTGTGTGTTTTTTCTTTTTCTTTTCTTTCCTTTTGACTGGGAGAACATCACTTTCTTTGAAAATTGGTGGTTTGGGTGTATCTTTGTAACGTGCTTTTTCCTTCTGCAAAGATAAAGATCAGAAAGGGGGTTCTCTTTGAGGGGAACCAACCTCCTTTGAGTTACTTCAAGGGTAACAAGCCTCATTTGAGATAAAACTCTTTGATTTTAATTCATTCATTGCAATTTATAGAACTCTAAGAAGATTAAATAGAGGGCACACTTCTTCTCATAACTAACCACTAATTATAACCAACTACTAACTATAACTAACCAGTAGCCATCCATGTGGTCTCCCCTAAATAGGTACGTATCATTCTCCACCCCTTGAAACAACATTGTGTTGGTTAATTACTTCAAAAGCTCGCACATGATGACCACAAAAGATTCTTAATCAATTTCGGCCAAGAGGCGCGACAACTGCTTCTTGAAGATAGTTGAAGCCTCCTGTTTGTGCAAGGGATTATGGCAACTCTATCCCTGGAATTCAACCTAGCCGGGAATCGATCCGTTCCTCTACAAATTTGCACTATCTGTTAGGAACTATACTTAACCTCCTTTTAGGATGCCCACAGATTAATTAATTTAATTTAAGCATGATTTAAAATATTGATAAGTATCGATCGATACGGGCCGATACAGGCCCGATAAGCTTGATACGAGAATTTTTCAGTTAATTTTTTTTTCTCCTTCCATTTACATTAGGATCCACAATACAGACCTGATACACGCAACTTATTTACATAAAATATTATTTAAGTAAATGATCTTTAACTTGATTTTACTTTCATTTACTTTAGATATTAATATGTAAATAAATTTATCCCCCTATTTGATTTTAATAAAAATTATCATGGATACAAATTCCTGGAGACCATTTACTTTAGATATTAATATGTAAATAAGTTTATCTCCCTATTTGATTTTAATAAAAATTATCATGGATAAAAATTCCTGGAGAATAAAAAGTCAACTTTCCAATTCAAGAACAAAATCCTCTTTTTAGCGCTTTTCAGGGATGGGTCAGAATTTAAACTTTCAAAAGATAGACTATTCATCAAATATTAAAATTTCATAAATTCTATTATATATATAAAAAATTACCAATACTCAAAAGTCTGACAAAAAAATCTCATATTTTAGTCTTAATTTTTTTTTTCCATCTATAGGGTCAAAAGTCAACTAACAGTGTAACTATTCAGTATAAAACAACTTATATTAAGCTTAAAATTTAGGGTTGTAATTCAATACATTCTTATTTTAAGGTTTTAAAATGTAAATTGTTTTTCTTATACTTAACTAAGTGACTATGTTTTGTATTTTCATACCTTGCATGCATGCTTTTTTTAACTTATAAAATTGTTAACTCTTATATGCATGGTTATAAACATAGTTGGTGACCTTCATTTAGTTTGTTTTTAGCTTCTATTTGAATTAAAAGAAGTTTTATGCAAGGTATCCAAGTTTTACCTTGCGTATCAAAGCATTTCTTGGCGTATCCTAATTTTTTCTGCCGTATCCATCTGATACGTTCGATACGCCGATACATATCTTATTTTAGATTTACCGATATGGCACCCGATACTGATATTTTGAACCATGAATTTAAGGTCTTAGTTATCCTTCACAAGGACAACTTTGGTTACACAGATTGTATAAAATGCGACGATATGGCGTGCGAAGTACAAAGTGCGCCTCATAGCACCCATTGCGCCTGCACGTGCACGTGTCGCGCTCGGTGCAATGCACTTCGCTAGTACACCCACACTTGGTGTGTGAGCACACACAAGAGAACAATCTCTAAGGAGAGGGAATTACTTATTAAGTGGTTTCAACTCTCATTAATATCCGATGTGGAACTAATAAAAGCTGCAACAGTTTTTTTTTGAAAAGATGGTTTTTTCTCTCCAAAACCACTAGTGTAAAAACACCATTTTAAATCCAACCAAATGGTTTTCTTCCAAACCATTAAAACCCTTTTATTGTTTTATTAAAACCAATTTAAAAACTGTTTTATTAAATCAAAATCAACACCCTGTCCTCAAGGTTGAGAAAATGATACAAAATAAATTTGTTTCCTCTTCTTCCACATATTCTTTTGCTTTTTCTTCTTTTTCATAGAAGGCCACATGAATTTTACAAAATTAATTTCAACATGAGTAATCTGGACTTCGCAATATGGTGTCCTTTGTCTCATCCGGAGGGGCCTCTAAACTTTGAAAGAAAAGAGATTTTATTTTATTTATTTTTATGTATGACATAGCATGAATATGGCATAACATGGGGCAATGTGTGGAGGTGGTTGGAGATCCAATCACAGCCAATTGCGGGAGAGTTCAATCACATCCATAGGCCAACACGTGCCCCTTTAACCCCTATTAACTGTGGTTAAGACTTAAGATTCACCAACCTTTGCGATTCAACAATATAAATTTAGTTCTTTTTTAAAATATTAATCCTAAGGGTTAAAAATCATTAACTAGAATTTAATATTTTTTAAATATTTTCTCTAAACACTAAGGTTCCCAAGAGTTAGTAAATCTTAACCACATTTAATAGGGGTTAAAAGGGACACATGTTGGCTTGTGGGTGTGATTGAACTCTCTCGAGTTCAATCGTGATTGACTGTGATTGGATCTTAGGTGGGTGCCCCCTCAGCTTTTGAATTTTTTTTTAAAATTATAATTTATTAAGGATTTAGAATATTCTTTTACTGTTATAACTGGACTCATTGGAGTCGGTTACAACTCATAGGTCAACATATGTCTTTTTTAATACCTCTTAATTGTGATTAAGATTCACTAACCCTTAGGGTTGAGGGTTCAACCACCTAACCTTGGTTTCTAGGAAAAAAATTTAATTCTAAAGGTTAAAGTTTTTTTTTGATCGGTAATCAAGATATATATAATAAGAAAAAGATAAGGTGCATCCTAAAACTCAGAGGTTTCCGAGAAGTAACCACCCGAGCTAAGCAGATAACTATTACACTACAACAAGGCAAGGAAATAGATGAAGTCATGAACCTAAACTACACTATGCGCCATTATGGAAGACATTCTCCCCAAGAATTGTAGATGCGGCTAATGGATAGCCATTTCGAAATGGACTGCCTTATGCATGCGCAAATGCGTGAGATCGAAGAAGGAGAATTCTCAAATGCTCTAGAATTCCTCTCATTCCATAGTGCCCAGGCTATGGCCCCTGGCAGCACAGACCAAACTGCCGCTTGGTTGCTGTAATGGATAAAATTCGTAAAATGACTAAGTGTTGTGACGACGAGCTAATCTTCGTTGTTATGTCAACGGATGGGAGACACGTATTCAAATTGAGAACGAACTCGTTCTCTTCAGGACAACGGATCCGTTCTCTTCAGGACAACATATTCGTTATCTAGAAGACGAATATAGCAGCCATTTGTGGACAATGGTTATTCTATCCGTATTCACATACACAACGAACCCGTTCTTAAGTCAACAACAAGACCGACTTGCAGAACTAAATAATCAGGAGGCGATCATTCTACTCTGTTGTTAGGTGAAAAGTACCGTCTTAGCATTAAATGCACTTAAATGCTAGTTACCTCAACCTGTTTTCGACCCCAGAACGACCTTACTAATAGTAGGCTCACATCTGTGACACGTAAGACTCAAGATCTGTCTGACATATTTGGTAATGATCATAAAGCAAGTGGCATGGTTATACATGACCATCTATTGGCGTGCATGGACATACAGAGTTAAACCTATAAATACCCCAAGAGTTTCAGTGCATCCTTATCGGCAAAATTTTCATGAATATTGCTATTGTTTCAACCTCTTTACTGTACATCATCTTCTACCTATTCTAACTTTGGCAACGAAGTGTATTACAGGGTTCACACCCTTCACCTTCATCCTTCTACCAGTAAACCAGAATCCAAGGAGCAGCTGACGCGTGGACGTTCAAAAAAATTCTCACACAGTTGCCACTCGCACTCGCTCGAGGCCAGCAAGAGAAAAAGGCCTAGAAGGAGCTAGGAAAGACCCAAGGCACCCCTACCCAATCAAGATAGTAACCCCAAATCTCATAAATGGTGGGACAATGCAACAACAAGTGATCCATCGACTCTTCCATGAGCATCCACAAGTAGCATTGGTTAGCCATCATCCAACCTCTTTTATTTAGATGGTCACATGTGAGAATTTTATCCAAAGCTGCAGTCCACAGGAAGAAAGCTACTTTCAAAGGACTTCTGGGATTCCACACAGACTTATGAGAAAAAGAGCAAGGTGAGGGCAGCTCAATAGATTGTAGCAATGATCTCACTGAAAACTGACCATTGTTATCTTTAATCCAAATCCATGAGTCTCTTTATACATTGGTCGAGGGCGACAGGATTCTAGGGCTTGAAGAAAGGAACAAAACTTTGTCATTTCCCAATCATTCAGCGGGCGCCTCAAGCATGGGCACCAAACATACTCATTATTGGACCATTCCAAATAGTCCGCTACTGATGTTGACTTGTCTAAAGACAGACAAAAGATGCGGGCAAACCTAGACCGGAGACTCCCCTCACCACACCATATGTCCTGCCAGAATCGGACCTCCAAACCATTACCCACTCTAAAAGCGATAAATGGGGCTAGCAAACTAGCCACCGCCATTATCCCTTTCCACAAACCCACCCCATGATGACCCCTAACTGGCCTAGGGTTCCAACTCGATGACTGGCCATGCCTAGCAATGATCACTCTGCGCCAGAGACTCCCTCTCCTCCCCAAACCGCCATATCCATTTTCCTAGCAAAGCCTTGTTTATTGCTACCAATGGTTTAAGGTTAAGCCCACCCCTTCACTGGGGGCTACACAGCTGGTCCCTAGCCACTAGATGGTAACGAGGTGTCCCCCCTTGTCCATTCCACAAGAACTCCCTCTGAATTCGTTCTAAATATTTTGCTAAACTGCGTGGGATGGTGAATGAGGAAAGAAAATACGTGGGAAGGTTTCTAAGGGTGCTTTTGATCAACGTCAACTTACCCCCTTTCGAGAGGACCTGAGCTTTCCACCTAGCTAGCCTAGACACGAAACGTTCAACCACTGGCAACCAGGCGTCCTTTGACTTGAATTTAGCTCCTAAGGGGAGCCCCAGGTAGGTCGAGGGAAGAAAACCGACTCGACACCCTAAACAGGTTGCTAAATTACCTAGATTTGGATTTTCCCCTACACTAATCATCTCACTCTTCCCAAGGTTGACTTTCTGCCCGGACACCGCCTCATAACATTGCATGATGCATCTAAGGTAAGCTACTTGTCGACATGAGGCCGCATAGAATATGAGAGTATCATTTACGAACTATAGATGCGAGATTTAGAGTTGCTCCTGACCCGATTCAACGCCAAAGAATTCCCTGGCTGTACCATATAGTATTCATCTCTCCTAAAGAAAGAATATGCTCCTTGATTTCTAAGATCTTTCATAAAACTCTGTATGGATCCTCAATCACCAATCCTTGCATGAATATGGGTTGTGCCCGAGAGGCTATGAATCGATTGGACCTACCAATTGAATGAATTGTAACACTCGTAAAGATCAACTTTACGAAGATTCCATTGGAATGGCCCCATTCGCAAACTGCAGAAGCTGGGCATACCCGTTGGCTCCTGACCTGCCTCTGATTACTGAAAGTGAATTCGTTTTTTATTATCCTAAGCCGGTCTATCATTCATTGGTTAGGGTTAGGGAAAAAAGCTAGCTGGAAGTCAGAAATGGGGATAATGGGTCACCTTGTCTCAGATCCCTGGAGCTCCTAAAGTAACTTGCTAGGGATCCATTGATTAGAATATAAAAAGACACTGATGTAATGCACCAGGATACCCAGGATCTCTGATAATAAGTATTTTCCGTCATTTAGAAAATCACCTTACTATCAACACTTTAGTTAATCCGAGACTTACAAAATATGATATGTATAGGGATTGTGTCGGATGTCAAATCCTCATTCGTGAACTTTGCGGTTAGTATAAAGAAAAAAACCAAAAAGAAGAATAAATTGTAAAACGATGGAGGAATGAGAGGTGATTATTTGGAATTTTTAAAATAACTTTGGGATAGGTAATTAAGATCTACTAATTAAATGACATGAAATTAAACTACTGAATTAAATAAAGAGATATAAAAATATTAAATAAGAAGAACATTCATTCATTGCATTAAATAAAATTCACTTACAAAAATTAATCGAACTCGCAATATATCTGTAGAAGAAAAAATTCAACAATCGGAAACTCGCACTAAGCGTAGTTGCAAGTATTTTCGAGGGGGGTTTTTGAGAAGGGGTTGAGAAAAGAAGAGGTTGAGAGGCTTAGATAGAAAAAGGGTTGAGAAATGAGAGAGATATGTGTTCTTTTCCTAGGCGTAGGGGTGAGAACGTGAGAGAAATGTGAGAAGAGAAGTTAGGGGGGAGGGAACCATCTATAAGGGAGAGAGAGGTGTGAGTATTTATAAAGGGTGGCTAGGATCTTATAAAGATTAGGGTTGGAAAAGCGGGCTAGGGATTTTAGAAGAGATGGGTGGCTAGGATGAGGGTTTGGTGATAGAAAAGAGATGGATGGTTAAGATGACTAGAAAAAATTAGAAATCAGGTAACAATGAATGAGGAGATGCATAGAAGTACGAAAAAAAATATAATATTGGCTAAAGTGCATTTACTTGTTGTCATAACTCATGAGTACCTTATCCCAGTTATTTAGGGTCGGCAATATGAATCATGCTTCACAATTCTAGTGTATGAAGAGTTATGTCTTCGGCTACAAACTTTGTCATGAATCCAGACTTTCTAATTACATGTTCTTTCATTAAAATGCTAAGAAATCAAAGAATGAAACCACATTGGTTTTGTAGCATTGGGCCATAGTTTAGGTACATTTACTTTATTTTTTTTATCACTTCATTTATATTTTACAGCTTTTTCGTGAGAAGTACAAAAATAGCAACCTTTCTTGTATTAGACTCCCCTCTACCTTATCTCGTGTTTGCTTGCATATTAGACACTTAATCTTAGAACCGTGCTCTATTTGGGAGTAGGAGTAGACATGGGTGATCTACTAGTATGAGTATCGTCTTTTGGGTCGATGTTCTTGATAAGGAATAGATCAGCGGGACAATCTATACTCGATATTGTAATTACTCTCATTTATTTTTTTCCTTTTCGAGTTTATGTGCTTCTAAACTCCCTGTACTTTCTCTAATGTCATTGATGTATTTTCGTTTCACTTATATAATTTGCTTATTACCGATAGAAAAAAATGGAAACCTTTCTTGTAAATTTCATTGAAATTTTGCATCATATGCAATCTATTTATATTTGTTCAATGATGATTCAAAAACAACTATAAGATTGATGTATAGCAGGTGGCTAATGAATTTCCGAAACGTTTGGATAAGAAGAAACTGGCTGCCAAAGGAAGAAGTAGCCTATTCCTCCATAACCTAACTTCCAACGAGCGCAACTTTGCTTTCGCAAAATAAGAATAGAATTCTCTCGGAGATCGAGTGCATTGATGCCTTGCCCTGGATAAGCATCAAAGAGAGCATAGTTACTAAGTCGGGGTTCAGGAATAATTCGTCTAGGAAAAAGTTCGGAAAAAATCACCGAAGTTCAGAAATAAATCGGGAAAATGTCGGGTATGAAATGAAAAAATAAAATAAGATTACTCATTATGAAAGTTATAAACAAATATATTTCATAAATTAGATATAAATTCGGGACTTTTCCAAAAAACCGTAAATAATTTGTGTTTAATTTACGACTTTTTGAAAAAGTTGCTATTTTTCCAAAACTCGCGAATACTTTGCGAATTAATCGTTCAACGATAAAGTCGGGTATTATTTGGGATTTTTTGAAAAAATCGGAAAACTTGGTAACCATGAAAAAGAGAACCATAAGTCAGAATTCCAGATTCTCTTGAGGTCTAAGGAAATCTTCTGGAAACAGAAAGCTAGGCTCCGGCTAGGTAATCGAGCGGGTTGCAAATTGTAGAAGGAAGGCGAACCTCATATTTAGCCTTTCTTCCACTGGGTTGCGAATTGTAGAAGGAAGGCTAACCTCATATTTAGCCTTCGACTAGGTGATCGAGTAATAGAAAATGACAAGGAGATAGTATCAGAAGCAGTGCAATATTTTAAGGACTTATACTCTTAGGATAGGCCTTACAGACCAAAATTGGAAGGCCTTGAGTTCTCATCCTTATTGGATGCCTAGAGAGAGAACATTGAGGTTCCTTTCTCAAGTGAGGAGGTCCTTACTGTGGTTAGGGGAATGACTGGAGATAAAGCTCCTAGGCCAGATGGTTTCTGTATGGAATTCTACAAGAAATGTTGGCACGTTATGGGAGAAGACCTAATGCATGTCATTCATTAATTTCATACTTCCAACACCTTTGATCCAGTCCTGAACAGTATAGTCGTAGTCCTTATTCCCAAAGTGGCAGGTGCACAAAGGATCAACGAATTCAGATCGATTAGTCTAGTGGGGAGTGTGTATAAAATCATAGCGAAAGTGCTAGAACTCCACCTAAAATCGGTCATGAATTCGTTCATCTCACCTTTCCAATGTGCATTCGTGGGTGGGCGACAAATCTTGGATGGGCTTCTCATTGCAAATGAGTGTTTAGAGGACCGACTGAGGAAGGAGCAGTCAGACATTCTTTGCAAGATTGACATGGAGAAGGATTATGATTATGTTGATTGGGGATTCTCAAATATCTCCTCAGCAGAATGGGATTCGGGGTCAAATGACGGGCTTGGATGAGAGCATGCTTTGGAACTGTTCGCTTCTCTGTTCTCATCAATGAATATCCTCATGGCTACTTTAGGAGTCAAAAAGGTTTTCGTCAGGGAGACCCCTATCTCCAATCCTGTTTATCTTGGTAGTAGAGGCTTTGAGTAGAATGATACAGAAAGCTTCATCCTCTCTTTGGGAAGGCTTTATGTAGGTCGAGATGATCTTCCTATATTTCAATATGCTGATGACACTCTGCTATTATGTGGTGCCTCCTGTAAGCAATTAACGCTTGTTAGATGCCTATTTCGATGCTTTGAAGCAGTGTCAGGGCTGAGAATCAATTTTGGCAAGAGAACAATATTTGGCGTGGGTGAAGTCCCCAATCTGAGGGAGTTTGCAACTTGTTTGGACTATAGAATGGGTCTCCTACCCTCATCGTATCTCGGATTTCCCTTAGGTGTCCATTTCAAAGCAAAATTGGTTTGGAGTCCAATCATTGATAGGTTTTTAAGAAGGCTACAAGGATGGATATCTTTGTTCTTTTCCAAAGGAGGTAACCTCACTCTAATCAAGAGCGTCATTTCCAGTCTACCAACATACTTCCTTTCTTTGTTCAAAATTCCACCTCTATTGCTTCTATTCTGGAAAAAGTGCAAAGAGATTCGAAAAAGTAGTTTCTAGGAAGATCATTTGGTGGAATGGAAAACCATCACCCAGGCTAAATGTTGTGGGGGCCTCAACACTCTCTCCTTTCTTTGGTCAACAAAGCCCTTCTAGGGAAGTGGCTTTGGTGTTTCGGGGAGGAGCTAGACAATCTCTGGAGAGTAGTGATAGTGGCTCGGCATGGAGCGGTTAATAGGTGGTCTCCTAAGCTCGGGAGGGGTCCAATGGGTGTATGGGTTTGGAAGGGCATTTTGCAGGGTTGCGAAGAATTCCCAAAACTCACCTGTTTCAAAGTAGGAAATGGGGAGGAGATAAGCTTCTGGCATGATCCCTGGTGTGGCCTTTTCCCTCTTCGGGGAGTATTTGGCAGTCTTTTCCTGTTAGCTTCAAATAAAGAGGCATCAGTGACCGAATATTTTGAAATGAGAGAGGGATTGGTCATTTGGTCTCTAGTTTTGAGGTGCAATCTATTCGATTGGGAGGTTTAGGACTTGGTAAGGTTGTTCTGTTAGCTTCATCAGGTGACCCAATGCCTGCTCAGCAGGGATATTAGGGTTTGGGTTCTAGACAACAAAAGGCGGTTCTCAGTGAGATCCTTTTTACAATCATGACAATCTAGGTCTTTTTTACTTTTCCTCATCAGGCTGTTTGGTACCCAACGGTGCCTTCTAAGGTTTTCTTCTACTTATGGACATCAGTTCTAAATAAAATCCTTACTTGCGATCACCTTATGAATTGTGGTTGATGCCTGACAAATCGGTGTTTCGTGTGCTTTTTAGCGGAGGAATCTATGGATCACCTTCTACTGCACTATCCAGTTGCCAGAGTTTGATCTTATTTCCTTTCAAATCTTGGTATCTTGTGGACCTTTCCCCGTTCCTTTTGGAGCTTCTTATCCTGCTGGCTTTTAGTGACATTTTCCTCACCGGCTGGCGTGGTTTGGCCTTTCCTTCTAGGGCGATAGCTTGGTCTCTCTAAAAAGAAACGAATATGAGAATTTTTGAGGATATCTCGTTGACCGTGCCACAGATTCAGTTGCGAGTACACCATTTAGTTTCAGAGTGGTCTTCTATAAGGGGGAATTCTTGAATTTTCTTGTTGCCTTTTGCTTTCCTCCGTTCACACTTTGTGAAATTTCTTTGTTCTCCCATCTTCTTTTATATATTGATATCTTGATTACCAATCAAAAAAAGAAAAGAATTACTATTCTTATATACAGTTGGAAGTTGCCGACAAGCCCTACGACCATCCGATCAATAGGAATTCGTTGGACCCTAACGTCATCGCGAAAAGGGGCCGTTTAGAGGGTCAAAACGTATTTTAAAACAAAATTTCCATTTTTAGTAAATTCTTATCTTGCTATTTTTAGGTCATTTTGGTTTTTGTAAGTCCAGTTGGGTCCGAAAACCCTTGATTAAGAGTTTATTAATGATTTGAGTTCGTTTTTAGTTTTCGTTAATTTTGGAAACTTACTATTTTGGTAAGTCTGCCTTTTTGGAGAGTTTGAGTCGAATTAGGATTTGGGGATCTTTAAGCTACTGTAGTAATTCATTTTTCAGTTTCATGGTCAATAGAGTTTCAATGCCTTTAGAGAGTTTCTCTCTTTTTCTTGTGGATTCAAGGTTGGTTCTTAGAGAGAGAGAGAGAGAGAGAGAGAGGCGCTGATCTCTTCTTTCGTTCGATTTCATGTTTCGGTTTGTCAAAGATATTTTTTAAGAATTCATAGACTCTGGTGGACTATAACTCAAAAGTCATAAAGATCAGATGGCTATAGTTTATGGCTTCTGGAATATTTCTCAACCTTGAAGAAAATTTTCTTTATCTGTCCAAGTTTTAGCCATTTAAAGGAAAGTGATTGTCATTCAATTGCTTTGATATTTTACCATGTCCTATCTATAAAGTGTCCTATAGATTGAAAGATCCCAATTGTTACCAAAAGTTGTCTTGATACAGTGGACTCCTCCGTCCCCATCCCCCACCCCCCGGCCTAAAAAGAAAAAACCTATTTGGGGAAGGCTACATTAATCTTGTTTTGACATTCAACTTATCTAGATCCATATTATATCGTGTTACTTCAAATCTATTTTCACCACTTTCATCTCTCTTTGTCCTTTTAGAACCTTTAATGCCTGATAATAAATCTTGTTGAAACCCTTGCGTAACAACCGTTATGTAAAGGTTACGCTAATGCCCGAACTGATACGAGCCACGTAACATAACCTTTACAGTACATTTGACGCTATATCACTTACCGTTGTTTTATGAAACCCATTCTATCTCAACTCTTTTGAAAGTTTCACTTTCTTCTCCCTCTAGAGTAAAAAATGACCACTGCATTTTTTAGATTAAAAATATATCTATGCTACGAATCGGCAAATAAAAGCGCTTCAAAACCAACTCTTTGGAAAATCAGCTTGGGACTTTTTGATTAAGATTCCTCAAGTTTTTCAATTAATGCATATTAGTAAGTTTAGAACATGGATTCTTAGATTTCACTCAAAATCCACATACCAATGAGGAATTGGTCTCTATATATATTATCTTATCATTTTAAATTAAACATGATAAATTATTATCTTCATGCATAACATGCATTTAATGCCAAGGATTTTGTTTGTTTATTAGTTATAGCCATTTTTCCATAAGTTGACATTTAAAAAAAATTATCTAAAGACGGTGCATGCTACAAGATTTCGGCCGTAATGTCTGAAATTATTACATAATGGCGTTACGTAAAAATTTTAGTCAAACCCATTACGTAGATCGAAACTGTTATTTAAAACCTTGCTTGTACTGTAGCAGTCCTTTGCACTGGTGCTATCATAGGAGAAAAGGGTAAGATGAAAAACAAATTTTTCGCTCATAAATCAGTAGCATTTGGTTTAGATAGTCCCATTTTTCTAATATTCCACATTATCTGTTGCAGTCTTCTCAGGGTTTAGATCAAGTTCAGACCATTGTATTATCTGCTGTATATACCACTGGATGGGTTGGAATGGGATTTTCAAAGGATGGGATGATGGTTGGTTCCAGTGCTATAGTGGGATGGCTTGATGAAGAAGGCCGAACAAGTCTCAAGCAGTACTACTTGCAGGGTTCCACTGAATTGGAAGTCATAGCAGACAAGGGCAAATTGCAATTCACCAGTGTACCACCTTTTGCCGTGCTTCATGGGGCCACCATTTATTTGGCATTTCAATTGAAGTTTGCGGTTCCTCTTACTAAACAACCAATTATATTAGCTTATGGGAGTGCAATTCCAACCCACAATTATCTATCACATCATGATGATAAAACAACCATTATATTGGACTTCTCTGCAGGTTTATTCCTCTCTACTCAGACTTTTTCAAGCAGATACTCCTTATTTTTCATTTCTAATCTTATGGGAAGTTTCACATATGGTCTGCAAATTAAATAACAGAAATTTTAACAAATACATCACTTGTCATGTGTTGCTATTCCTTTTCTACATTATAATGGTGGGTTAACTTCTTGAGGACCATAATAGGCGGATTTTTTAGGACACCTCTTTATTGGCTGGGTGTGACCATCCAGGTTTGTAAGCTTCTTGGGGATTGGGCTTCGATCAAGGGTGCAGCCATAGAGTGGGAAGCGACAATTTTCCCAGCCTAAAGGGAGTTGTCTTTGTTTGTTTGGTCAATGGTTTTTCGCTTGTAGTTCTTTTGAGTAGATCTTGTACTTTCTCTTTCCCTGTTTCTTTCGGTTCACTCTTTGTGAATCTCTGTTCCCGTTTCTTCCTATTTATATGATGAATATGATTATCTATAAAAAAAAAATGGTGGGTTAACTTCTTGAACCCATAAACCTGACATGGGGAAGATGGGATAATCCTGATGCTATTATACTTGTATAGTACAGATCTATTCCATACAAGTGGTTCACATGCTAATCAATCCAGATCCTTCAATCAGGCTGGCCCATATTGGCGACCTCATAGACCAAAAATCAGATCTTAACCATCCTTTTTTTGTTTTTTGCTCTGTTTAAAATAACTAGTCAAAAAAATAAACTATTGGTTTTTTATCCGGAAAGAAAAAAAACTGGGAGTGACTGAGGAAAGAGACCAACTTATGTGAAAGTTTCTATGTTTCTGTGTTTTTTCTTTTCTTCATCATTGGGTGAATAAAGAGACCAATGATTAGATAAAATGGATGCAACATTTCTCATAGTACCACGTAAACAGGATTCCAAAGTTAGGATGGAGATGTTTTTGGAGAAAGGGTTTGAAGGATTTAGGATTTAGAGAAGAGAGAAGAGAGGAAAAAGAGAGGTTAGGGTAAATTGGTTAGTTAGGGATTAGAGAACCCTACTAGCATAATATATAAAGAGAGAACATTACATATATGCCATTTTACAAGTATACCCCCGATATTACATATATCAACAGATGTTGCTTATTTATTTTTGGATCTCCCTCAAAGAACATTGAAAAGAAGATAAATTGAATATCTGATACAACTATATTTATCATCATTGTTGTCGTCATCATCATGTTCATTATTATGAGTTATTTCTATGAACTATTTGGGGTCAGCAACATGAATCCTGTTCCACCATTTTATTCTATCAAAAGCCATCACTTTGACCAGAGCATGTTCTATCAAATCTTTTATCTCTATCTACATCCCTTTCAGCCTTCTCGTTACCCTTTTAACATAATACTTAGGTTAACAGAAGGAAGAAATCTTATCTTGCACTGAGGTTTCTTATCGACAATGAATTCTTGTTATGAACAATTTTATTGAGTTCTCTTGCGGAAATCATAGTGGAAATAGGGACTTCCTTAATGGCAGAGAAATGCCACATGCATGTTCCTAATACTGTGAAGAGGGCATATTGGCTCTGTATGCATGGACAAAGAGAGAGACCTTGGCTAGGCTTGTAGCTGTTCAGACAAAGCATAGAACTGAGGGGACTGTTTTCCTTTTGTCTATTCGTGGTTAGAAGAGTCATTTTCCAAGTGCTCACACTGTCACACACTGTTTCCCTTTCTCAATCTCTCGTCACTGAAGTATACATATATTTGTTGTAACAATTGGCTCCTATTGCTTTGTTTAGTCCACTAGGGCTTCTTACTAAGAGAACCAATCCCACATCAACTAAATAGAGAAATAGTTGTGGCCTTATATACATGTAAGGCCTCTCCACTCATAGCCAATTGGTTTTGAGTTGGATGCTTTAACATGGTATCAGAGCTTTGGTTACGATTTGGTCACGGGTTCGATTCTTTCCACCCTTTGGGTGAGGGGGAGTGTTGAGTGTTGTTTATCACCTCCATTCCCGGGTGCCGCGTATTGCGCCCCATTTGCCCCTTGACCCTCTTATATTCATTGTTACTACTCTCTCCATAAGATCGGTCTTTTGGAGTAATTGGTTGTTAACAGTTACAATGTGTTGTTTTGGAGTTAGAGGCAGAAGACATTTTATGTGGATAGTTCTAGCACTTGAGTTTTGCTTTTGCTCATATTCAGATTTTGTTCTTGAATTTTCTCGGCAATGAGATATCTGAAGATTTTATTTTATTCTTATTTTTTTGAAAAAATATCAGAAAATTCGAAAGGCAATGGATATGTAAGATACTAAGAATATTATGAATATAACTTACATAGTTCGTAAATGTTGACATTTTCGAGAGAAAAAAATAGTCGCGATAGGTCTCATGGATATTATGCAGATGCTGGGAGTATGTTGAATATAATTATCAAGATTTGCAGCTGCCTATGGAAAGCCAGACCAATCCTCAGCTCCTTCCACAAAATTCTCTCTTTTTGAGTTGATTTAAGTGTTCCATATTTGGGGCAAAGCATAGTTACCAAACACCCGTATTATACCCGTATAGTACCCATATAATACTTTTAGGGAGGTCACCGTTTGAAATTCTGTACTTTTACCTTGTTAAGTATTATATGTGTATTGCCATATAATACCCGTTTAATATCCGAATTACGTATTAAACTCGTACAATACATGTATTTTTGTCGTACTTTTATAGTTTTATTGTGTTAAACGCATATTCTTTATTAAATGATTGTTATTAGTTAATATCATGATTTTTATTTATTTATAAATATATATTTATAATAATTAATTATTTTTAACATCTAGTACTTTTGCCGTATAACACGCGTACTTCCCGAATGGATCATTGCCGTATTATACCCGTACCCGTACTTGGTAACTATCAGGAAAGCTAACCAAACAGCTGATTTTGTGGCTTCTTTTTGTGATTCAGAGAGTGGAACCAATGTGCTGCCCCTTTTCCTAGTGATCTTTGAAATATTGTGGAGGATGCAAACCAATGCTTATATACTTGATGTAAATCTTTTAGCTGGTAGGGGGTCCTAACCCCATATCCTACTCACCCAAAAAATATAATTACAAAAAAATTCTCCTGGTATAAAAATAGTCAACATTTACTAATATCAATTTATTACAAGGCATAAATTTTTATCATTTGTGGACATTTCTGCAAATATGTTTTGCACAAGCAACGTCACATTCGGACTAGGTCACTTGCCATCTTCTAAAACTAATTTGAAAATTTCTGACACAGGTATTCAATCAGTTCACACTTGTTTACTGCCAAATAAAATACATCCCAAGCTGAATATCACAAGTACCACTTCAGCCCGAACCGTCTCAATGAAAACTGGTCTTGGACTCCCTCAGTTAGTAAAACGCCCCGATCAAGAAAATTTGGGTTCAATTGTCAAACTGCTCCTATCAGAAATAGGATTGCCTACGGATTTGAGCATTATTGCAGCCGATGCTACTGAATCTGATGGTTTATTTTTTGTACCAACAATGAAGAATTCTTTTTTCCTCCTTTTGACAAAATAAGGAGAGCTATGAGTATTCTTTTTCTTTTGGCAGTAGGAATCACTCAAGTACTTCACCTAACGAATTATATCATCTGTATTGTTCCATATGCAGTGTTGAAATATGCATTTTTTTGATAACATATTCTTCTTCGTAATGTTTATAATCTCCACCTTGCTGATTAAGAAGCTTCTTTTTGATCCTTGCTGCTTCATTCATGATTTCACTAACTTTGTTATATATTTCAATTAAATTGGAACAACCTACACATCATGGAACATGTCAAGACAGATGATAATTTTATTCTATGGCAGGTTCTGCTTCTCTTGCTTCAAATAATACCGATGAGCTGAAGAGGAATCATGGAGTACTGGGTATAATTGGATGGGGCGTGATCCTTCCATCTGGGACAATTGTTGCGAGATACTATAAGAATCGGGATCCCCAATGGTATTATCTTCATATAGCCATTCAGTCTTTGGGATTTATTATTGGGCTTGCTGGCACTGTGGCTGGAATGAGACTTTATGGTAAACTGCATGCCAACGTATCCACACACAGAGGCATTGGAATCTTGGTGGCTGTGCTTAGTATTCTTCAGGTTTATGAATTCTTCCTTTACCTGATAATAACTATTTCATTTACTTGGCCCTTATGCATGGTTATTTAACTGAAGCTTGGCATACATTTGCACACATGGGAGAAGCTATACAAGCAATTGTGTGCCTTTAATGTGGCAAGTTTTTGGGGGTGGGGATCCATTGATCCTCATTTTTCAGGTATCACCTAGGAGATCTCCTGTGCCAAAAATCAAATTAGGCACATGAGTATAACCATCTTCCCAATAAGTTTTTCCCAACTCTGCTCTTTATTTACTGTCAATGTGATGGGGAGGATGGTTATGATTGTTTTCTTCTGTAAGTATTGTTCTATGAGATCTACAGGTGAGACCTATTTAATGGTGGATTCTAACTTACCTATATGCCCGTGTGTTTTGACCCAAACATCTTGTAAACTTTCTCTTGTACGTTCAGGAATACGCCAGGTTTCCTATGTTCAACACTTGTATACTATAGTTTTCTCTGCATATCCCTATTTTTCAGCATTTAAATTTTCCTGTGAATATTTCTAATGCTCAGGTAAACCAAAGAACCATCAGGGAAAAGATATGAAATCTAAATTTCAAATAATCTCATACAGCATTTTTAGTTGTCACCATAGTAACAAAGTTTGGATTCGGGAATTATTCGGCAGGGTTAGTTAAAAAAAAAAGGAAAAAAATTGGCAGATTTGGGATAAGTTCGGAAAATAATAAATTAATAATTATAAAAAATAAGAACGTGATACCAACTAATCCATCTACTAATCTGGATGTATTGACATCTCTTACTATGTTAGACATTTATCCCAATTCCTAAGAGACAATCACTATGTAAACTCGCAAACTCAAGAAAAAAATTACCTAAGGCTTAAGCAAGCTTTATGTAATTTAAGAGAAAAAATAATCTAGATTACATGTTTGTATTTGCAAATTAGATTATATAAGCAATTTAAAAATGTATAGAAACGGGAAAAATAGTAATCTGAATTGATAAAATCAGAAAAGCAATATATGAGTTTATTTATTTGATATAATGGGAAATAGCTCAGAATAAATAGTACAAATCATATTTCTCTGTTGTCGAAATTCAATAGACTAACTAGCATGCAAAATCATTTTAAAAAAAAATTCAATCGAATGTAATCAAAACGCTAAAATAATCTACTCAAATAGAGTTTTCTCCTTCTTCTATCAATTGGCGACTTCAGTCAAATGAAGATTACTTAGTGTGGAATAAGTCTCGGGGTTTTAGCAATAATTCTATTGTTAATAGAAAGTTCATTTTGCCCTCATTCTTATTTTAAAATTCCACATAAGCATGAACAAATAATTTGTGAGAAATCTTGCATTGGAATTAGTTCGGCGTAAGTTTGGAATAATTCGTTCTTTCGGGAATTATTCGAGAATAATTCGCCAGTTCAGGAATTATTCGTCAGTTCGGGAAAAAAAAAGTTTTTTTAAATGTTACCCCTTAAAAAATGAATAGTTCGGAAACAATTTGGGAATTATTCAAGAACTTTGTTACTATGGTTGTCACTATCTCCATTATCCAACAAGGAATTCCATGATAGAGATAGATAAATTGCATCACCATGTACCAGGTGTTCTGTAAACAGAACTGGATTGCTAATTATAAGGAGAACTTAATTATATTCTGAGTCGTAAGATTTTTCTCTATAAATTTTTTTTCATGATTAGTTATAAAAGAGCACTTTACTAAAAAAAGAAAGAAACACGATCACCATGTATCAGATGTTCTGTACAGAACTGGATTACTAATTATGAGGGTGAACGGGATTGCATTCTGAATCATAATATTTCTCTTTTTCTTTAAAATCCTCAATTATTTATTTAAAAAAATGAATATGAGTTGTCATTGTACCAGAAAAAATAATGTAAACCTTCTCCAATATATGAGTTGTCATTCATCCACATTTAACCTCAAGGTGTATATTTAGACAAGATGTTCAAGTCTACAAAAATATAAATCTTATCTACTATTGAATATGCATCAAAAAAGGCCATGATAAACAAGGTTAGGTATATGGCAGTACGTGAGGATTAGTCGTAGTCTTGAGCTCCGGACACCCCACGTTTATCAAAAAAAAAAAGTTAGGTATATGAAAGTATGGAGGAAGTTATATAAACTTAAACCGAGTCCAGAGGCAGCAGTTTTATGGCACACAATTCATGTGTGTGTGTGAGAGAGAGAGAGAGATTATATTATATAACTAAAACTAAAACTAAATCCAGATTTTCATATTGTTAATCTTGGGTGATAGTGGTTATGTTACATTTCAAAACTAACTGTATTTCATATTCGAATATATCAGGTAATGGCATTATTTCTACGGCCCAAGAAAGACTCAAAGAGCCGGAAGTACTGGAATTGGTACCACCACTGGGTCGGGAGGTTTGTTCTCTTCTTCGGAGCTTTGAATATCCTCCTGGGGATTCAAGCTGGTGGTGGAGGGCGTGTTTGGAATCTAGGCTATGGGTTTCTTCTTGCCATCATTCTTATCATAATTATTGTTTTGGAATCATTGTTGTGGATTAGAGGGACAGAGAAGCCAGTCAGGCCTCCCGCCTTCCAAATGAGTTCCATTTAATAGGTTACATTAATACACACGAGGTAATTTTTTTTTATTTTTTTTATTTTGCTACTTCAATCGATTAATAGTCAGGAGTTCCATTTCGTTTATTTTTTAAACTTGAACTTTAGACTACTTTTTTGAAGCAGGGCAGCTCAGACCTCTGCTAGATTTTATATCTCAGGAAAATGTTCTTGATGATGGCAGGAGAAATTAATCCCTGCACCCCCCAAAGCCTTCATTAGAAGGCCATGCCATGCTGGGTTGGATTCTGGTCCAGCTCTATGGCTCGCGGACTGAACCTGAACCTACATTTACAGCTCTTCATTAGGCAGTATATAGCCAATTCGGACCATTCGAATGTGAGCTCACCTCGGCCAAAAATTACACTGTTCATATTGATCTAGCTATTTGATCAATTGATGCACTTATGCCCTTCAATTAAGGACAGTTTCATGATCGTTTATCTTTCTTCTAACCACGCAAATGAAGGTTCTCTATTGGATTGGATAATTTTGTTGGTATGGGCAAATTGTCTGGGCCCCTTTCAGAAATAAAGCGCCTACACTCCCTAGCAGACAAATGGCGAACTTCAAAACACCCCCGAGAACTCAAGGCAAGGGCCTTTGCCGCTGGGTTGGGTGCAAAACCGTTCTTCCTCGGAATAACACCCTCGAGAACTCAAGGCAAGGGCCTTTGCCGCTAGGTTAGGTGCAAAATTGTTCTTCCTCCTTGGAATATGCATGACTTTGCTATGAAGAAAGAGAGAAAAGTTGGCCTTGATATCCACCACAATGGGACATATTTCGGCTGAAATGGAACTCTGAGACGAGGATACCTGATCCACCAACGAGCTCATTTCTTATAGGAAACGAACCCGGGACCAATTTTGCACCAAAGCAAATTCAGTGGCATACCTAAGAGCTAAAGCTTCGGTCACGATAGGGGAGCCTCCTAGAAGCCCTTGTATACTGTCATTCATAATAGAACCTGAAGGAGTCCGAACAACCACACCAACACCTCCTACCGCCTCATTTGAGATCGAGGCTCCTTTAGATGCAACAACAATCCAATCATGGAACAAAGCCACTCTATCCGAGTTTGCATCTCCCGCTACAGAACTAAGAACATAAATGTCCGGACGAAGACTACTGGTTGAATCATACGCTGCCTCCACCAATGAAACAACTTTAGCCCCAGTAGAGAAAGGGGAAGGAGGAGTACCGCTGCACCCGACATTGTTCCTGGCCTTCCAGATATTCCAAGCCAGACAAATAAGTAAAGAAAGAGCCCGAAGCTTTCCCCTTTTTCTAAAGGGGTTGCAACCCAAAATATTTCACTTATCAGTGAAGGAGTGGAAAGTCCTCAAATCCGACCTAGCAGTTAGAAGGGAACTCCACCACACCGCTCAACCAAGATTACACTCAACCAATAAATGCACCAGAGTCTCTTCTTTATCAGTACAAAACAAACATATAGAATCCATCAAAATGTGTTTTCATGCAATATTTGCATTCACTGCAATCACATTATGCAGACATCTCCAAATGAACCGTGTCACCTTTGGAGGAATGGGGAGTTGCCAATGAAATTGCCACAATCAATATGATTAACTGAAGATGAGCTAGGAGCCACCGCTCGACCTAAAGGGTGAATATTAATCAAATGATGATATGCTGATTTGACGGTGAACTTTCTTGAGGAGGCAGGGTGCCACACGAGTTGGTCCTCTTGATAATGATGAGGAATAGGGATTTTGCTGATAGCTAGGACCTCAGCTTCGAGGAGAACCTAGGATAGTCGGGAGAGATTCCAACTAGTCGAGGTAGGATCAATAAAGTCAGACACCATTTTCCATGGGCAATCAGGCGGCCTGGTGGAATAGAGTTTAAAGTCGTGTAGAGAAGGAGAAGGGACCCACTTATCCTCCCAAGCCTTGATGCTATGCCCCGATCTAACGCCCGATTTGACGCCCCATCTCAACCTCGGAGTGAGCACTTTTCTACCGGCCAAAATACTTCGCCATGCCCAGGACGGCCAATGTCCCACCTTCGCACTTAGAAAATCTGTTTGTCTGGGGGTAGTAGATACTCTTTAGCAAACGAGCTCAAATAGAATCTGTATCAGTCATAAGATTCCAGCCCTATTTAGCAAGAAGTCTGAGGTTAAAAAAGGCAAGATTTCGAAAACCCGCTCCACAGACATCCTTGCCCTGACACATGTTACCCCAACTAATCCAATGAGCTCTCTTCTTTTGATCATCCTGGTCCCACCAAAATTGTGCAGCCTTGGTCTCACGTTCTGTCACACAATGAAATAGGCAACTTAAAACAACCCATAGCATAAGATGGAATGACTTAGACTATAGCCTTGATGAGTATGCCCCTCTTAGCTTTGTTAAGGAACCTTCCACACTAGCTACTGAGTTCAGCTATAACTATATCACGAATATTTGCAAACAGATGGGCTTTCGATCTCCCAAACACTGAGGGCAAACAGAGATAGATACCTAGGTTCTCCAAGATAACCATATGAAGAGAGAACTAAGTGGTCAATTTGTTATATCTCCTTCATTTACCAGCCATGGTGTGTGGCCTGTGAATCTAATAAATATATACTTAGTATCCTTCTAATACTATATGCTGGTTGGTGCCATGTGGCATACCTCAAATATCTCGATTCTCTCTTTAGGGTGATATCATGTGTCTACTCACATTAAAACTCTCATTCATTTTGTCTAATTAAATGATGCTATGTCATTAATAATCAAACCACTAGCCACATGGTGGTCCACTCCCTCTATATCCCTTAAATTCTCCTCTCTTCACTCCCACGTTCCTTCTTCCATAGTTAACTATCTCCTCTCTTCTAGAGTTATTTAATGAGCCACATACTATTAAATTCTTTCAGCGTTATTGAAAGGAGGCAAATTTCTACCATCACCTTACAAATTTATTTCTCACTCACAAAAGTTGATGGTCCCTCTATATCCTTTACTTCTTATATATTCTCCTTTTTTTCCCACTCCCACTTCCTTCCCTGTTAAATAGAGTTTTAACTCTTTATGTTATGTTTGGTTGTCGAGAAAATAAGTGAAAATATGGAAAAGAAAAGAAAATTTTAGATTTCTAATACAATTTTTAATTGTGTTTTGTCCAATTTTCTTTTCTCCTCTATGTTTTTACTTATTTTCTAGGCAACCAAACATAGGGTTAAGCGTTACATCCCCTCTTTTCCTCCTTTCTGTTTTTCATGAAATCCCAAGTTGTAATGGCCATAACCACAACTTTCTCTTCTTCTGTAAAGATGAGATCTAAATTATATCATTGAACGAACGATCTCTAAACACCATTTTCCCCAAACGAGGTAGAGTTTTGAAAAGCTTCTCTGATTTTTTTTGATTAACTGTCTATTATTATTATTTTCTGGGTACAACAAATTTTGTTTCTCTTATGCAGTTGCCTAGGCACAAGCACCTCAGATAGACCAATACATCTCAACTATTCTAGACTTCCTTTTATTGAGGTTTGAATTTTATTCTGGACAGTATTGTTTAAGATAATAATTTTTCTTATTCAAGTCATGGTTGGCATTCATATGTGATTGGATGATGAAACTAGTACATCTCATGTATTTAGGTTAATCATGATCTTTTTCCGTATCTCTTGATTTAGCTTGTCGAGCTTCCGAATAATTCCATGAATTCACTACTTCATGGAATTTGATTATAGATGCGTACTCTAAAAATTTGGGTGATTTTTTTATTGCATGGAGGTTGTTCGACGAAATGCCTCAGTAAATCTAAGTTTAGCGGATGACTTTGATTTTTTTAGTTTCTTTGGGTTTCATCCCGGACATGTTAATCCTACAATTATGACTAATGTAGGAATCATATGTCCTCTTCTTCAAACTTTTCCTGATCATTCCCATTTTTGTAAAATCAATTGACACATTTATGTGTCATTTGGATTTGTATCCCGGACATTTTAATCCTAAATTCATGACTAATGTATTATCTTCTATCCTCTACTTCCAACTTTTCTTGATGAATCATTTCTATAAAACCAAATGACACATTTCAAAGAATATACTTTTTTTCCTATCTTACAGATACTACAATATAGGAATGACACTAGGTGACAATCTACAATTAAAACTGCTACTCCATCAAAGGAAAATAGAATAGTCTGATAACGATTTTCTCAAAGGAGCCAAAATCTCCATCACCAAGTTTATCATTTCCAATTAAATCTCTATTTTTCTTTTTTACTCTTTTGAGACTCTTTTAGTATTTGTTACTTCAGTCCTTATAAACGTCTATAGGATCTTATAAGAAATGATATTATTTTTCTTATTATAGGACTATGAAAAACCTTGAAACCTATGTATGCAATGCACTACAGTGCCCAAGGCTTGCAGAGAGGGCTACTACTTAAGATCATCCCGTAGGTGAAAAGCAAACCCGCTCTATCAAGTCTGATAACGGTGGAGGAGACAATGACATCAGTGGAGGAGACAAACGACATCAACATTGTCCACCACTATTGTCTTATATATATAGTTCTGACTTCTGAGAGCTTTGATTATCATGTTCAAATTGGCATTCCAACTTACACTTTTAAGGTGGTAGTCTTTGTAAATCAAAGTGGAGTTATAATTATTTGGAGAGTGAAAAATTATTTATTTTGGTTTGACAGTAAATGGATGAAAATAAGTACCATAATTTTTCTTGGATGTGGGATAAATTTATGTTAATTAGCTTTCACTCAAGATGTTGTAATACATTACGACTCTCCATGACCACCAATTCTGGGATGGATACCTTTTAAATGGGGTCTTGAGAGATCTCTTAGAGAAAGCCCAATCAACAATGATTTCCCTCCTTGGTCATTTATTGATTGTGGTTAATGTGATTCATATCTTACATTTCCCTTATAAAACTCATGACAAACTGCCTCCTATTATAAGATAATAGCCAATAGCTCGTCTGATTGACATTTTGCACAACCAACTTGAGAGTGAGTGGCAGATCTAGATTCTCATGTGAAGGTTTTTCACAAGCTTATCAGCTAGGGCTGTTAACCTGCCTACTATTGTAACATAATTACCTACTAAAACTTTTAGATAAAAATATTTTTTATCAAGTTAATTTAAAGTTATTATTTCTTAATTTTCTCCTTATTGTATCGGTGCATCGCACAGGGTGTTTGCTAGTAATATAATATTTCTTTCACAGGTCACGCATTAGCTCATTACTTGCCACACACTTACGTGAGCATGCATCTAAACCTTTCAGAAAACCATTTAAAACTTTTATTGCTATGCATCCCCTCATATGGTCTAGGCTTTTTAGCGGTACAAACGGGCCCAATTTGAGCCACAAAATCTATTGTAAACAGGTCGGGCTTAGGCTACCATTTAAAAATACAAAAAGGCTAACCCAAGCCCGGCCCATTGACTCGAGGTGTTAGAATCATGACAACCACTGAAGGCCCATGCCTATACTAAGCCCTTATACGAAATTTAAGTCCCATAGCATTTGACAAGTCTAAAAAAATAGCGATTATTTGACTTATTTAAAAAATAAGAGCCAAAATTGAAATAAGACTATTAGGTACACCATACATGTCTAATTTTTTTTTTGTTAGAGGGTAATCTAAACACACACACATTAGAAGTTTTACCTTTTTTTTTTTTTTGGTAGTCATCATTTACCTACGTTAGTCCAGTCAGTATGGTCAGAAGTTAGATGGGGGGCATTGGAGCTCTTGCAACTCATACCTATGAGCGTGGGATTTTACTCCGGGTCACAAAGATGTTTTGAGAGTCGCCACCTATTAATTCAAAGAGGATAAGTCTCTGGGTTGTGAATAAGGTCTTAGTCTGCGGTAGAGTTTTAGGTAAGAGGTTCGGTTAAGTCTGGGGAAGGTGTTAGGCACCCTGAGACTTCCATTTTTCAATGGTTCCCTACTTGCTAGGTGTAAGCCAATGAATTCAAAGTTTGTTCAAATGTCTAAGTGTTTAAGATAATACTAAGTTAAGAAAGAAAAGTTAACTAGGATCGAATCGGGGTTAGGTTGCCTACGTACTCACAAAGTGAGATCAAACCGAGCGTAGTTTTGGCACATGGGCACGTGCCATGGCTAGGGGTGTGTGTGTGTGTGTACCAAGGGTGGTTAATGGACTAGTCCGGTAGACTAGAATTTGGTTGACCGGGTTTGGTTAAGTGCATGGTTCAAGCCCAGTAAGCTTAGGGTTAGTCCGGCAGACTAAGGATTAGTCCGGTAGACTAGAAATAGGCCCGATAAGCCAAAGGGTAGGTCCGGTAGACTTGATTTAGGCCTGACAGACCAAAATCAGAAAAAACCAAGGTTAGGGTTGCTAACCAAGGTTAAGGGTCAAACTAACCATGGTTAGGATTGCTAACCACAGTTGAGGGTAATAAGGGTAAGCTCAACTGGCTGAGGTTGAGCCCGGTAGGCTAAGGGTAAGCCCTATAGGCTAAGTGATTAGGCCCGGTAGGCCAAAAAATCTGATTTAACCGAGGTTAAGGTTGCTAACCGGAGTTAAATGAGTGTTAACCATGATTAAGGTTGCTAACCGGAGTTAAATGGGCCAAAGCAGAAACATTTTGGGCATTTCAGAATATTTTGAAAATTTGTAACATTTTTCCAGACTTTTTCAGGGGTAAGGGATGCTTAACCACAGTTAAAAGTTAACTAGAGTTGGGTTAACCCTAGTTAAGGGTCCAAGAAGGTCAAGATGGGCCCAGAGAGTATGGTAGGGCCTAGAGTGGCCTCCTACCAGGTCTAGGCCCTATGTAAAAGTCTAACAGTAGAAGATGGGGAATGGCGGTAGACAATTTACCGCAATTCCAAACTGCTCACTATTTAGAATGGCAGTAAACAGTCTACCGCCATTAATAGTGTTCTCTGTTGCAGGTTTTGCAGGTCTGAAGCATGGATCAAAGGGTGAACCCAAGGGTCAGGAACCCATCAGGGTTGGTCAAGGGACTCCCCACAATATCCTGGGCCTTTGGTGGGCCCTGGACCTGGTCTGAAATGGGCCTAAATTTAGGTCATTTAACCATAATTAAGCAGCTGGGTTAGGCCTGGAAGGACCAGGAGAGGTAGAGCAGGGTGAGAGGAGTCCAACCATGGCCTTGGACTGGACCAGGGCCCACCCGAATGGGTGCTACAGGGCTGCAAGTATAGATGACCAGGAATTGCGGTAATTATTCTACCGCAATTCCTGGAAAATTCTATAAAAGGATTTTCCCCTACTGGGGACTATACTAGTAGTTGTCCAGGGGATCCCTCATGGCCTGAGGGTCCCCCAGAACCTAAGGGGAGGAGCTATGCAAAGTGAGGGACTTTAAACCCGAGATCAAAACCTCAAGGGGTTCCCCATGCTTACGAGGGAGGCAGGGTGACCCCTGTCCTTGGTTGCTATGCACTACAAACTGAAAGAGAAGACCCCTGGAATACGACCAGGGGTTTACAATGCTTTGACAGAAAAATAAACAAAAGGGAAGGGATTCTACCCTCTTGGTTGAGCTTGGACAGTGGCTGTAGGCGGTGGTGCACGGTGGTGGAGCAGCTGCGAGACCTAGGGATGGCCTGGGGTAGCTCCTAGGTACCCTGAGGGTCTGCCTTGATGAAGGGAGATAGCTAAGGGAAGGTGGGTATGGGCTAACCGAATTCCTACAGCACTTTGGTATGGTTTTTTTTGAGTCCTTAAACCCATGGAGGAGGGGGGGTTTATATAGGCTTGGGAAGGCCTTGGGGTAGTTTAGAGATTAGTATAGACATGCTACACACTGAGGGGGCGGAGCAGGAGTGGTCCAGAGGGGAGCCAGATACGAATTTGCAGAAATAGGGTAATGTCGGTAATGTCATTACCGCCATTACTGAACCAGGACATTTTGGTAATGACAGTAATAGTATTACCACCATTCTTGGTATTTTGCCTTAACAGGCCCAACCCTCTCACACTTGAACTGGGAACACTATTCATTTGCCATATAAGGTAATGGCGGTAATGTTATTACCGCAATTATTGGAATTTTTGAATTTAGGGGTGTGGGCCCCACTCCAACGGCTGCTAAGGTCTTGTGGGCCCCTGTTTGGGCCCACAGAGGTTTCTGGGCTTGATTTTATGGTTTTTGGACCTCAGGGGGTGAACTAGGGTTTACGTAGGGTTAGACTAGGGTTTACCTAGGGTTTGAATAGGGTTTGACCTAGGGTTCACATAGGGTTAGGCCTAGGGTTTAATCAGGGTTTGCCTAAGGTTTAGGGCTTAACTAGGGTTAGGCGTAGGGTTCACCTAAGGTTAGGCGTAGGGTTTGATCAGGTTTTGCCTAGGGTTTAGGGCTTGACTAGGGGCCTACGATTCACCTAGGGTTAGGCTTAGGGTTTTATTAGGATTTTCCTATGGTTTAGGGCTTGACTAGGGCTTAGCTGGGGATAACCATGGTTAAAATTTATTAACAATGACTAAGGCAGAGTGTAAAAATTGGGTGCTTACAATACCTCAAGGGGATTAGATCCCCAGACCTCCCCTATGGAAGGCCACACCCCTACCACTCACACAAGAGGCGGTGGTGTTCTTTTTGCTTTCGTATAAAAAAATGGAAAAAGTTTTTTTTTTTTTAACTTAGCTTATTTTGTTAAAGCATGTGAACATTTTATAATCATTTATGTCAATTATCGGATAATTTTGTCCATTAAAATTTTGTCATTTCCTATTAATTATTATACCCTATTTCTAGTTTGAATTTTTTTGTCATTTTAAAAAAACTACAAATACTCTTCAAATAAGTTTTTTTTTTTTTAATTAACGTGGATATCCCGAGACTTAAAGATTCAGACTAGCCCCACGTGCTGCGAGAATACCCTCACCCCATACAACTGATATCGAGGGGAGCCTAGGAATCAACCTCGAAACCTCACTGTTCGTCCTTCATCTACTGGGCTACAACAGATACAATTATATACATTACCAAACATGCTATTAAATAATAAAAGCTTATTTTAATTTTTTTTTCCAAACAAATTTAATATATGACAAGACATGTAAAAAAATCTATTAAAGTAGCTCTTAATAGATAAAATACAGATTTGCCAAACCCCCCTCCCCCAATATCTTTGACTGAATTGACATTTGACAGACAGTAATTAGTGTCTACAACAACAGGATCATCCATTTACTTTTCACATTGAAGTTGCATACCAAGTGGAGAAGTAAGTGTAATTCATTATCAATCACCATCCAATTAATAATGTTACATGATCAGATGCGACGTAACTTCCCAAAATTGTTGTAACAGGATCTCGATCACCACTCAGTGATGAAGTAAAGATATTTTTGGAATGGTGGGATCCACGATGGTGCTGCGAGTTATTAAAATAATCAACACCATTCAATTATTGGATCATGATGTTTTGTTTTCTCTTCCCTTCACAGGAGCAAGGTCTTAAGTATCTCTTAGGTGGCAAGAAACAACAAATTTATAGGCGGTGATAGCTCACATTATATATTACTTTAACCGGTTACACAATAACATAACCATCACCAAATAAAAAAAGTCAGAAGTATCTCCACCTGTTTCATCTATTCACTCTTATGGGTATTGACATTAGTCTTCATTCTTATTTCAATCATTTCAATTAACTCTCACTTATAATTTCATTCAAATTTGCTCTCATTTCGATTTTTAAATCTGTTTTTGTCTTGTTAATCATTTATCTTACATTTTAGTCTATGCAACAAACATTATAGGAAAGGGATTGATAGCGGTGCTTACATTTCAAATCACACATATATTTGATTTTATATGTTATTTGTATAATTGGTTAAAGTAAATATATATGGATCTATCACATGTTTATAAATTTGTTATTTCTTGCCACCTAACGATTTATCTAGGTACATGCTTCCCTTATGCATTGCCCCCAACAAAAAGACAAGGATTTGGTGTGGGACCCATAAGGATTTCACAATACCGTGCCCTTATCTTTTGGCCCGTTACTCGAGAGGGTCGTAGCATTGTAGGAAAGAAGGATATCACTAGAGAATATTCAAGTAAATTTGGCTCATAGGCTTGACAAACCAAGTTTTTTTTTTTCGGTAAATGTGAGTATCCTCGATCCACACTCAGACTAGTCCCACGTGATCTATAGGTAAGCTCCCAACCCATACATATCCGATATTGAGGGGAGCCCAGATTCGAATTCGAGAACTTCGAGCTTATGTTTCGTCCTTCAAACCACTAGGCTGCACCCTTGAGGGTTTCTGCAAACCAAGTTCAAGTTACAATGTTTTGGCTTGATCAAAGGATAGCGTTTTTTAAAAGCTGGAAAATGTGTTCAAGTGGAGCTCAAGCCATGTCCCATTTTATTTGGCTCAACTCCTTTTAAGGCTCAATTTGGCTTAAGCCCAGCTTGAATATTACATTATATATAATAATAAATATTACTTACAATAATATTTAATATTAATATAATAATACTTTTTAATGAATTTGTCAAGCCATTCTATTCGAGCCGAGCTTCTGACCTCGAGCTCGGTTCAATTTGCCTAATATTCTTGTTAATAGGCTGGTAATCAAACTAAAACACACACTATATACTCGGCACACACACAACACACTCCCAGGCCCAAAAAAAAAAAAAGGTGTAGCTATTATTTATGATGTGATGTTTATGATAAGAGTGGTACAGATATATTGAATGACATTTCATTTATCAACACATACATAGCATTAAAACAGATGCCTAAAAAAGGTAATTTACTAGTTAGATTACAAACAAAACCGACTACTTTCTTTCCTTCTTTGTTTTAATCATCAATAAAACCCTGAGCTAGAGAGAGAGAGAGAGAGAGAGAGAGGGGCTAGAGAGAGAGGATCAGTGCTCGTAATCTGTTTGAATGATCAACACCTTATCTGGCTTCTCCAGAGACAATCCTGAGGCCCACCCTATCATTCTCAACAGTGCTGGGCATTTGTCGTCTGGTACGTTATCTCATAAAATTACTGAATTTGCCATTTTGACATGGCACGGCCAGATATCCGTTGGGTGGCTGTGTCCGTGTCTCCTCGGTGGGAACCCATCATCCAATAATGAGTGTGTCCTGACAAATCTCAGATGCGCCCACACCATTCACTTCCAACTGGAAGCCATTGAATCACATAAGGACACGTTTTGGTCAGGTGCAACACGTGTCTCGTTTTCATAGCAGGTTGTTTTCCACTAAAAGGTCATGGGCCCTACTTTGGGCCACCACCAAACGTATCGTGTAGTAGTGCAGGTCCATTTAGCCAAAGCCCAATAATGACGCATTTGTCTTACTCGTTCTTCTTTTCGTACTGTAATTCTCAGATGGGAGAAACTAAGGGTGATGTTAGCGGCATCGCTAATGTCTTTGCCTTGTATGTTTTCTCTCCCCATCAATTGCCTTCTCTCGCTTCAGTGTTAATCTTCTTTTCTTTCTTTGGCCACTAATATATGTAATCTTATTATTATTTTCATAGAAAAGTTATTATATAACACACACTAGGCCTGGCCTGTCTTAAGGAGGGTTGATGGGTAATCTTACTATTCTTGTTGCCAAAAAAAATGAAAAAAGTAAAAAAAATAATAAAAATTATTGGACCTGCGGATTGATCGATCGCACTCCTTTTTCTTCATGGCTATTTATTCTAATTCTAATAAATTAAAACAAAACTAAAATATTTACATTGTCTTGAGGCGCCTAAGCAATATTGATGATTGGATGCGAGACAATAAAAAGAAAGCTAGTCAAGGTCCTTAGTTGAGGATGTTAAGAAGAGTAAATATTAAAGACAATGCCATTATTATCTTACTTGCGTGAAGATGTTAAAATTTTATCGAAATTAAAATGAGAATTTTTTGTGTTTTTACTAGATTCATTGCCAACTATTTAGTTACATTGCCTTGTGAGATTATTTGACTGGTGTACTGAATTTCCTCTTAATATTGACCTTTTCATTGTTATCCATGTCAAAGGGATCGAGATCCATTTTGACATTTTTCCATCCAAGATTTAGTCCAGGATTTCAATGGCTAGGATGATACAACCATTAACCCTGATGGTACTAGGCCACACTATATATATCAATAATTTTTTTCAATATTTTTCCAGCTACTGTTGAAGAGCTCTCTACTAAGGACACGGTCAATGAGCTGAGCCAGCTCGATTTGGTTTGAAATGAGCCAAGCTTAAGTTAGGTATTTGAGCTCATCGGGGCTGAGCTAAGATAAATGACTGAGCTCGTTTGTTAACCGAGTTGAACATAATTAACAAGTTGCTCCGTTCGGTTAATTTTATTGTGTTATCTATAATATCCCTAATAATATTAGTTTTTACATAAAAGTTAAATAAAAATTCATTGTTTAGTAAAACTTAAAGGTAATTTCAACATTTTAAAATTCTCATGTATCTTCTTGTTTTAGAAACCTTAACTTACAATGAGAACCCTCTTCGAATAAAACCTTTAATACAGAGCTGCTTTGAAAATTTATTATCAATTTTAATAAGGAATGACCTTCGGAAATGGCACTACAGTTAATTTCAAATATAAGTAGCGCAGTCCCAAAACAACAGGAACGACAGCTCACGAGCTGACTCAAGCTCGCTTATTTATAGACGAGCTTGAGCTAGTATTCGAGAGCTCGAATCAAGCTTAAGTCAAGCTTGAGCCAGCATAGATATGTCACAAGCCGAGCTTGAAAAGTGTCAGCTAACTCATTTACATCCCTACCTCTCTACCCCCAGCAGTCATGGGAGAATTTGTTTCGTTGAAGGCTTTTCTTTTTGGGGGTGTCGATATCATTTTACCTATAAAATATGTAAGCCTCCTTATATTCAATATTTCATAACTTAAAAAATTCTTGATATTCAATGTTTTTCTAAGAACCAACTTGTTTGGTTCTACAGTTTAAAATTAATATATATTTTTTATATTTATTAATCTATGTACTTTAATTACAAGAATGCATTTTTATATTATACTCTACTATATACCTATTTTATTTTCCAAAAAAAAAAAAAAGTATAATTTATCTATTGTTGTTAGTAGTTAGGATTAGTAGCAGTCGAATCAACCTCCGTCGTAACATCTCTAGAAAAAAATTATCCTTCATATAATTTGATACCCTTATGAAAGGGACACACTTCACCATCTACGATAAATGAGCATGTATCTACACATTGTATCTATAATATTTGTTTTTTCAACACTATATGTATGACACATGTAAACTTTGATAAGTTAGAGAATATTAATGATATTTTGGCTCAACATTAAAGATATTTTGACTCAATTTACGTTTATAGTACCATCTCTTTCTCAAATTTAGGAAGTTTTTTTTTTAAACTAGAGGTGTTTTACGTTTATAGTACCATCACTTTCTCAAATTTAGGAAGTTTCTTTTTTTTCGTGGAACTCGAGGTGTCCTCAACCCTTTGGGTCAGGAAGTTATATCTCCTATTTACTTTGGGTAGTGATTTAAAACTCTCGAGTACCTACTATGGAGAGCTTCATCCTTGGATTTTCACTCTAATGGTTTCAAGGATTAAGTGAGTCATCATTTAAAACATGTGAGGACAAAGGAGCCATTGGATTTTCAATCCAACGCCCAGCTCTCGATAATAGGTACTATCGAAAGAGTTTTTTTTATCACTTTCTTTTTTCTTTTCTAAATAAGGGTGTTGAACATCATACCCACAAACACTATTGGGGGTGTTTGGATTAGATTTTTTTGGGCCAAAAATCAATTATGGTAAAATTGATTGTGTAGAATTAATGGTCAAATAATCATTTTTTTAAATAATAGTGTTCGGGGAATACGTAGGTGAGTCTCTCAACTTCGTATTCTTTGAACATTATTATTTGAAAAAATGATTATTTGATCATGAATTTCTACATAAGCAATTTTATTAGAATTGATTTTTAGCCAAAAAAATCCAATCCAAATGTCACCTATATTTCAATCGTCAAAAGGATAACATTCATATGGAAAAGTTCTTTAAAAACATTTAAAAAATAGGTTGTATTGCAATAATAAAATTTTAATTTTCGTTAGACTCGTAATCTTCTCCAGTTGTAACCGGTTTTTGGCAAAACCGGTTACACCCCTGTGGTCATCACGTATCCATTTTTACACTTCTTAACTGTGGTTAAGATTCACTTACCCCTAGGGTTCACCCACCTATCTTTAGTTTTTAGAAAAAAATTAACCCTACGAGTTGGTAAATTTTAACCATACTTAACAAAATTTTGTATTATTTAAAAAAAAAAACCAAGGATAGTTGGGTAAACCCTAGGGATGACTGAATCTTAACCACGGTTAAGATGTGACAAAAGGAACATGTGGCCACCTCAGGGGTGTAACCAGTTTTGGTAAAATCGGTTACAACTGGAGAAGAATACGTCCCTTTTCGTTAGTCTTTTCCCTATCAAGAGGGGTCGAGAATACAATATAAACGAGCTCAAAATGCATCAGACTAGCTTGTTAAGTACGCAACCTTTTACGCGTTAAAAAGTATTTTTCATAATTCATATCAGAACAATTCGTGTATGCTATGGTGCGTGTATGTGTTATGTATAGTATGTGTGGCTGTGTGCTATGTGTGTATAATAGAAAAAACCAAACATAGTCCCACATCTATGGAATAAGAGGGTGCATGTGGGTGATGTGGTGTGTGCCATGGGGCGTGTGTATGAGTTAGGTCTGTATATTGTGTATAGTGTGTTATAAAAAAAAAGTCATGAAAAGAATCATGTGAATGAACATAGTCATGTTCACTCAACTTTAATATTTTCTTATAATTAGTTAAACCAATATATCCATTTTTGTTTTTTTTTTGGCACAATTCGGTTTGGCCACAACCTCAGTTAATACTTTTAGTATTAGTTCAAAGTTATTGGGTTAATGCCTAAGCATTTGACGCTCGGTAGAGGATGGATATTACAACCATCACATCACATCCTGTGACTTGATCCTGGGGACAAACCCATAGATGTGTACATAATAATTGATTAATTATAAATTAGTATTTTCGGTTGAACATTTAACGGAGTAACCCAAAAATGCCTTGAGAAGGGGTATTTATTTAAAAAAATAGTATAAAAAAATACCCTTGTATTTGTAATGGCCTTGGATTGTCTCTTGGCGACCAGAAAGGACTTGTCTCGGGTTTCATAAAATAGGTGACAAGTGGTGGAGAAGTCAAAAATCATGGGGCCCATGATTTTGACTTCCACACCCATAATAAGACATGTGATGATAAGTGTGTGAGAATAAGGGTGAGAGATATCAAATGGGGAGAAGTCAAAATTATGAGAGAAAATGAAATAACTTCTCCCTATTTTTATGCCAACTGTCGCACAATGTATGGAACCCTGAGAGCCCTTTCTGGCTTCGCCAGAGACAATCCGAGGCCGTTTGTAATAGTATAAAAAAATTCCCTTCTTAGTGTTTGTAATTATCAAATTATCTATTCTCAAGACATTTTTTGGGTTGCTCCGATTGAATAAAACTCTAATGGATACATTAGTGTGGGAAATGAGCGAGACATTGTAATTTTTTTAAAGAGAAAATGAGCCACACAACCTTATGTCACGTCATCTAAAAAATTATCAACAAATGTATCAAAAGTTCATTAATATGGAACGACTTGGGCTCTTCTCTGGTAGCAATTGGTACAGAGACCGTTTACTTTCTACTTTCTCTTTTGAAGTGTTATTTGAGTCAGTCTATGGTACTCTCAAATATACTCCCTAATTCTAATCGATCATAACCAACTATTAAGGGTCAGGATTTGAGTTGGCTTATTTTATCTTTTCTAATGTCACATCAGGTCTAATCCTAAATGAGATAAACAGTCATGATTTGGGAATACATGTGGGAGTATACTTTGAGAGTATCCCTAGACTAATTCGTGTTATTTACCCATATTCTTACCTTACGAGACTTGTGCATGCCAATTAACAGTTTGGTTAGTATAAGCTTTTAAAAATAAGTTTGAATACAACTTCGAGCTATGCTTCACGGCGTTGAAGAGCTCTCTTTTTACATTATCTAAATGGCAATCTTAAAATTTTGAAGCTAAAAAATGTATTATAAAATTGCCATTGTTTTTCTATGTAATTACAAATGTATCATTAATATATTAATATAGTGTAAAACGAGGAGATCCGCCTCAACGGCGTGAAGCAAAGCTCCGGCTCAAAATTAATCTCTTTAAAAAGTGTACATATTTAAATATGAATTGGAGCTCTGCGTCACAGCGTTGAAGGGGAGCTCCTTTTTACAGTATGTAGATGACACCCTTGCAATTTTGAAACCAAAAGTATATCATAAAATTACTCTTGCCTTTCTAGATAATTACAAAATTGTCATTTTTATAGTGTAAAAAGAGGAGCTCCTCTTCGAGTTCCACTTCAACGCCATGAAGCAAAGCTTGGGGTCAAAATTAATCTTAATAACATTTGGTATATACACTTGTTATACCAATCTACTCATCAATTGCTACCGAGATGACTTCAACTGAAAGACTGTAATTGATCTGAGGATGTCTTTAGGGATAGTGGCACGCTATCACCATCCTTCTAGAGGGCCGAGTAGATAGGGGTAATAATGGGTGCCGTCTCTTCTTAATGTTATTTTCCTAAAAAAGTTAATAGGTCCACATTGGGATATGACCACTTGTGGTATATTATTGCAGACCTTTATAGCTAAGCCAATAGAAGAAATATTTGTATTTATTTGCATTTTCCAAGGTTCATCGGGTTAAGATAATTTATATTAAGAATTTTTAAGTAAAAAAAGAGTTTAATTGTTTTCCTCTGTTTTTGGGTAGTAGTAATAATAGGCCACAATGCTTAGCAGAAGTTTACTGGACAAGGAGTTTTTTTTTTTAGTAACTAATTAAAATAATAATTAAATATGACAAACCGGAATGTCTTTATATAATCCATTTAGAGCTCAAGAATGGGAGGACTCTTCAAGAGGAGATCATGAATTATGAAAATGCACCTCCAAAAAATAGTCTTTCTTTTGTTAGAAAATGTGCTTAATATATATCACGAACATAATGTATACTGAACGGAATTTAAAATTGAGCCTCTTGATATTCTTGATATTGTGTAATAGTTCAATGATAGTCACATTCTTAACTAAAAATCAGATTAATTAAAATTTTAGTGTTGCTGAAAATATGTATGTTATTCTAACTTCTAGAGGAGCTTACGCATTCGAAAATGATTTATAGTCAATTCGTATTTACATTAAATTTTCAAATAATTATTTGAATAAATATTTGGCGAAGTGAATTTAAATAGTAATCTTATTATTCACTTAATATATATGATTCAATAAATATCTGATCAATCATATATATACATAATTTATTAAGATTAAAATTATTTTATTAATACATATTTTTTACATAATTTAAGGCACATTAAATTATTGTTTTTAATATAGATAAGGATAAAATGTTAATTTGTTACTTTTAAATATAATATATTTTCTTGTACTTTTCTATATTTTTCTTTCTTTTAAAATTTTTAAAAGTATTAAGTTAATTCAAATATTATTCGAATTCAAATATTTTAATTGGAGTCAATATTGAATATCCTATTTCACTATTCATCATATATTTATTCGAATTGAGATAATCAGGTATATAATCAGATATGAATTATATCACTATACACTTTGAATTCATTCCATTTACAATTCTACTTAGAAGTTGAATCTCACAATCTAGGGTAGTGTTTCTTTGATTGTTTTATTTTTGTTGCAATCTCAACTTAGTTTGGTTAGTACATGTTTTAATTAATGAGAGAGCATATTAATCATCACACTCATTCTAAGGGATTCGATCCATGTAAGAGATATAATTATGTTTTTTAAGTGATTTTTTTTTTATAGTTGGCAGACCCCTACCTGTTTTATTAATTGAAAAAGGCATCTACAAGAGGGGACATAAAACCAAAACCCCTAACTAGAACAATCATGATCTAATGTTGAATATTCCTAATTTATCAATCCTAATAATTCCTTTCAGACTCTCTATGTGGTAATGACATGTGTCACTATTTTTTCTTGTTAGGTTGAAACCACAATTTCCTTTTTAAAAAAAAAAAAAAAAAGTTTTCTTAACTTATTGATGGGATAGCAATGATAGGAGTTTAGATTCTGTCCAATTGCGATTTGCGATTGAACCCTCCCAAGTTTAACTGTAATCACAATAGTGCTGTAAATGAATTGGATTCATACCGGATCTACCTAGTCCAAATCTGATTAATATTAATATCTTTAAAATTATTATTTTAATTTAAATTTTTTAAAAATATGGGTAGTACTATAATATATCTATGAAGTTATAATAATAATAAAATTATTATTAGTATTACTACCACTACTACTTTTATAAATATATATATATATATATATATATTGTAAATGAATCGAATTTAATCAAATCACTATAGATCTTAATTCGATCCGATTATAATCAGATTCAAATTTTGGGTAAATTACACTGACCTCCTCTGAGGTTTGGTGAAATTTCACAAACCTCTCCTATAGTTTATGAAATTATACTACCCTCCTCTCAACTTCAGTAGTAACACATACTCCCTTCCATTAGTTTGTCGTTACTTATACTAATGGATTTTGATGATGTCATCATTTAAACGTTTTAAAATATCTAAATTACTCTTCTTAAGGACAAAGTCAGATAATTCACTAAAATAAATGATAATTGTGTTTGGTTTAAGGTTAATATATATTTCCAAAACTAAAGTTAATAATATCAACGTATGGTAAATATTTTTTTTTTCTTCTAAAAATCCAAGGGTAGATAGATGAACTCTAGGCGTGAGTGAATCTTAACCATATTTAGAGGTATGAAAAGGGACATGCGGTGGCTTATAGAAACCCTTTAATGTGATTAAGCATAATTAACTTAAGGTTAATATATATATATATACATTATTATTTGTATTAATTAATTAATTTTAAAATAATAATTAATTATTATTTTAATAACATTTATAGGAAAATCATAAGTTTATTAGTATTAAACTTAAATTATACACTCACGAGTTGGAAATAAGAGAGAACTCTACAATAGTGGAGATAGATAGGGCTCTAGGTTGAGATAGTGAGTTCCAAACTTGTAAGAGTTGGAGATAAGAAAAGAGTCTACAATAGTGGAGATAGAGAGGGCTCTAAGATGAAATAGTTGGTCCCAAATTTGATCGGTGGAGATTAAAGAGAAAAGCCACATGTCATCTCTAAAATAGAACTTATGAGATTAAATTGATTAAAGTTTGAAGAGCAAAGAAAAAGGTTTTATTTCTTTATATTATAGTAATAGATAACTAGCAGAGACCCCGTGCGATGTAGGGGTAATAATTTAAGAATATTTAAAATTAAATAATATTATTTATTTATTTAAATATTAAGTAATATATTTTAATAATGTTTAATAAATTTTATTTTTAATAATATAATTTTTTTAATTGATAAACATTATTATTTCTATTAATTTAACTGACTTTATAATGATAATTTGTTATTATTTTAATAGCATTTAATAAAAAATAATAAATTTCTTAGTATTATACTTAAATTAATACACTCAAGAGTTGGAGATAAGAGAGAACTCTACAATAGTAGAGATAGAGAGGTCTCTAAGATGAGATAGTAGATCCCAAATCTGCAAGAGTTGGAGATAAGAGTCCCTCTACAATAGCGGAGATAGAGAGGGCTGGATGAGATTGTGGGTCCCAAACTTGAATGTGGAGATTAAAGAGAAAATCCACATGTTATCTCTAAAATAGAAGTTATAAGATTGGAAGGATTGAGTTTTAGAGAGCAGAAGTCTTATTTCTTTATATTATAGTATAGATGAGAGAAGTGGGGTTAAAAAGTTGGTTGATTTTTTTTTAATATTCCTAATGAGTCTCAATTTTATAGTATCTTACTGTGAACGTAGTTAATAAGGTGAATTGTTTATATTTTTCAGATTTTATTCATAACTCTATATAAAAAAATTTAAGATATTATTTTATCTTATTTTACATGATAAAAGTTAGTAGAGGTAATGAAGTAATAACAACTACAACTAACAATAATCTCTCTATATCTTTACGATTCCCTCAAATCTTTATCCTTATCTTCTTTCATGCTCTCTCTTTAGTCTCTTTCATTGAAGAAACACACCCTCTTTACGTGGTAACTACTTTTCAAGAGAAAAAGTAAGGCTTTTTGGTTCTCAAAATATCTCTTTCTATACTAACGTCCATGTCCTCACAATTTTTTTAAATCTAAAAAGTCCCTCAAGTTTCTATATCCAAAATATTTTTATTTATTTTTAAATGCCTTCACTAGGATCCCTCTTCCCAGTCTCTCTCCCTTTCCCCTTTCTCTCTCACGTGCATTGCACGTGCCGCCCACTAGTTTCTCTATATTATAGTATAGTATATATATATATACTAGTAGAGACCCCATGCGACGCACGAGTAATAATTAAAAAATACTTAAAATTAAATAATATTATTTATTTATTTAAATATTAAGTAATATATTTTAATAATATTTAGTTAAATTTATTTTTATTTGATAGACATTATTATTTGTATTAATTAACTGATTTTATAATAATAATTCATTATTATTTGATAGAAAATCATAAGTCTTTTAGTTATAGTATATATATATATATATATATATATATATTTATTTATTTTTCCTTCTCCAGTTGAATAGTTCGGTTCCCAATTCTCAAAAAAATTTTAAATAAGTTCTAGCTATGGTGCTTTTCGGAACTGTCGACCTGACCATCCCAATTTTACTGATTCAACCGTCTAGTCTGGTCCAGTTTTCAAAACACTAGTTTTAGGAGCTACTTACATATCTAATTTATAGTTTTCAATTTACCTGTTAACTGTCGTTGTAGCTTGACAAGCAAGAGACCAATCACAATTACTAAGAGGCCGTTTAGATACTAAACACCGGAAATGACTTTCTGTTTTCAAATATTTTAAGTATGAAACATGTTTGACATTACTAATGATACTTGTTTTAAAAAATGAAAAAAAAAAAAAAAGCGATTGATAACCACATAAAAAAAAATTAGAAAAAAAATATTAATCTCAAATAATTAAAAGTCTCACCCATAGAGGTGGAGCACTCCATGTGTTTTTACTTTTATTTTTTTATTTCTAAAAAACAGAGATAAAAATAATTTTTTGTAACCTTAATTTTCAAAAAAAAATTGTATTAGATTTTAAAAACAAAAACATATTTTATGCATATTTTTTTTAAATACAAAATATAAAAAATAAAAATCCTACCAAACAGGGTCTAAACTAACCACTTGTTGCCTAACATAAATAATGTCATGTGCCAAAAGGAAAAAAATAACTTCTAGTCTCGGCATATGGAGCAATGTCAGCCAGGGCATCGCCGTTGTAGACCTACTATCAATATTAGGGCGATCTTAGTCGAAACCCTAGTTAGACAGGAAAAAAACACAATAAACACAAAAACCCTATCCTTAGGGCATGTTTGGTTTTGATTATTGCAGTTATAAGTGGTTATATTGGTAAGCATTGTTATGAATAAGTGATGTTGTGAATAAGCACTAGACAACTAATGTTCAGATTGGTTGACACCCTGTCCATAAGCGATGATATTTTTAAAATGTATTTCGGTCATTTGAAAAGGAACGAATTTTTGGAAGAATCTATCTCTCAAGCTTAATGGATCTTGTAAGCCTTTTAATAATTTTCACATAATATTAAAGGGGCATAAGTGGTTATGCTCCACAATAATCATCCCCTAGCGAGTTATGCAATCGCTAGTTATTTCAATGATCGCATATGATGAATCGAACCAAACGCTGTTATTGGGACATAATCTAGACATAAGCGATTAAGTCCCAAATATATGCTTATAATAATCCAAATCAAACAAGTCCTAAAGAAACTCTATATGTAGTTAACATTTTGTTAGGGTTGCCTCAATATTCAAAACAATCACTGCAAGGTCGGTCCTCAAATCTGTTGAGACTAGGAGTGTATTCGAGTTAAACTTGGCCAAGCTTGAGTAATTGGCTTGAACATGTTTGAGCTTGATTCGAGCTTGAATGTTTAGGCTTGAGCTTGGCTTGAAACAAGCTTGATCAAGCCCGAGCTCCATTCGAGCTAGGACTTTATTCAAGTTGAGTTGAGCTCGGGTTGACTCAAACTTGGTTCATGGAATTATTTTATTTAATTTTACATTATTTTGATAAAAGTATCTATTATTAAATGATAATACAAGAAATTATATAAAATTAATACATTTATATACAAAAATAGGTTTTTTAGTTAGTCATTCAGTCCAAAGCGTATAGACTTAAGGTCTAGGTTACTGCTTTTAACTTCTTAACTTTTTTGATATTATTATCTCCTAAAATTATTTATTAAAAATTAAAAATTATTATAATCTACAATAAAGAAAGTTGAAATATTCTTTTGTATTAATATAAATAACATTACAAAAAATATTGGGTATATATATGTATAATATTTCGAGTTGAGTCGAGCTCAAGCCTTAAACGAGTCGAGCCGAACCGAATCAAACAAGGTTAGGCTTGAGGTTGGCTTGTTTAAACATTCGAGTTCAAATAAAAGCTTGGCTTGATTTGTTCAAGACTAAAATACTAGCTTGAGCTTGGCTCAAACGAGCCAAGCTGAGTCGAGCCGACGAGTCAACTTGGCTTGAGTGCAGCCTTAGTTGAGACTGTTGGAGAAAGTCTAATTTTGGGGAGTGCTAAAGATAATAACTCCCAATGCTTTACATATCCATTGACTCATGTTTTGACCAGTTGAACAAGTATCCGAAAAAGAGCACACATTATGTTAGCTTATCAAATCGGTCCTCCGATGAGGGTACTTGGCGAACAAGTATTTGAAAGAGCACACTTTATGCTAGGCTTGTCAAATCAGCCCTCCGATATGAAACACATGAGATGATATATATATATATATATATATAGAAACTTGATAAGGTATATATAACCTTATTTCATATTAGTTTCATTCTTATTAGAGTCTCCAATTTGGTTAACAAAAATGATAGAATTACCAATTTGTAAGGGGATTTACTTGGGCTCTTCACGCATCACAACTTTATTGGTAAAATGATGAAGGATGAAGACTTGGTTAAAAATTACTGAGTAGAGGCCTTTTGCCCTATCAAAGACACTCCGAAGCTTAAGTTAGTATTGAATGTAGAAGAAGGTTTGAAGACAAGAGAGAGAAAGTTGTATGAGTTATTTGGGTAGGGCCTTTACTCTTAAGAGGGATGGTGAAGGAGTAGAGTAATATTCGTGAGGATTGTCAACCCCTTACCATTGGGTCTATTTATAGGCAAAAGTTCACCATGGTCATCCATGCTAGTGGATGATCATATATCTAACTTAATTATTACATTTATGTCAAACAAAAGATCTCCACATTAATGCATATCTCTTTCTTACTGGTCAGTGCCGTTCTTTGAAGTGATCCGAGGTGACCTGCATTAATGTCAAGTCAGAGATAATATATAACTCATGAGTGCATCATTTAATGTTCTGTCAATTGACCATATATCGAGGTTCATTATACGAACATATCCAGAGTTATGCTCGTACTCATCCAACGCTTAGCACGGATTCGTCCAAATTTTTGCTCGTACTCATCCAACGCTTAGCATGAATTCATCCGCAAGTCATTTTTTATTTGTCATATCAATTTTCCCCATTACACAATTACTCTAAGAGATTTCATGATAAAATTCATATCCATCATATTTATAGTTATGACCCATACTAATAAAAAATTCTATAAAATGCAACAATTTTGTTTGCTTAGTAAACATTTGATGATTGCTTTTACTTCTCGTATTAGTTTATTAAATGTTTGGAAAGTTTGAGCTCGTGTGTGCTTGAGTTTAGTGCCTGTTAGTTACATGATTTCCTTTCACCAAAAAAGGACTGAGGCATCATCCTTACAAGTGAGAGTCAGGCTAGGACAGTCCTAAAACTCGATCCATTGATAATCTTACCAATTATCTATTGTTATTAGAAAATAGAAAGTGTACGCCCAAACAACCCCAAATAAATGGAACTCCTTTTCCTTGTAAAGGTTGAAATTTATTATTATTTAAAAAGAAAAATGCTTAACTTACCGGCGGTTTCTATTATGCAACGAAATGATCGATCCTCGTTAGTCCACGCCCCAGTTTTTAACACTCATCAACTGTGGTTAAGATTCTCACTCTTAGGGTTAAGCAATCCAACCTTGTTTATTAAAAGTAAAAAAAACAAAAATCTTAACTTTAATTTAGTTAATTTAATCAAGATTAAATGGGTATTAAAAGGGATACGAATAGGGCTGTAAACTAATCGGATTTAGATCGAATCTGCCTAGATCTGGCTCCGATCCGATTGAGAATCTGACAGATCCAGATCTGATCCGAGATCCATTGGATTATGAATTATCCAATCTGATAACTAATTCAAGATTTGAATCCGATCTGATTAACATTAATATATCTAAAAACTAATATTTTAATAAAATAAAATAAAAATTATGATTACTATTATAGTATATTTGTAATTATATTATTATTATTATTATCATCATCTAATCGGATCGGATCACTATAGATCCAAACCCGATCTGATTATAATTGGATTCAAGATCTCATATCCGTATTTGATCCGATGGATCTATAATAGGATTAGGATCACGTCTAATTGGATCGGATCCGGAGCAAGATCCGATTCATTGATACTCCTAGATACAAGGACACGGGCTAATCATTGCTCCCAGGTTTAACATTTCGTTGAAATTTCGCGAAATTTTGGTTTCGGACAACCCCAATGACATTGAAACTGAGTTTATTTCGAAAATCAGATTTCGACTGAAATTTCGAAAATTTCAGAATTTCGGCCGAAATCAGATTTTTTTTTTTTTTTTTATTGTTTTTTAATTAAAATTCTGAAATATTTCTAGAAATATTTATTGAAATTTTGAAATTTTATATATTAATTTTAAAAATAAAATAATAATATTTATATAAATATATAAAATTTTAATAAAATATTATTTTGAATATATATATAATTAATAAAATATTAATATTTTGAATTTCGAAATTTCGCTGAAATCCCACAATATTTTGGGATTTCAGTTCGGGTTGGCTGGCCGAAATCGTCGAGAATTTCGAAATTAAAAATCGTGTACACTGCTCTTAAAAAAATGGGTTCTTAAAACAAAATATGGACAATGCTAGCTACACTTTCTTTCAAACTCACTTTCTTTATAAACAATACATGTGTTACTGTCTTTGTCTTCGATTAGGAGAAACAGTGACACTCTTCCAATAAAAAAGAAAGTAAGTCTCAAAAGAAAGTGATGCTCTTTATATAGTTGGCCCGCTTCAAGCGCACAATATATAGTGGAGGTTTACGCATATGACACAAGGAAAACAATCCCCTACTTAGCCAAGGAGGGGGTTACCGTCTTGCCCATTTGTTTGTCACGCGTCCCTTTTTTACTCACTTTAACTGTGTTTGTTTGTCATGCGTCCCTTTTTTACTTACTTTAATTGTGGTTAAGATGTACTAAACTTGTAAGAGTAAAATATCTAATCTTAATTTTTAAAAGAAAAAACAAATTAATCACAATTTTAAATTGTTAACCATATTTCACAGGGGCATTGTGAGAGTGGGGAGGAATAGTCCCCTTGCTCATGTCACAAAAGAGATGGCACATGCATTCGACATCTTCGCAAATACAACCGAGACATAGGACGACAAGTGGCATGCAAGTATGCTCGTGACATGCATGCCCTAATAAAACGGTTTAGCGCGAGAACCTTTTGTCTCACTGCGTGGCTAGAGGTATTTCGAGCTAGGCCTTGTATTCTCTCTGGCGAAGCCAGAAAGGGCTTGTCTTGGGATTCTATAGAATAGGTGACAAGTGGGGGAGAAGTCAAAATCCCAACCCATGATTTTGACTTCTCCACACATATTAAGACATGTGACGATAAGTATATGAGAATAAGGGGGAGAGATCATATGAGGAGAATTCAAAATTATGGGGAGAAAATGGAATGACTTCTCCCCACTTTTTTGGCTGCTGTCGCACAATGTATGGAACCCCGAGAGGGTTTTCTGGCTTCGCCAGATACAATCCGAGGCCTTCGAGCTAACTAGTTTTTAAGCACACGATACTGTCATTCAAAACAAAAGGAGAAGCATATAGTAGTCCTAGGCGAGAAGACTCTCAACTTTCTCTTATCAGATTCTTTTGTGCATGCCAATATTCATATGAATCAAAAATTTGGTGTACATTTACAATCCTTTGATTAGTACATAAAAATTAGCGATGATGTGACGTGCATACATAATATTGACGGTCTCTCTATCAGCTACTCTTCTTCTACTCTTGAAAAAGATCTCAAGTACCCTAAAATTGTCCATGTCATAATAATCCTGCTTGGAATCGTGGTTGACAACCTACCCTAAGTTTAAGGTACTCTTGGCCCACTGACTTATCAAGATGTCCGTAGTCACTAATAAATATGGTGTTTTTTAGTATCCTTGACCTTCATAACCTAGTATTACCATTGAGCCCTTTTAACCTATCCTTTACCTAACCCATGTTTGGTTGCCGAAAAAATAGGTGAAAACAGATAAGAAGAAAAAATTACAACTAAGAATTGTATTAGGGCAAATAAAATTTTAATTTATTTTCTCTCTGTTTTCACTATTTTCTCTCCAAACAAGGTTAATATGCTCTTGCACTACTAAGTAGAACCTACTTTTGTCCACATCAAGCAATGAGCTATTAACTCTTAAACCATCACATACATACAAAAGAATCCATGAAGTGTTTTGGAGGTTGGACCATGCAAAGGGAGAGGGGGTCCCATGCACCAAAGCCATTCCAATAACAATTACTCCATAAAGACAGCACTAAGAGACAATTCACTCCAGCTGGTGTCAGTATCCCCTGATCTTGTCTCTCACCCCATCTGTAATCTCAACCCTCTAAAGCTCTCCAATCAATGGAGAGGAAAAATCATTGAAAAAAGGATGAATATGAGAGGTAGAAAAAGAAAAAAAGGGTGTGGTTGGGGATACATTCTCCTACAGTCCTCATCTCTGAAAGTTGAGGAGAATTGGGGCTTTTTACAAAGTCATGTAAATGCAAAGCTAACAAAGTTAATGACTAGATTCATTTCATCTCACCTTTTCTCTTTACCAACTCCACAAGTGAGAAATTGGGATTTAAATCTTTAAGGGTATATTTGGATTTGTAGAATTAGAATTGATCAAAGAATTGAATTTCATAGAGTTCAAAATTTCTCATTTGAATGCACTATTGATTAGATGGAGATTGAACAGCAAAATTTTCAATTTCATTGTTTTGGAATAAATTAAAATTAATATGCATTAATAATTAGGGAATGATACTAATGAGTCAGGCTCATTAAAGTTTTAAATGAGTGGTCCCTCTAAAAAGATGACGCATGACTATGTTTTTTTTTTAATTCAACCATTGGATTTTAAGGTGAGTCCATTAGGAGACACGTGTCAAAAAATCACTTTGATCGAATCGTATTTAGACAATCCGATTAGACCCTAGTTTGTTATCATTAACCCTCAGGATTTACTAGACCCTACCTAGGCTATAGAAACGATTGATATTCTTATCTTATATCAAACAATCTATAAATGGCTGATCAAGTTTGGTTTTCACAATTCATTTATAATTAGGTCAGGTTTAACTTTAAAAATTATAGGTTCATAAAATTTACTGGATTTAGTACTAAACATGCATATATACTTATGTACATGACAATGAATTTGCATAATCACAGTTGTTTCACAAAACGAGGCTAATAACCAATTATGAGATCCAATTTTTTTTTATATGGCTAATAACTAATGATTTTATGATCTCACCACGGGTCATTATGCTCACCCATAATCACCCTTGGTGAGATTATAGAATCATTGGTTATTTGGTTAATCGGTTGTTTCATAATAGCTTATGACGGGTCAAACTAAACATTACTTTTCCATCATAATTCAAGCATAAGCTGTATAAGTTATTTAATTGGATTTGATAATCCGAATCAAACGACCCCTTAGTCCCTATCAACAAAATGTATCACTAACCTAATGACCTATATACAAATGGCAAAATATCTAAGAGTCACAAAAGTATGACTGCGGCGACGTCGTGACCTTAACATGCCATATGACAGTGAGAAAATCAATGAAAACATCTCATGAGATATAGAAAAAGAAACATAAACATATGTTCCTATATGGTTTGTAAAAGGCCGATTGAACTTTGTTATTTCTTTCCCAATGTGTGCATTTAAGGTTGCCTTTTTCCATTCCATTCAGAAGTATACAGAAGAGGGCATAAACTTATATTCCCACTCTCTTCTCTTTTGTTATTAAGGCTTGGTTGAAATTCTTCTAACTTTTCACTTACTTTACAACCCAATATTCCCTCATAATTTTTCTTTGAAACTTGAAAGCTAATTGACCACAATATAAGTGAATCTCACTTTGAAAATGAGATCACTTGGTGGGTATTACTATTGAGGAGTGCTAGCAGACTGCTAGCTCCAATCGCAAAATTCGATAGGTTGAAAAAACAAAAGAAAATCAAAGGGAGGAGGTTATGGTTTTTATCGATTTTTAAGATAATAGAGAGATGTGGTGACACTTGTGGTACGATGATATTTTGGAAGTCTGACACTGGGCTAGCATTTCTCATTACCATTTAGCCTGGAATAAAGTATTGAAAATTGTTAAATCCAAGTAGGCTCATTTGATAATTCAAGGGAAATTTTTTTTTCTTTTGGAGGATACTACTGTCATTGGATTTTGCTAGCCGTACAATCCTCTATGCACTCTTTTTTTTTTTTGGGGGCAAGAAAATAAGGATTTTGTGATTGACACACATCAACTTGAAACAAAATCGTTGTTTTCCTATCCTGAAAAAGAGAGTGCAATAGGGGAGAGGAAGGGCTAGCACTCCCATTAACATTTGAAGAACTATTTTGTCGACTATAACTTTTTTTAATACCCTTAAACAAGAATTTATTCATTAGATTCTCAAAAAACCTCTTTAGATTATTTAAAAAGAGAAAAGAAAACAAGAGCATCTCTTCTTTTTCTAATCATTTCAAGTACTGCTTGTTATGTTCCTTGAGTTTGGAGAAAAGACAAAGGATGTCGTCACTTGTCCCGTTTTATAATGTTGTGTAGGTATCTTGATATGTTTCTTTAATTTTAATTTTTTTAAATACAAATTGCAATGTGAAGGAATAGGTCCACCACTTTGGCAGAGAATTTGAAATAATTTAAACGAATTGGATGATAGAATCTATCTTTAATTTCTCATACAGCTAATTTCGTTCTTCTATTTTCCTTTTAATTTTTATCAAAAATTTTATGAAATAATCTCTTATCAAATCTTTGATTACTGAAATACATCTTCCATGACGCATAAGATGGTATATATATATATATATATATATAGAGAGAGAGAGAGAGAGAGAGAGAGAGGGTAGGATATAAAACTTGGATGTACTGATCCTATGGGATCCCATTAAGAACATAGTCAGACTTGTATCGGTCAACCATGGCTTATCGAGTGGATGCTTGCGAACAGAAGGATGGGTGTGTATACTTTTTCCAGTAATTTGCTTACTAGAATGAGAATGGTAGCTCGATTAGATGACGGAGGATGAAAGCTGCCCCAAATTACTTATAAAATTGCAAATTGCAAACATTGGGTATGATTATTAGTTTTATTTTTTGATAAGTTGCACTTAGGTTTGATTAAACTACGAAAACAAGTAGTCAATTCACATTCTCACTCACATCCTACTGAGTTTTTTTTTTTGAATGAATGAGCTAAGGTTAGATGAATTCACATTTCAGAAATTTGAACCTCTAAACCGTTGACTGGTATGGATTCAGAAAGATAATTTGACTCACCTTGAGAATTGATGACAATGATAATTATTAAAAATATTGTAAAAAAGGACATTAATCTTGCCTATGTTCCTCGCATCATTTCCTTTTCTATGCATAAAATAGTAAATTAGCCTGAATCGATAGAGCCACTGTAGTCTCGATTTGACTTGGAAAGCAACATAAGCACGCTTGAGCTGTAATTTTGATCTTTCAACATCTTCCACAGTCACCCTTGAAAACATTTGTAGGATACTCAAATGAGAGGCATTTAATAATTATCAAAACCACCTTGATTAGAGCTGATTGATTACGATATTATATACTAGTGGAAGTACGGGACACACCCACAAGGGATGTGCCATACCAAACAAATCAAAAGGCTAACATTATTAGGCTTTATTAAGAACCTAGCTTTTGGTTTCCCATAAGATTATTATTATTATTTTTATTATTATTATTTTCTTTTCGCGGCATAGGTAAGTAAATTGATCTGAGTCTGAGTCTAAGGTAATGTAGAAATCACTAATCAACTATTTGACTATTCATTTCCATGAAAAATATGACCACCTTAATACCTACATCAGCACATGCATGATGAATCTACATATATGTATGTTGCTGCATAAAATTATCGTGCACACACTTAAAGTAGAACATGTAGTGACCCTCTCCCCGCCTAAAAAAAAAACCTCTTAACACCTGACAGGTTGTTTCAGATTTCGAGAGGTAGATGTTAAGGTAGTGGCAAATAATTGGGTCATTTGAGATTTATAGGTTATTCGATTGAAGATTAAAAAATTAGAAATTTTTATAGCCTTGATAGGGTTTAGTGAATTTTAAGAATGATTGATATAAATAATCTAAAAATATTAGATCAAACTGATTTTATGTCACATATCTTTCTAAGGAACCAACTTAACATCAAAATCAAATTGCCAAGTCTCTTCATTTTAGATGAACTAAAACTCCTAGCACCCATTAGAACTCCTTATTTCTCTCTTTCTAGTCTTTTTTATCTCCTCATTTAATAAATTATTTTTTTAATAAAAATATTAAAATATCTTTATATTTAATAGAATGATAATTAATACATATGACTAAAAAAAGACAAAGTCAACATTTATGAAAAATAATCTACTTGCTCAGTGGAGCAAGGAGCAGTGACTCTTCACCCACTCATCATAACTCCCTTTAACTGCAATTAAGATTCTCAAGCCCTTAAGGTTAAATATTTTTAACCTTGATTTTTTTAAAATTATAATAAAAAAATATTAATGATGATGTGAAAAAGAGTTAATCACAATTAAAAGGGACATTTGTTTTGTTGGGGATGAGGCTGTATATATATTATTAAAATGGGAAATCTCTTTTACGGGCAAATGCACACGCCCCTCCAAGCTGCCACATGTCCCATTTAACCTTATTAACTGTGATTAGAATTCACTCGTCCCTAACGTTAATATATATATATATAACCTGAATATTTAGGGAAAAATTAAAGTTTAACCACGGTTAATAAGAGAGTAAAGAGACACGTGGCGACCTAAAGAGGCATGCGCAAACCGCTGAGCGGAACGCGTACGCGTAAGGAATCAGGGCATGACTTATGAGTATGACAAGAGAGACATGAGTACAATGCATGTATGATGTCGTTTACATTGTCCTTTTGTAAGAAGAAAGGGTTTTGCTTTCTCCATCTTTTATGACGTCATCATATAAATCATATATAAATTCCCTCATAAGTCATAAGTGAAACCAAACGGCAGAGATTCATCTGCTTCTCTTTCTCTCCACTTCTACTTCGCCTGCTCTCCTCTGCTTAGACTGTAACCAACAGAGAGAAAGGAGTTCGCCATTAAAGCTCTGGTTTTAGAGAGAGAGAGAGAGAAGTAAAGAAATGTATGCAGAGAGTGGGCTTCTATTCCCATACTTCTCGCAGGAAGTACAACACCTTGAGGAGTTCTGGAGAATCCACAAAACCAATGATTCAGGGGTAATTTCTTTTACCATCTCTTAATTACTGTTTTTTTTAGGTCGATCTGCATTTCCTGTACTAGGTTTTAGCGAAATTTTGAGCTCCGATTAGGATTTTTACAATACGAGATATTTGCTGCATGTTAAGGTTAGGGTTTCTTCTTGGCTTTCTCTGCTTAAGTGCGGCTCTTCGTTTTCTTCCGTGTTTCAGATGAAGATCTAATCCGATTATATATAAATTTTGACTATAATTTGTACTTAAAGTTAGTTTTTCCGACATTCGTACTTGTTGGATTCCTTTTATCGATTTCTTTTGTCATGTGTGGAAGTTTAGTTCGATTCAAGTTCTCTGTTGTTGCTGAATATGAACAAAAAAGGAAAAGAGGAGAGAAGAGAATTAGTGGTGGTCTTGTTCAGTCATATTGTCCGTCTTCTCTCTTTTCTTTTCCCTTTTCTTCAACCGGATCTAGAAAAGATAGAAGAACAAATTTACCCTTTAAAAAAAAAAAAAAAATTGGTTCTTGTTTTCCCATTTGTGATTTGAAGTCGGGGTTGAGTAATTGCTTTTCAGCGCACTTACCGTGATTAAATAAGAAAAAGTTGGAGAAAAGGGAAAGTTGATCCGGCCTGAAAAGTGAAGACTCATCCTGGAAAGAAAAAGAAAACCCTCAGATAGTTTCAGAATATCTGTCCTTAAATTAGTCCTAGTTTTTCCGGGAAAATTCACCCATTTGTGTGCCAGTCTAGTATGGTTATTTAAAAGATTTTAGGGGTCAATTCAGTAGTATTTTTCGGGCTGAGGCATAATTTGTAGAAGATATATATGAACTTTTGTTTTGTTGGAAATTTTATGTGCTTCAATGGGGTTATGTTGGCGGACGTTCTTGATAGGTCCATATGACAAAAATTCCCCCGAGTCAGTTCCAGTAAATAACCTTCAAAATAGCCTTGAACCGTCCCACCAAAATTACTGCCTTGAACTGTTCCACCAAAATTATTGCCTTGAACTGCTACTTTTTTTAATTTGTTTTTCAATTTGTTGGGGGGAGGTAAGCAGCTTGAAAGTGGGAAGGTAAGCTGCTTGAACTGCTGAATATTTATAGGAAATAATCTGCTTGGTCCTTTTTGGGAAATTAGCAAAATAATAAGAAAAAAGTTGTGGAAAAAGACTAATTCTTATTAAATTAAAATAAAGTTGTGGGAAATGACCACCATAGCTGTTTACCACCAATCAAGGAAAAAATATGCATGTCCTTGCCTTACTCTTTTTTGGTGGTCATGTTCTTTACCCTTTTTCCTTGTGTTGTCCATACTCCTTTTAAATAAAAAAAATTTTGGACACCACACTATTTCCCTACTTCTAGATTCAAACATCTCCCATACCTACATATTTTCTGCAGAGATGAGTCTATAAATTCTTGGGAATATAACTCACACAACCAACCTGCCCCACTCCAGTCATCCTCCCAGAAACGCATCCTGTTCCACAACCAATTTTGAAAGCTGATTGTTCCAGGAATGCATCCTGAATTTTTGAGATGGCCTTCCAAACTCTAACCCCATATGATAAAGCTAGTGGGTTAGAGTCCCAATAAAAAAGACTACATAATGCACTTCATTAAGCACTGTACTGTGGAAATTTCTTACTTTACCCCATCTGACGGCTAATCAGTTGGCCGTCTCATCAATCCAAACCATCCAATCTCTTGGATTTTCCGTAGCCCATAAAAGCACAGGACGGATGATCCAAACTCCTACTTAAGCTGATTAGCCACATCAATATGTATCTTTCTTTGTTCAATGCAGATTTTTCCGAATTGTGAACTTTGTTGATACAACCCATCGTGAACTAGGTAAATACGTGTTGAACTGCCCTGTGCTCAACCATGAATTAACTGAGGTTCATTTACCTAATTCAGCTAAGTTGTGTATAATCACAACTGCCTGTTAATTATCTCTCACTGCTTCCAATTAGTAAATATTTTATTGTATGTAACAAGCATACTCAGCCAAGGTGTTGTGCTGTGCATGATCACGATCATTTCTCTGTGCTTCCAATTAGTAAATATTTTGGACCAAGCATTCTACATATTGAAAAAGATTTCCTTCTCTTACATGCAAATATAAGGTTATTAACAACATCATGCTTTCTCTTTCCTTGTTTGCTTCTCATGTCTTTATGACGTTTCATATTTTCTTAATATGTTATTGTGCAGCTAAGTGCTTTGTAATAGATTCCAATATTATTTATAGCCTTATGTTATTTTGATATTTCTTTATTTGTAGAGAAACCTGGTTCAGACATCCACCATAACAGAATATGACCTGGGAGGAGAAGGAGATCTTTTCAAAGCTCCAGAACCTATCTTAGAAGAACCAATGGTGGGCCTTGATCCTATGACAGCTGCCATTTCAATGATTTCTTGTGGTGAAGAAGTCATCTCTCCCCAAGAAATGAAAGCTACAGACATCGAAGCGAATCAAAGCGAGCATCTATTGAGTGAGTTGTTCTATGAGTGCAAGAAGGATCTCTTGGCAAAATCAGCCATAGAAGAAGAACCACTTTCTGAGGCCAAAGATGTCAAGATTCCTGTCATGTGGATGGAAGAGGATCCAATTTCACAGAAAGAACTGATTTCCAATGGACTCATCCAAAAAAGTGTTAGTTCTGGGTGTTTAAGCTCAATGGAGTGGATACATGGAGGTACATTGAGGCCAAACTTTCTGGATTTTCAAGGAGTGGACTTTGAAGCTGCTTATGGGATGCGGAGGGCATTCAGTGAGGGAGACATACAGGTCAGACTTAATTAGTGCTTCATGCTGTCTTTGCAGTTCTTTTCATTTCCTTATGTTTACCTTCCTCCTCATTTCTGAGGTGAAGCTAGTTAAATGTGAAGCATCCAAAAAAAAAACTGAACGATACTGGACTGGTTTGACATTTTTGACCGCAGAAACTTAACAATACTGGACTGATTTGACAAAAGAAACATGTTATCCACCAAAAGAGTTCAGACAGTCTGTTTAAAAGATACTGGACTGGTTTGACAAAAGAAAACTGAACGACCTGGACGTTAATTAAATAAATGTAGAGATGGGAAAACTATTATTAATGTTAAGAATGACATGTTTCTTGAAAAACTAATAAGAATTATAATATATATCAAAATATCTATTTAAAAAGGCAATCAAATAATATTAAAAAAAAAGTTCGAAGAAAAAGTAGAGAAATATCTAGTTTTAATATGGTTGGGACTTTCTTATTCCTCTTCCTGTTGTTATGATTTTCATATGTGCCCCTGTGCATAAATGCTCTTTGATCCTTGGTGGTTTCCAGCAAACAAACACAGACTGAAACTCAGAAAGTACAAAAATATATAATATTTTACCATTTTATGGAAAAAAAATACTGAAATAAAATAAAATTGGTATATCCCATTAAAAAATAACGAAGCCCTGTTCAGGTGCAAAATATAGGTCAAACTTTACAATTATATTCGACAAAACAAGAGTATCAGAATAATACAAATTTTATCTAATGCTTCATTGCAAACTGGATGGACTAGATGGATTCTAGCAGGCTGGTCAGTCCATCCAGTTCAGCACCAATTATTCTCTTGACCACGTCAAACTGGCTTGTCCAACCCATTTTCTTGACACTTCTTTGTTTTCATCTCCATATTTCTGGGTTATGCCACCAGATATTAGTGAATGTACATTTGCTATAGCTGCTGCTGCGTGTTTATTGCTTTTATAACAACATTATACATACTGAGAAATGTTTAGATGTGTCTGGCCATTTCCACAGGATGTGGGGGTGGATCATTGATATTGAGTTTTTATGACAGACTCTTGGTAGTGTCAATACGAATCTCGTCCATTCACCCTTGGAGCGGCCTTTAACCATCGGAAACTACACCATTGAAGAACGTATGCAAATGCTTTCCAGATACAGGAAGAAGAAGACAAAGAGGAATTTTGGCAGGAAAATCAAGGTAGATTAATGATTTGTCATTTTTTCCAAAGACTTGTTACCGCAATTGATTGCTAGATTAGATCTAGGCATAGTTTTCTTATTCTCCCCAAAAGTAGTTGCCTCCACAAGAATAACGTTTTAATCACATATTACCCACCAAGCCCGACCTGAGCTTAGGATTTCCGTGGCTTTTTTAAGTTTTGGAGTAGCACATTTTACCTTTCGCCCACTTTACACAGATACACTCATGGTGGTTTCTTTCAGTATGCTTGTAGGAAAGCTCTGGCAGACAGTCAGCCCAGGGTCCGAGGAAGGTTTGCAAAGACTGAGGAATCTGAAGTGTCCAAGAAGTATAGAATGTAAAGTTTCCAGTTGAAGGGAGATGGTGCATCAAGCCCTTGACAAGGGAAGTATAGGTTGTAATGTTTCAGTAAGAGGATAAGTATGACTTAAAGTAGCTTCCATGAAGTATGAAAGAGATCAGTAGGGGTGTAGGGTAAGACAGGCAGAAACTGAGCAGAAGCTTAAAAGTTTTTTTTTTGCTTGATAAGCCAGACACCAAAGATCTGCAGACTAGTTGATCTCTTCTATGCTGTAATAATCTCCTTTGTAGGCCAACATGGTTTCAGTTGCATTGTACATAGGGTTTGCTGAATAAAAAGGTTTTCAGAAAACCTACTTGTTCCTGTGTAATTAAGTATTGATCGTGCAACGCCCCCATGCTAACATACATACTCAGCTCTTTTTATAGATAACTAAAAAGTTGAGATTTTTTTTTTTTTTTTTTTGGTAAAGAGGTAAAAATCTCATTGATCATCATAGTGAAACAAAACCATAGAGCCCTGACCTTGACTCCGGACAGAGCTCTCCTCTGACAGAGGGGGGTGCATAAGGCCGATACTCTGTATCAGAGCTTCCTGAGCTGCCTCATGGGCCTCCACATTTACAGACCTTGGAACAAAAGCAAACCTCACCCTTGAACTCCTTTCTCGTAGCCTCTGTACATCCTCCAACACTATGCGATTGTCTACAGTAAGATGTTGATGTTCACCATTAAAAAAGTCGATGGACTCCTTAGAGTCCGATTCGATGATCACTTGGGGCCAACCCCTTTCAATCGCTATTAACAAGCCCCAGCGAATGGCTTCCTCCTCCGCTGTCCTGCTAGAGCCCCCTCGGAGGGGTTTATACCCTCTGATTAGAATCTGCCCCAGCCAGTTAAATCATTGAAAAATGTATTTTTTCAGAGTATAGAAAAGCAACGGGATTCCTATATGGAGTTGTAATACCCAAGGGTCTTTTAAAGCAGTGTAAATGTTCTTCAACCAAATTTCTTTAGAGCGCCCATCTTTAGCCTACTGATAAAACCTGATAATCTGCAATTGTTTTGTCGTTTCATAAGATGAAAGTGGAATTTTTTTTTTTTGGTTTTGGTAAACTGTGGGTATCCTGGGCCCAGACTCAGACTAATCCCACGTGATGCTCACAGGTAAATCCCCTCAGATATTGAGGGGAGCCAAGAATCAATATTAGATAAACACCCTCAGATATTAAGGGGAGCCAAGAATCAATATTAGATAAACACCCTCAGATATTGAGGGGAGCCCAGAATCAATATTAGAAGACTGATTTGAGTCTTTTATTGGGGAGATTTTACAGCTGTAAATGTATCTTATATTTTGTTATCAGGTGTTAAGTTGGCATTAGAAACTGATATCATTATTTTGCAGATCTCAGTAATTTCAAATGCTCTCCAATGTAGTTCTAATTTCAAACATCTCAATCGGTCCACCACCTTTTGCTCAACTGATAGAGATATCAAATGGAGTTTCTTATTTTCTAAAGCAGATGTAGTTGCAGCTCAGACGAACTTGAATAAATAAAATCCTCCCATATAGAACTTTACAACCAGGTGCCTAGCATAGACTAAAGTACATCTGCTAAGAAAGGTGCATAATTTGAGTTCCATTCCAACAGATACTTGGACCAAACCCAAAAATACAATTAACGCCTCCCATATAGAACTTTACAAGGTGCCTAGCATAGACTAAAGAACATCTGCTAAGAAAGGTGCATAATTTGAGTTCCATTCCAGCAGACACTTGGACCAAACCCAAAAATACAATTAAACGCGCCTAGTTGAAGGTAAATAATACGATTTACTACAAGCGGAAATTAATATCAAAAGAGTAATCACCAAGTTTGTATACCAAAAGGGGTAAAATGTACGGGAAAAAACACAAAAATATCAAAATCTAAACCCTCCAAAGATCACAAAACTGCATTAACCAGATCTGCCAGATTCTTTTTTCCACCAAAAAAAAATGAAGCCTGCTGGCGAATTTTAGAAGCCAAAGTTTCCATGTCGCCCTCTTCCACGCCGCTGCTGCTGCTGTGTGCCTTGACGTCGTGCATTGTTGTGCTGAGACAACACCCTCATCCTCTGCTCCTTCATGTTGGCGAATAAGGAGTCCAACGTTTGAGGCCTCTGTTTAGGCACTGCCTTTTCCGGATGCTGCTGCAGCACATAATTACACAACCCATCAAAACAAAATTATCCAGTCCATTAAATCATGACTTCAACAACCCATCATAGAGCAAAAACGGTTTTGAAGGTGAAAAATATGTAGTAAAAACTATGAACAATATGGCAACATTTCTACACAGAAATTCCAACAAACCCCTTCAAGAATTAAGTGCACATGTCCAGGGACAAGGAACCTTCACTGTTCAATCGAAAATCATGGATCTAGGTGGACATCTACCTGAATGACCTTACCAAACACTCTAGACGCTTGCTATGCCCCAGGTTGAATCCTGGGCTAAGGAGAGAGAAACCAAATATAAACAAAGAATGGGGGGCGTATCCCATGACAATTTTGATCTGTACAGACCGCAAACATCACTACCACCAATTAAACATTCTTTTAATTATGATGCTGGACAGGGGTGGAATCCTAATTGAGGTTGGACTTGGAGAGAATCAGAGGAAAAATCACATTCATATATCACCATTATTGAACATCCAATCTAATGAAAGATTGAAAGAAAGTACCTTCCCAGTAAAGCCTCCATCTGTGGCTTTCCTCTGAACCAGTGTAGCTCCAAACCTGCAAACAGAAAGCAACCTATGATTGGAAGAAACAAATATTAGAAATTACCTTGTAGAGCCAATTTAGAACAGAGGGTTGAACTCCATTCAAGGGCCGAAGCACAAAGAAATACATTACTTATCACAAAGCGCCATATATTCTAACTTCATTGGGTTGAAAGCGGACTTACATCATCACACGCATTAGCTATTCCCAATTAACAATTAAACAAACCAGTATTAGGTACAGCAGTCATATACAAAACTGCAGATTAGCTTTTTCCATTGCAGTTCTTCTAATTCTGTACAAGCTCTCTTGAATACCAAACACGATCTGAAGTTGAAAGACACTCTAGAGATACTTCGCTCCTAGAAACTCTGAGAAAAGGCTCCTCCATGAAGCAAAAGCTACTTTCCATATGGTCAAATAAACTAAAACCCCCTGAAGCAACCTTCGAACTCCACTTTGGGTGACATCACCCATATAGATAGCTCAGTGTATATCAAGTGAAAAGGCTTCCAACCCCATTTAACTCCATGAGCAGTATGAATTCATGCCCATCAACCAAAAGAACTGCTGCCCGCACAAGCATCCTCTGAGAAAATTATAGATGCAAATTCTCTACAGATATCACTCTTGGTCCAAGCATTCTTCTGCCCCCAAGTGTTTCCCATATAGTCATCTCAAATGCACGATAATTTATGTCCACGGAAAGAAAGCCTCGCAGACTCAAAACTTTCGTTTTCATCTATCTAATCTACCATTTCATGACAATTATGAAATCATTGCTGTTTAAGTAGATTAAGACCGGTTATCTGACTCACGGGTGACAGACACCTAAAATGTCATGAATCTGCTGGCATGGTATAAAAAGATATTGGACCAAGTTTCTAAAACAAGAAGCTCCAGAAGAACTGCCAAAAATGTGACAACTCTGAACTCTTAACTTGCAGCATAATCTTTCCCAGCATAGAAAACAAAGCCAGAAATCCATCAACACAAATGTGAAACCAGAAAAGCTGTAAAAGGTTGAAGTAATCAAGATGACCCAATCAGAGGTGCATATGAGTTGACGGATCAAGCAAGAAGATGTCACCGAGGAACAAGTGCGTTTAATACAAACACCATACCTGCCATAGGGCCATGATCATAACCCTTCAAAGAACAGATTAAAACCAATAGACAACAAAAACAATATTATCCGTCAAGTTAGCCATGATAGAACAGGATCCGAATTGCCGACCCTAATATATTTGGGATAAGGTGTTGACGATGATAATGAAGTTAGCCAAGTACCTCTACCCAGTTGACAGTTGAAGAACAGAACAAGAAGTTAGCTAATATGTCAGGCAATGAGCCACCTAGCATGCATAATTTTAATTTACTCCGTGCACATAAAATGGCTCTCCTACTTTGAGGCGATGCTACTGAATCCTGTAAACCGTACTCAATATATTGATGAATCACCCTGACACATCCAGTAATGTTTCTTTCCGTCAAAAGTCAAAACCGTAATCCACCGTTTCAACAGCCAACCCAAGAAATACCCTCCAATCCTCTTGGAAGTACGATAACCTCAACCAAATGCAATATGCTCCTTTCAACCTACTAGATCACCTTCATACACCACAAATATCAAGGCAAAAAATACAGGGATTCTATCTTGGATGGCATGAGAGGGTTAGCCAAACACTAGAAACTATGTCTAGAGATAAAAATCCCAACTTGGTAGCTTTCCACTCGATATCAACAAAATACAGGAGCTCCATCACATGACCAATAGCCCATATATATGACCATATATTAACTGGAAGCACATGGCAGGATATGTCAACAACGAAAGAGAATGACCACGATTTACCTGCACCGAATTCAAAGCCCAGAAAAAAAAATTGTCTTAGAGAATTGGTTAAGATTGCTAACATAGAGCAGATATAAGTTTGGTGTTGGAATACCTTGGCTTATTCCAATTGACAACTCTGTTACGATTGAGAGCTCTGTTGCGGATAGGAGCAGCTGCAGCTTTCGTAGCCAAAGGAAATTGGTTCACCGTGAAATTTGACCTTCTTTGAGCAAGAACCCCCTATATACAGAATACGAATTGTACAACACCAACAAAAAGATATCAATATTAATATAAATATCCAACTCACAGCAAAGCTAGCTTCATCATTAAAAGAGCATGAGCCCTGACAGATCATAAATCTATCCCGCGGTAATACCTGTCTAAGAGAGGATCTCGAATCCATAAAGCTCCGCACCTTTGAGGACTTCCCTTGCGTGCTACTCCCATTCGAAAATTTCTGGCTTTTATTCTGCAAGAGCATAATTTTTCAATACAAGATATCAAATAACAGCATGACTGCAAATATACCAAGGTTGTACAACATAAGGTACCAGTTCCAGTTAGACAAATTTAATTTCAAAAGAAAAGATGTTTACCGAAACCCTTTGGTTTTTAGCTTTAGACGTGGAGGTCTTAGACATTTTGATGATATCATCTGTGTTAAGAAAAGAAGAGTAACGCATTTCATACATGATCCACAAATAATGTCCCCCCCCCCCCCCCCCCCTAAAAAATAATAATAATAATAATGAATAAGACAACAATTGTTTATAAGCATACCTAGTGTCATGTCCATCTTCTTCTCTGTGAGAGCAATTGCTTCACTTGTCAATGGTTTAGCTGCCATCTGGATGAAGATATGAAGGTAAGTCATGGATAACCAATATACAAATAAATAAAACGGAGCGAAGGATAAAAGCTACAAGAAGATGGTTCATAAGTAACTGAATTATACCACATGCAAAGGAAAGAAATCTATCTGTTATGACTAGGAAGAAGCCAGAAAATTCTTCTTCCACCAAAAAATAAAAGGGCTCTTAATTACACAATCTATAAGCTTAGGAAACCCAATAGATGCACGGAACCGGCGCCCTCCCCCCAAACCATACATAAGACATCTCTGGCTAACCCAAACCAACTTTATTATATAATCAATGTTTATAAATCTATAACCTACACTTAGAAGTGCAAGAATACAACCATCAAGAACCCTACAATTATTCTTATCGTTTTGAATATATTCAAGGATTAAGCATCCTGGGTTTTTCGTGAAAGGATGATCAGAGCTACTAAAAGGTAAATGCAAAAGGCAAAATATAAATTGATCATCATCTCAATAGAAAATAAATTACGATAAATACCTTGCATAACTCCAAGATGTTCAAATACATTAGAGAAGACGTCTCAATGATCCAGATAACAGAAGGATAAAACTTACAATCAGAAACCCAGATCATGGAACCACGGGAAAATAAAGAACAGTAGAAATCAACGTATTCATAGCAAGTGTTTCCATATTTCAAAAAAAAAAAAACCAAGAAATATTCCAGAGATCTACCCCAAAAAACAAACAGAAGAAATCAGTGTATTTAACCGATAAATAGGAACTCATGGATAAGAAGAAGACTTACTTGATTTGCAGAATTGAAATTCGAACGTAGAATCGAACAGAAATCTTCTCTGAAACTAGGGTTAGGGTTTCAAGGTACCCAAGATAGGGCAAACGAAAGAACGATTTCAGCTTTCGAGAATCTCTCTTTCTAAAAACAAGAAGTCCACAAGAAAAGTAAATGGAAAAGAATACTATAAAACTAGTCAGAGACGCGACGCTGATTTATAGTAGACCGTGAGTTCCGGGAAAGTACCGCTGTAAATTGGGGACCCTCTGATTATTTACTAAAATAACATTAATCTTCTGTCAAAATTGCCCTTAATTAGTTAACACCAAATAAAAACAGAGCTCAAGGGTATTCTTAAAAAAAAAAAATCCAAGGGCTGACACTCGGCTTACCACAATTCTCTTTTTACCTTTTGATTTAGTAAGGTGTTATTAATTTTTTATTAATGAAAAATATAATAAGATTAAATTAAAAAAGTTTAATAATTATTACTATTCTATGGTTTGATGACTTCAATCAAGAGTAAAATTTTAAATCTATAACTAGTAACTTTCTTAATAAATAGTTACGTTTCTTGATCGATAATTTTAAGTATTTTTCTTTTTTTGAAAGATAATTTTACATCGTGTATATGCTAAATTCTTAATTACTTAAATGACTAAATGCACTTATAGCACTTGCTATCGAGTGCTAGACCGTCTGATCGAGAATCCAACGGACAAGATAGAATGGCTTAGGCTAATACTTTACTTGTTGTAAGCTACAACAGGCTCCTACTCATCCGCACTCGGGAAGAGGTGAGGCTTGTCATCCCCCAACTTTTGGTTTGTTTTTTGGACTCATCCTTATGGCACCTTAACAGTTACCTTAGGTCTAATTGTGTCAGTGTTATATTACCTCTTACCAAAAAAAAAAAATTGGTTTGGTTTGTGTTGAGGTATCAAACTTGATGTTCAAAGGCAGGTTTGGGTTTCTCAACCCATTTGTAATTGTATGTATGGGTTTGACTCCCCAGCCCTAGGGTTGACAATGAGCCGGGCCTAGGTTGGGGTCTGCCCTGACCTAGCCCTCATTCGTAAGGGTTCAATCTACACCAGCCCAAGTTCTGCAGGGCTTGAATTAGCTAGGACCAAACCCTATCTTCAAGGTCAAGGGTGGGCTTGAAAGAAGATAACAAATAACTTTTTTATCATAGTATTTATATAAAAAAAAATTCGTATAAACTACCACCGGTTGACGAGTGATGACAAAGACAACAATGTAACAAGATAATAAAAAGAAGAAAAATTAGATAATTAGAAGTCTCTCGATGGTAGGTGGTCTTTAAGTAGAGAGATATGGTAGTGAAAATACTAATATACCCCAGTAAATATTTCATTAAGAATATTATATAGGTCATTTCAAGTTCAAAACTTAAAATTAATATAAAATTATATATATAGTGAGGCCTGAGTCGGGCTCTAGGGGTATTGCCCAAGCCCGGCCCTCACATCAACTAGCCTAGTTTTTTGAGGTCACTTGGGCCTGCGGGCTTTATAAATAAATAAAAGCCCTCAATTTTGCGGACTTATGAGGGTCAGGCCGAGTACCCTCAAATGAGGGACGAATTGACAACTCTACCCCACCGCAACAGATCCCAACACTTAATTAAATGTAATCATAACTTCTACTTAATCGTTCGATTGCAAGAGTTGTTTGGTCTTATTTCCTTCTACATCTTGGTATCCCATGGACCTTTCCTTGATCTTGTCGGAGCTACTTATTCTACTGGCTTTCAATGGCGTTTTCTTTGACGGTGGGTGTCGTTTGGCCTTTCCTTTCAGGGGAGATAGCTTGGGCAATTTAGGAAAAAAGGAATATGATATTTTTTTTTATCACACCTAGTTGACCACGCAACAGTTCTAGTCGCGAGTAGGCCATCTAGTTTTAGCAAAGTTGCTTAAATTTGCAAATCGAACACTCAAAGCAAACACTATTTTTCTGGAATTTCAGACTACGAGCCACAAAAAACTTCAAAACAACCTGACCTTAAAGCTCCCTGTAACTACATAGTTTTCATTACTACTTCCTTCTCTTAACTTAACTTGAACTTCCTTTCACCCCGTTCCTGATAATGGTAGTTTTGATCAACCGATATAATGATATACTTAATATTTTTACTAAATATAGTTTTGATAATTTAAATTTTGAACTAAGTAATAAATATATATATTGGTAAAGGTGCAAAGCACTAGTGCTTTGCATGTATTAATTTTTCAATCATTAATTTTATATCAAATTTGACAAATATTGTTAAATAAAGTATAAGTTTATTTTTATAATTATGTTATGTGTATTTATAGAGAAAAAATATGTATTACTAAGAAGAGATAATGAGAGAAAAAGGCAAATAATATATCAAATCTAAAACTTAATATAAAATCAAGTATTTACCTATAATATACTCTGTCGTGCTTTGGCATTGTATTGTCATTTTGCTGCTTCTAAAAAATTGTTGGTCCTCATCTTGGTTTCTAGTTTATATGCAGTTTTTAAAAATTTAAATGTAAGAAAACACATATATTGTAGAAAAGCATAGCATTGAGGCAACAACATTGTGATGAGAATTTCCGGAAGCTCCACGTGTTGTTGATGTGTTGAACTGGTTGACTAGTAGAAGGAAGAAGGTCTTACCAGAGGTCATCGTTTGCTGAGGAGGGGTCATCCGCCCTGTCAAAATACTCTGATGCTTAAGTCAATACAGGAAAAAGATGAAGTGCAGAAAGTAAATGCAGATGAAGGTTAGGAGTGTTTGAGTTAGGGCATTTGCTCTAGACTTTGAGAAATATGGGTTGGTTTAGGGAGGAAGTGTCAATTTTCGTTGAGTCTCTTTAGGTATTTATAGACTAAGATTCGTATGTCCAACCATGTTTGTGGATGGTCATGCATCTAATTCAATCATTTCTTTTATGTTAGACAAATATCATATCATAAATGCATGTCTACTCCTTGCTAGGTTGGTTCGGGCTGAAAGTGATTCGAAGTGACTAACATTTAATGTGAAGTCAGAGATCTTTACCTAACTCATGAGTACTTTAAATAATAGATCACCTCCTGAGATTTTCGTCCTCCAAACAGGCACGGGACCGTCCTTGACTTGGGCATGAATTTTGTATTCATCCTCATGGGCACGAATTCTGTATTCGTCCTTGCAAGACATGCTTATTTTACCAATTTTTCTAATTACAATTTTCCCTTTTACGGTGCTTTGAACGTAGTTCAGACTAGGGTAAATCAACAGACGATTAATGAATGAAGAATACATGTGAAGTCAAAAAGTTGCATGAATATACACGAATATGAAGCACTGTAATAGCTGTGCCTCAGACGTTTCACACGCTTGAGTGCCTTTCGCATCTCATTTAATGTCGTCAGATACTCATCATTACTTTTGCGTAATTCGAGATATGTGGACAAATGCGACGGTAGGCTTTCTTGCGCAGAAGACCATCGTACCCTTCTTTGCCTCAAGAGCCTGCGCCTAGTCAACCTGAAATCCCTGACGATGAGTATACGGTCGTATCTGTCGAAGTTGCCCAGCCTACCCCTACTGTTCCGTCTCCAGTAGTCCCCGAGGTCTCTGCTGCCGAGAACCCAACCCCAACTCTATGAATGTTGTCTTTCTTCTTTTTGTTTGTTACGAATGTACCCAGCTCTGATGGGTTTTTCTTTTCCTATGTAAACAGTTCTACCCATACTCGAACATAATGAATAGAAGTTTCTTTTTCGTATGCATATATTAGGTTAAGCATATAAAAAATAGAGCGCGGAAACATTATAAATTGAACCATTTTATGCCCCTCACGGGCGCTAGTATTTGAGGATGAAATCATAATAGGTTGAGCAAGTACTCAAAGACACAACATTAGTTTGAGCCTTTCGTGCTCCCTCACGGGTACACACTTGCTTAGGAGACATTTCATTGCGATTGCTCAAGATTCATTTCATCCAGTTGAGTCATCCGTGCCCCATTATGGGAAAACACTTGCTCAGGAGACATTTTCATTACGATTGCTCAAGAGTCATTTCATTTGGTTGAGTCATTCGTGCCCCATTATGGGTACACACTTACTCAGAAGACATTTCATTGGGTTGAGCCATTCATGCCCCCTTACGGGAGCAAGTGCTCAGATGATATTGCATTTTGTCCTATAGGTCATACTTTCCCCTTTCAGGTACAAAGTGCCCAGTGGATAGATCATGTTTTTGAGGACGAGACATTCATGCTATAACCATTCTTGCCTCTCATGGGTACAAGTGCCTTGAGGACGGAGGACGAGAAATTCATGCTATGACCATTCTTGCCCCTTATGGGTACAAGTGCCTTGAGGACGGAGGACGAGACATTCATGCTATGGTCATTCTTGCCCCTTACGGGTGCAAGTGCCTTGATTTTGTCTGGGCTGGTTCTAGTTGAAAAAACGTCTGTTTGGTTAATTTTTGTTGTTGAAAAGGGGGTCGATCCGGCTAACTTTGTTGCTGATTTTGATTTGAATTGACTTCATACGGGCGCCAATTAGGCTGATCCCGTTGATTCATGTATACTGGCCTCTCCTGCTGTTCATAAGTAGGTGATCACTCATCGTCCGAAAAGACATACCTTGGTCGTTTCCCTGAGGTGGATGCTTCGTCCCTTCTTACCATGGCTTCAACTAATGCGCCTCTCAGCTTGACTCGAGACCTGAGGTCGTCTTCGAGTCGTCCGAACCTGGCCGCACGAACCATCAATTTATCCAATCGTTTGGGACAATCCAGAGCAATGGACTCGTACAGCTTGGAGCCGATTGGGAGTGCATTTTTGAACGTCATGATGCTGCTTCTATCTTCAACTTCCTCAATGTTCAAAGCTTCTTTGTGGAATCGTAGGACAAAGTCTCTAAGAGATTCTGTGGTCTTCATCTTCATGGTGAAGAGAGAGTCTACATCTACCTTCTTCCTTTTGTTAGAAATATAACAATCAATAAAAACTGATCTTAATGTCGCCATATCCTTTATCGATTCGGTGGGCAGGTTACGGAACCAACTTAATGTTGATCCCTGTAGATTGGATGGAAATGCTTTGCAGAGGAGGGCATCGTCTGGATTTTGAAGGGTCATAACATGATGATAATGGAACAAATGATCAGCTGGATCAGTCATTTCATTGAACATGGTGAAATTAGGTGCCACAAACTTTCGAGGCGTGGGGATCTGGTTGATCCTTGCGAAGAGGTGAATTTTTGACATCTTTCTTCGCTTGTCGGGCGAACTAGTCCATCTGGCTTCTGCCGAGCTGCCTAACATGGTCCTGGATTATAGCTTGCACCTCAATCGGGGTTGTCCATGCTTCCTAGCTTCCATATAGGGCACGGTCCCGTGGTGGAGTTCGTGGTTCATTGCGTGTATATTGAAAAGGGAGGGGGGACGAGGCCTATTACTTTCGTGAGGAGGAGAATGAAGCACATACCTTTCGTCACCGTGAACTCCTCGAAACAACTGGGAGTTTGGTCGAACCTCTGGCCTCCTTGGAGGGGATGAGAAGATAAGCTTCTAGCGAGGTCCTGACCCTGAAGGGGAATTTCTTCAAGTGTCACGTCATGTGGACTCCTGCCACACATTTCCACCACATGGACCTCTTCGAGGTTGGTCCTGATTAAACGGATGTAAACCCGGATGCTCAGGGTTGTAGGTGCGGTTCCCTTGATTCAAGGGTTGCTCGTGCTCGGGCTCAAAGGAGTCGTGCTCATTGGCCTCTAGCCTTTCATGAAACGTTTGTTGAATGGTTGTCAAACGATTTATTGTGGACTGTTGTAAAAACATGTCCTCTCGCTGTTACTGTAACATCACGTTGATCTGAATTACTTGAGATATATCTCTTTCAGGAGGGGTTGCCTAATGCGTTTTGGGACGCACCTCCTTTATGAGGAACTTGCTTGCTTGGGGGGGCTAGAGCCCCCATCCACCCCGACTTCGCCCCTCTCCCTAGCTACACTCCTTTGAATACAATAGGAATTTTCAAAATTTCAAGAGGGGTTTCCAGCCCCCATGTGGCTCCGCCCCTGGGTTTCCCCAACCCTTTGGGTCAGGACTGATCCCCGAGAGTGCGACGTGAGCCCGCAACCCGCCACACTAGGTAAGTCCGGGTAAACCTGTGCGGAGATGACCCCAAAGGGGGAGTGAGAAATGGAACCTATGATCTCTATTGGGAGTAATTATTTGTATTAGGAAAGATTCTCGGGATTGATTTAATCAATCTCCAGCCAATCATGTACAACAGTGTATATTGTGTACAGTTGTTAGTTACCTTGTTTGTAGCTAATCAATCCATCCACACAAGGGACCAATCTATTGTAAATGGCTATATATATGCCTTTCATCTATTCAATAAAATCATCCAGAATTATCAAACTCTTTTGATTCTAACATGGTATTAGAGCGCTAAGAAGATCCTCTTATCTTCTTTTTTTTTCTTTCTTCATTCTCATAGTTACCATGGCTGAGAATGAGAATGCTACTGTCTCTAAGTCAGATTCATTTGGGTCTGAAAATGTCTACAGTCCCTATTTTCCTCATCACTCAGACAATCCGGGAACAACACTAGTCTCCCAATTGCTTACTGGTGACAACTTTTGCACTTGGTCTCGAGCCATGCGGCGGGCCCTTAGTGCTAAAAATAAGCTTGGGTTCATTGATAGTATCATTTCCAAGCCTGCATCTTCTTCCTCTTCCCTTTCACAGTGGGAACGGTGCAATCACATGGTACTGTCATGGATTCTTAACTCTATCACTGATGATCTTGCCAGTAGTGTACTACTTCTAAACCCATCAATTTTTCTCAAGTTATGACACTACCACCATTTCGTGATGCAATGGCTATCGAAAATACTGCACTTGAGCAAAATAATACTTGGACCCTTACAGAGTTGCCATCGGGAAAAGAACCCACCAGATGCAAATGGTATATAAAATTAAATATCGTTCTAATGGTGGGATTGAATGATATAAAGCTCGTCTTGTTCTAATGGTGGGATTGAATGATATAAAGCTCGTCTTGTTGCAAAGGGATATACACAGAAGGAGGGCCTTGATTATCATGACACTTCTACACTGGTTGCCTAACTTGTCACTGTGCGTTGTGTACTTTCTCTTGCTGCTATTCAAGGATGGTCTATGCACCAGTTGGATGTCAATAATGCATTTTTGCATGGTGACCTCCATAAAGAAGTTTATATGCTCATTCCTCCTGGATTTTCCAAAAAGGGGGAGCACCACGTATGCCGACTAAATAAGTCATTATACGGTCTTAAACAGGCTTCGAGAAACTGGTTTGCCAAGCTTTCCACTACTCTCAAAGATGTTGGCTTCCAATAGTCTCGGGGCGGATTATTCTCTCTTCACACACATCGTTGGTTCCAAGTCTACTTTTTTTCTTGTTTATGTTGATGACATTCTCAATACTGGAAATGATCCCACTGCGATGGTCTCTCTTAAAGACTTTCTTCATAGTCGATTTCATATCAAGGAGCTTGGTCCCCCTAAGTATTTCTTAGGCATTGAAATCGCTTGTTCTACACGAGGTATATTTCTTAGCCAACAAAAATATACACTAGAAATTTTGAATGATATGGGAATGCTGGGTGCACGGACTGCTGATTTTCTTATGGAACAACATCTCAAACTCAACTCTACTGATGGCAAACTTCTTCTAGATCATGCTCAATATCGTCGCCTTGTTGGTCGCCTGATTTACCTCACTATTACTCGGCCTGATATTGTCTATTCAGTTCATATTCTCAGTCAATTTATGCAGAATCTACGTAAGCCACACCTTGATGCTGCAATTCGTCTCTTGAGGTTTCTTAAAAGTTCACCAAGACAGGGCATTCTACTATCTTCTTCAAGTTCTTTGCAATTCAAGGCTTACTGTGACTCAGATTGGGCAAGTTGTCCCATGACTCAGCGGTCTATCATCGGTTATTGCACCATGCTTGGAGATAGCCCCTATATCTTGGAAATCCAATAAACAAAACACAGTCTCACGTTCTTCGGCAGAAGCTGAATACCGTGCTGTGGCTCACACTAGTTGTGAGCTCACCTAGCTGAAATATTTTCTTGATCATGACCTTGGTGTCAAACATCCTCAACCCATGCTCATGTTTTGTGATAATAAAGTTGCATTACATATTATTGCCAATCCAGTATTTCATGAGCGTACTAAACACATTGAATTGGATTGTCACCTCATTCACGAAAAGCTTCAATCTAGACTTATCTGCACTAAATGTGTTCATACATCTCAGCAACTAGCACATATTTTTACCAATCCCATAGGCAATGAGCAATTCAGGGTTTTAGCTACTTGGGCGTTCCTGATATCCACGCCCCAACTTGAGGGGGAGTATTGGGAGTAATTATTTGTATTAGGAAAGATTCTCGGGATTGATTTAATCAATCTCCAGCCGATCATGTACAGCTGTGTATATTGTGTGCAGTTGTTAGTTACCTTGTTTGTAGCTAATCAATCCCTCCACACAGGGGACCAATCTATTGTAAATGGCTATATATATATATGCCTTTCGTCTATTCAATAAAATCATCCAGAATCATCAAACTCTTCAGATTCTAATAACCTCCCACTTGGGGAAAGGCCCAAGAACCACTAGTCCACCCCTTTGGGGTTGGATTAGGAAACCTTCTCTTTGTAAGTGTTATATATTCTATTAAAACCCCAACTTATACCCAATTTTCAATTTCCCGTATTTGAAATCGATATCAGAGATACATGAACTAGAAAAACATCAAGCACTCTATTTTTTAGTTCTATCCTAGTTATGAAGACCACCAGCAACAATAGTATATGCTATCCAAAGTTCAAAGGTTCTAGGGAGAAGTTTGAATCCTTGTTGATAACAGCAAATGCAGGACTCAAGGACTACAACTTTGTCAAGAAAACCAGAGAAAGATATCAAAAGAGAACAAAAAAGATTGAGACGAATTGCCATAATAATTGCAGAAACAGGTGAAGGAAAGTTCGAATGCAAGAGAGAAAGGTTCCACCACCTTCACCTGTAAGTATGGAGCCAATGACGCCTCCTACATGGTTGGCGATTATACTGAGGAAATTCAGAGCTAGATATATAAGGTTGGTAGTAGAGAAGCTACTTTTTAGGATAGACGTGAGTGCAACACATGCTCGTTTTTCGATACTGAAGAATCAAGTGAGGAGCGAGTTTTTGATAGACGAAGAGAAAGTGAAGATACAGAGGGAGTTGTTAGAAGTGAAGGTGCTGGATCCAAGGGGTCAATGGTGGGAATTACACTTGAAGCAATGGAATATGGAGAAGAAGGAAGATGGTAATAAGAATAAGAAGGGGAAAACCACTTACATGTATGTGTTGACCCATGGTTGGAAGAAGCTAGGAGAGTCTCTGCTCTGTTTTGCTTTTAATGTTGTTAAGAGGAACTAAGAAGGGAAGCCACACAAATTTTAGAGATTCTTTATTTGGAAAAAATTTCCAATTTATTTCAGTTTTTTATTTGTACTACTGTAGAAATTGAATAATAATTGGTAGGAGGATGGATTATTTCCAAAATTCCATTTTCTAGTTGTTTGCTACAAAGCATTTGGTTGATATTTCTCCTAATTAAAAATCAGTTATTATGCCTGATAACATAGGCTTCTACCTCTCTGTATTCTTCTACTAAATTGCCCAAAATTGAATCAATAGGCTAAGATCTGCGAAGGATGCGATGCACGGGATAATAAGTCAACTCATTGAATTACAAATAACATTTAAATAGTTAGAATACAAAGTAGTTTTATGCTAGTAAAAGTGGAAGACGATAATTCGATGAATGGCATATCTAGTGGAGTTGTTCCTAAAATTGTTTGGGCAATAGATGTTGCGGAATGACATAAGCGATGCTATCATGGGGTATTCTCAAGAAAATACGACAAACACACAATTACACAAGATATACATGGTTCACCCATCTCTTGGGATACGTCCACACTAGAAACGGTCCAAAAAAATTTCACTACTAAATAGAGAAATTACAAGAGAAAAGATAAGCAAATAATACATACTCAAAGACTCTACCACAACCCTTGAAAGATTCTCACACAGCCCACATCTTTGTTCACTTTCTCTAATCCGAATTTAGCCAAAGCCCTACCCCTTTTAGGACAAAGGAGACACAAAAACTGAACCCTTCATGATTGAGCCAATATCCTCTACCATGAGAGAACTCTGAGATACAACCGTGAGAACACTTTTTTCCCCAAGAGCTTCACTAGAGCTTTCCATGGGAGACGCCCTCGCTTTTCATAGAAGCCCTACCACAAATCGCATATCCATGACTTTCTCTCTTCCTCTTAAGTTTTTACTTAGTTATCTCTATAAGCCTCTGCACTAGGCTTATTTCTAGGCAAGGAATGAGTCCTAACCCTTTTAGAGTTTTTCCAAGATAGGAATCCCAAAATAAGGCAACTTCCTAATGAAATAGGAGTTACCGAAACCGACTCTGTCAGCACCCCATTTTTACACCCCCTTAACCGTGGTTAATAATCTTAGCCATGGTTTAGCTCAAGCTAACCCTAGGACAAACCCTACATCTAATCTAAAACCCAAGTCCAAAGCTAGCCCTAGGTCTAAGCCCTATGTCCGTCCCCAAGACCCAAAGCCGAGCCCATTATCCAAGTTAAAACCTTGCTAACCCCCATGGGTCCAAACCTTTGGCCCAAAGCCCATCATCCAAGCCTTTAATCTAAAATCATTTCTCTAAAGCCCAAGGCTCATCATTGAGCAAGTCAAAGCCCATTCCAACACCCAATTCCCTCACCTCTCTCTCTCTCTCTCCTCTCGGGTGCCCACCCTTTCTTTCTTCTTTTTCTCACTTACATAGAATTGGAAACCTAAGTTCTAGGCCTTACAACCCTATACCCTACCTACCCTAGTACCACTCTACCTTAAGGTTTGCTCCCCAAAATTTCTATTTCGGTGAGGAGAGAAAAGTTCTTCTAAAGAAGGTGTAAAGCTAACCTCCCTTCAATTGACGACACACAAATCTAATCATCTAAGTTTTACAATCCTACACCCTAACCCCTGACTAACCTCTCATCCAATAAGAAAGCCCTATGGCCTTGTCTTCATCTTCCCTTCTTTCTATAAAGAAGAGGTTCCGCATTCAAAGAAAAGGGATTGAACCATAGCTTAAGCTCTCCCTCCCTTTCTCTCATCTCTTTCGGCTGCTCCTGTGGTAATGCCCAAAGCACTCACCCTCTCCCCATACACTTCTAGAAGAAGATAAGAGGAGCTCTTCCTCTCAGCCGCACCCAAGGAACCTAATGTCACCCATTGAACCTCCACTTACAGTCCTCAAAACATCCCTTGATCACCCCCATTACAACCCACAGAACAGCCCCAACATTCCCTCTCTCTCATCCGTGTTTACACCCCAAAATAGCTTCATTGTTCAACACTTATTCACACCCAAAATCAACTTCTGTTCAGTACCTGGTCACGTCCAAAACCACCCCTAAACAGTCCCTGAACAACCCACAGAACAGCCCACTGAACAGCCCTCTTTTCAGTCAATAGAAGCAGCTGCCCCCACCTGCAGCACCTTCTCCAGCTCAACAAAGCTCGGCCAGCAGCTTCCATGCACAGGTGCTCCCATCTATAGCACCTTTCCTGACCATCTCCATGCTCCGGCAAACCTCCCATCACGACAGGTGATCTCTTCTCCCTCTCTTCAAGTTCTTTGTAGATTAGTTGTTCTCCAGCTTACATTTTGATTTGTTGGTTCATAGATTAGTTTAAAACTGTATTGATTAGATCGTAAAATAGTTTAGTTAGCCTAGTGAAATCTAAAAATAAGTAGTTAGAATTTTAAAATCTGTAAATGCCTAGTTAGTACTCTAAAAATCTGCAATAGTCAATTAGTTAGTTTAAAAATCTGTTAGCCCTTTTAAAAATCTGCAAATCTTAGTTAGTTCTTAACAAAATTCTGTTAGCTAGTTCCCCTTAAAATCTGCAATAGCTTAGTAAGTTAGTTAGTTCCTCTTAAAAACTGCCATAGTTAGTTAGTTCTTTTAAAAACCTGTACATGTTTATTCTGAAATCTGAAATAGTTAGTTAGAGATTTGTACATGCTTAGTTAGTTCTTAGTTAGAGCTCTTTTAAAAATCTGTTAGTTCTTCTTTCTAAAAAATCTGCATATGTTTAGTTAGTTCTTAGTTAACTCTTTAAAACCCTGTACACAGCTAGTTAGCTACTTAAAAATCTGTACATGTTTAGTTAGTTAGCTCTTTTATAACCTTTATATATGTATTTAGTTCTTTTAAAAATTCTGTTAGTTGTATTCTAACTTAAGTCCTTAGATTGGTTGGGTTAAAATCTACTATCTTGTGTAATGTTAGATTAGTTGTAGATCATTTAAAATCTCTTCTTCTGATTTATTTAAGTTATCTGTAGGCTTAGTTGTCAGTCATAGTTAACTTATAAATTTGTTTTAGATAATGGTTAGCTTAGATTCAAGTACTTTAAAACTGTTCTTTTTTTTATAAAAATTGATATTTAGGTTAGCTTGTTAGTTTAACTCAGGTTATAGTTTCTCACCACCTACCCCCACTAACCACACTCAACTTCTCCATCTTCTAACAATCCTCCTTTAGTTCTTAGAACCCACGACCAACCCATACCATGAGTTAGGCCTCAAACACCAAGCAAAACTCCCAACCACTCATACTTCCATCACACCAACTCCGTCTCACACCCTTAGGCCAGCTTAGTTTTAGATCTTAAGTTAGCTAAATCTGATTAGCTTAGTTTCTAATTAGTCTAGTTATTAACATTATTTGTTCTTTAGGTTAGTGATTAGATTACTGCAATTTTTTTTAAAATTTAAAGTTACCATGTAATCTAGCTAAGCTTATTTAAGTTAGTCCGTAGTTGGTCTTTTAGTTAGTCATAAGTTAAAACTTAAACCATTTAAAAATCTGATTTTAGTTAGTTTAAATTTAGTTAGAATCTAACTTTTAAATAACCCTTAAGTTAGTTTTCTAATCTTTAAGTGATTTTTAGGTAACTAGCTTTAACCTGTTTTCCTTTTAGTCTTAGTTACTTAAGCTCTTTTAGGACCATCCTTAAGATTAAATTAACCATAGTTAGTTTAAGCTCGTTGCGATTAACCATAGTTAGTTTAAGCTCGTTGCTCCGCAACGAGCCTAAACTACTATTCAAAAAATTCAAAAAAATTGAAAAACATTCAAAAATATCAAAAACATTCAAAAAATTCAAAAAGACCAAAAACATGCTTGCTAGGCTTTCTTGACCTTGGTTAGCCTATCTAACCATGGTTAACACCCCTCTAACTACGGTTAGACCCGACCTTGCACTTGACCAACCCGGTCAACTAAACCCTAGCCTCAGGGCTAGATCCTTGACCACCCTATGCACACACACACACCCCTAGCCTTGGCACGGGCTCATGTGTCAAAACTAAGCTCGACCTGATCTCACTATATGAGTACGTAGGCAACCCAACTCGGTTCGACCCTAACCCATCTAGCTTTCTCATTTTCTTGGATTAGCATTTGATTAAATGCTTAAGCATTTTAATTAATTTTGATAATTAAATTTGGCTTGAATTTAGGGAGTAGGTAACCATTGTAAAATGGGGGTCCTCGGGTGCCTAACACCTTTCCTAGGGCTTAATCGAACCACTTACCATAATCTCTGATAGACCATAAGTACTTATCCAAACAAACCCGGGACCTATCCCTAAGAATGAATAGGTGGCGACTCTCAGTCAAACCATAAAATGTGAAAGTGGGTAGAAAAATCTCATGCTCACAAACTCAAAATTCTAGCCTACCGAAAAAATTGGACCACCGATCGATCGCCCACTCCAAAAAATCTAAATCGAGCCACAAATCTCCACCTTGGTGAAAATCCCGCAAACATCCTTTGATGTGTCATCTCGCTTTCACCAACATAAATTTTCTCTTTCAATCTTGTGTAAAACTCCACCGGATTCACAAGAAATCTCCACCTCGAACTATGGCTTCAAACTTTGTCATAAATCTTACAACCCCGAAGTCTTACAAATCTCAACTCTGCAACCCCAAACCTCGAACACAAGCTCTGATACCAATTTGTTGTGGAATGGTAGAAGTAATGCTATCATGGGGTATTCTCAAGAAAATACGACAAACACACAATTACACAAGATATACGTAGTTTACCCTACTCTTGGGCTACATCCACAATAGAAATGGTTCAAAAACCTTCACTACTAAATATAGAGATTACAAGAGAATAGATAAACAAAGAATACACACTCAAAGACTCTACCACAACCCTTAAAAGGCTCTCACACAACCCACATTTTTGTTCACTTTCTTTAATCTGAATCTGACCGAAGCCCTACCCCTTTTAGGACAAAGGAGACACAAAACTCGAACCCTTCATGATTGAACCAATACCCTCCACTATGAGAGCACACCGAGATACAGTCGTGAGAACACTCTTCTTCACCAAAAAGATTCACTAGGGCTTTCCATGGGAGACACTCTCGCTTTCCATGGAAGCCTTACGACACCTCACATATCTGTGGCTTTCTCTCTTCCTCTTAAGGTTCTTACTTACTTTGTTATCTGTATAAGCCTCCACCCTAGGCTTATTTATAGGCAATGAATGAATCCTAAACCTTTTAAAATTTTCCCAAGATAGGAATCCCAAAACAAGGCAACTTCCTAATGAAATAGGAGTTACCAAAACCAACTCAAATTTCCAGCGTATCGAAAAACGTCGATCACCGATCGATCGAAGGATAGCAGCCTTCGAGATTTGCCTGCCCTTTCTAATAAAGAATTCTAGCTTGGCCGGAGAAAGCGCTGGCAACTATAGATCCGTAAATGAATTGGTATGTATAGCCACTTCAGTCGTGCTCGAAAACATCTCTCATTCACAATGGAACAGAATGGTCTCGCTCGATGCGTCATTTGATTTGGTGTATATTCACCATCAGAGTTCAGGAAGGTCACACAGGATCCCACCCCTCCATCCATCCTTTTTAAGACGTAGTCTTCTTATTTATTGTCTGGCTTGGCTCTCCTTTATTCGGCCGGCCTACTTTCTGATCCTCCAGCAGAAGGACTCAAACACTTCCTCTTACAGTGAACATACAGTGGCCGATCAATCGGCTACTGTTTGGCCGATCAATCGCCCACTCCAGAAAAATCTAATTCGAGCCAAAAATCTCACAATAGATTCATTTGGTTACTCACATACCATGTCATATATGCTCTACGAATGGGTTTTGAGAACATGCTTATACAGAGAACCTAGCTGAAGAAGGAAGTTGTTTTGCATAAGAATTTGGAATACATATGGAGTCAAAGCTGGGATGTGGATGAAACTACTGATATGTGTGTCCACATGATGCCCTTCTATTCCGATGATATTCTGCACAGTTGTGGGCCTGTGCATAAAGAGAGAAACTTGGGTTACAACCGCTCGAGCTTGAAACGTAGTAGACTATTTCATTGGATTAAAAGGATTCTAACTACATTAATCACCTTTTCTTTCTTGCCTTTTTTATTCTTCCAGAAATTTTCTAAGTCCATGGTTTTCTATTAGCTTGACATTGCATGTGCTTGAGAAAATAGATTGGCGTCCAACATTTTGGTGATTGATCTGAAGGAGACAATTTGATATATTGGTCATGGTTGATAGAAAAAGGATTGTATTGAATAGATTTGGATGATTACAATGACTCCTCCTTAAGGATTATATAGAGATTACATGAGTCTCAAGATAGAAGCAGTATCACATCATAATCAAATCTAATCCTAATCAAATCTAAGATTTGATACTAATCTATTTCAAATTCAAATTTACCTAGATATGAGATGAGGTACAGTGTATATCTCATCTCACTTTATTACACCACTCTGTATTCTTTAAACCTATCTCTAATACCCTCCCGCAATTGCATGATTCTTTGAAGAAGGATCTTGCAATTGTTACAAATAATAAATTAGCCCAAGATCATTGAGCTTTGTTGAAAAGTCGTCAGAAAATCTAATTATACATATTGGTGGTCACTATCAGCTGTGAAATCCATCACTGTCGCATCCTGCTCATCTTAGATTCTGTCAGAGTCGGTGATCCACTAGAGCAAACTGTCATGATCTCTCCCAATAGCACATAAAGAGAAGCCGGCCAGTCGTTTGAAGGAAAAAAAATGAACTCGAATGTATTAATGATAGAGAGATTTCAACTAGAATTGGTGATGACTACAACTTTAGGGTAAAAAAAGGAGGTGTTGGTCAGACAGGTGGTACTGCCGCCCACCGGAAAAACAAGATCAAAGGAAATAAAAATTCAAAACAAGGTCCGATCGACCCGCTCTGATACTATAAAGAGAATTTGATTGATTGAAAATTCTTGGATTGTATTGAATAGATTTGGATGATTACAATGACTCCTCCTTAAGGATTATATAGAGATTACATGAGTCTCAAGATAGAAGCAGTATCACATCATAATCATATCACATCATAATCAAATCTAATCTTAATCAAATCTAATCCTAATCAAATCTAATATTTGATACTAATCTATTTCAAATTCAAATCTACCCTAGATATGAGATGCGATACAGTGTATCTCATCTCACTTTATTGCACCACTCTGTATTCTCTAAACATATCTCTAATAATGGTTTCACCCCAAAGGTTTAACAGTTTTATTTGATGGGATAAATAGTGTCCATGGTGATGTCAAAAACAGACAAATGACAGATATCATTGGAAAAAAAGAAGAAGAAGAAACTTGAATCATATAGATAGAATGTGTACCATCTGCTGGTGTTTGTGCTATAATTTCTTGAATAATCTAAAATTCATACTAATTTTTTGAGAATTTCACCCATTCAATCAAATATTCGAATGCCCTATCTATTGGTGTTTATGAACTCTACCCCTGGGGACAACATCCGGTTGAGACTAACCAAGACAATGTGTAGGTAGGAGAGGGCATTGAAACTAATAGATCAGTACAAGAAGAAAAGAAATCGACTTTTGACAATGTGATATATATACATATAGGGAAGGAAACTAATGAGTCATGCTCATTAAAGCTTTTAATGAGCGGTCCTTCTAGAAAGATGACATGTGGCAACTTTTTTTTTAAATTCGACGGTTGGATGTTAAGGTGGGTCCATTGAGAGACACGTGTCAAAAAATCAGTATGATCGGACATGTTTAGACCGTTCGATTAGACCCTAGTTTATCAGCATTAACCTCATAGGGTTCACTAGACCCCATCTAGGTAATAGAAATAGCTAATCTTCCCATCTCCAATCGGATGGTCTATACATGCCTGATTGAGCTGATTTTTTTTGTCACATGTCTCTTGGTAGACCTGTCTTGACATCCAACGGTTAGATTTTATAACAATCGGTCATGTGTCACGTTATTAGAGACCGCTCATTAAAGGCTTTAATGAGCATGGCTCATTAGAATGCTACTCTATATATATAAAGAAATAAGTGTCACCTAACCTCCTCTCTTTACTCTCCAATCTTCAATCCCAACAATCCTATGAGTTCTATCTTAGAGGTGTCATGTGGCTTCCCTCTTTAATCTCCACCGTTCATCTACTATACATTAAACACAAAACTACCTCCAACCTTTTCCTAATTTTCTCACACATCTCTATCTCTCCAAACAATACATGATCTACTCTACTCACGTCTCTAACGCCCCTCTTCCTAAATTTCCTCTTAACATCTCTATCTCTATCTATCTCCCAAACAATACACGATCTACTCACGTCTCTTTCTCTCTATCTCCTCCAACGACTCAAGTTTACGTTCTCTCATTCTTTCTTTCTCAATTCATCTCAAGTTCTCTCATTCTTTCTTTCTCAATTCATCGGTGGCGTTCAACCCAAAGGATTCATTCATCTCAAGGTCTCTCATTCTTTCTTTCTCAATTCATCAGCGGCGTTCAGCCCAAAGGATTCACCTGGATTAGTCTCGAAAATATTATATAGATTCATACAAATTGCTGGTATTATTTTCCCTAATCTATTTTTTTTTCTTCATCAATGTTAATCAAGTTTTAGCATCTACTCTTTATAAGACTAAAGAAGGATAGTAGAGAGATTTATTTTTATTTATTGGGATTTTTCCAGAAATACACCTTTTTTTTTTAAAGGAGGACGGCACCTCCGAACTTTATTGAAAAAAACCCTCACTTATGGTGGAGGAAAACCGTATAAACAAAAGAAGACTAAAATCCCAACCCAAGCCCCAAAACATACCAATACCCAACAACCATAAAAACAAAAGAGACGAAACAAACTCCAACCAACCTATGTACGCAAATACGGCAAACCCAACCTCTCCCAACAGATTATTCCCTTCAACTCCTTCAGAAGCATATCATAAACCTCATACCATCTACTACACCCTCCCTCTCCACTTCTTGCCAAAAAATCGGCGACCATATTCCCTTCTCTCAATTGGTGAGAAATAAAAAAAGAAAGATCATTAGCTGCAATGAGAAACACTTCCCAGAATTCCCACAAATACCAAACCGTACATCGTTTGGCTTGTACCCAATCTACCACAAGTTTAGAATCACATTCAATCTCAACGTGCATGAAACCCAACTCCATACACAGCTTTACCCCTTCCATCAGCACCCTTAGCTCAGCCTCATTGTTAGTACCGTGACCGAAATGTTTCGAAAACGCGGCTAGTAATTGGCCATCACAATCTCGTATGACACCCCCACCCCCTATACTCCCTGGGTTCCCTCTACAGCTGCCATCCGTATTCAATTTCACTCTACCTGCCATTGGTTTTCTCCATTTGATTAGCTAAGGTCTTCGTGCAACAACCGGATGATAACTGACCTCCAACGCAGCAAGCATAGCCATATCAACACTGGAGACCTGTCCACGTTTCTTCATACATTCCGAAATATTTCTAAGACGTGCCTTAACAGCTAGCCAAACGCCTTCGACAGTCTCTTGTATACTCTCCATTCTTGCCTTACATCTACGTAGCCAAAGCCTCCATGTTATCACGCAAGGCAGGATTCCAATTAATGTTCCCTATGTAGTAGAATTTTTTGCATAAGACAACCATTGAATGACTCTGGACCACCATGAGTGTGGAACAACTGAAATACCCAACGCTGCCTCTGCCAATGCCCACACTTTTCCTGCAAACTCACTTGAGCTCAACACATGGTCCCGCAACTCACATTGCCTTGAAACACAACAATCACACTTGGAAGCAAGTTGTATCCCTACACGAAAAATATTTTCATCCACCGGCAGGCAATTATACCGGCCTTTCAAACACAAACTGATACTCTCTTAGGTAGCAGACCATGCCAAATCCATTTCATTTCATGCGCTTGAGGGGCTCTGACTCTGATACGATCCCATGCGGAGGCTGAAGAAAACTTTCCATCTTTACTTGGCATCCTCACCACTTCTGCCCACTGCAATAGTCTGAACAATCTCCTCTGTTTTGACAGAACCCACTAGCTCCACCAATTTATCTCTATCCCAACTATTCTCCACCCATAAATCCTTTATGCACAAAGCGGGAGTAATATCCACATTTGCTTGTAGGCTAAGCGGTCCAGAAGATAGCCACCGATCATACCAGAAGGATCCTTTACCCTCCTTGACCATCAGTCTCACGTTCTCAAGTAACTCTGGCAAGACCCCCATTACAGATTTCCAAAAACGAGAGGCATTGTCACTAGCTAGCGCCACATGACCCTTCTTTACGTATTTGGCCTGAAAGAATTTATTCCATAAGCTATCACCAGACAGTAAACGCCACGCAAACTTCATATGGAGTGCCCTTTGAACTTCTAAAGAATTTCTCAAACGCATTCATCAGTTGGTTTACGCGAATGAGACCACAAACGCCATTTTCGCTTTCGATGTCCAGCCGAGACACCCCAAAAGAAAGTAGATAAAATAGAATCAATCTTGTGATGCACTGCTTTCGGAATATTGATTACAACTAGAAGATGCATAGACATACTCGAGAGAAAATGTCGAAGAAGCGTCAGACGACCCCCTTGCGAAAGCAATTTATACTTCCATCCCGCCACTTTATTTCTGATTTTAGTCACTAAAGGCTCCAAGTCCCGAACCTTAAGCCTCCCCACAACAAGGGGAACACCAAGATAAACTGCCGGGAACTTCCCCTCCACAAAACCCGTCAACCTCTTTAAGCCGACCCTCCTTCCCCGAGTGATATGATCAAAGAAAAACAAAGCTGATTTTTCCTTATTTATCAATTGACCCGACCACCTCTCGTAGCATTCCAAAACCTCAATAAGTTGTCGCAAGGATCGCTTCTCCCCGTTCAGAAAAATTAAAAGATCATCGGCATAGAGTAGTACGTGGGAAATTAAATGCGCCCCCAAAGGATGAGAAGAAGCTTTGATCTCAAAATTCTGTTTCAGAAGCCGAGACAACACTTCCTCCATGATGATAAATAAATATGGAGATAGAGGATCTCCTTGTCGAAGCCCCTGGGTCGACTGAAAAAAGCCCTTATACGAACCATTCATCATAATCAAGAACCATTGAGATCACACACAATTGCCCACAAAGACTCGAAATTGAGAAGAGAATCTGAAACACTCAAGGACATGTAAAATAAAATTCCAATCAACCCGATCATAGGCTTTGGACTTGTCCAACTTGACCATTAGGTTGCCCCCATTTGTTTTTCTATTCAAGGAATGGACCATCTCTTGAGCCAACGTAATATTCTCAAAGATACTCCTCCCCGGAATAAAGGCACCTTGCTCTTGTGAAATCATCGACGGAAGAAACCTCGTCAACCTCCGCACCAAAATCTTAGGAAAAATTTTATAAGTAACCGAACATAAACTAATAGGGCGGAATTTATCAAAACTCTTTGGCTCTTGCACCTTTGGAATAAGAACAAGGTACGACGACGTATAAAACCGGGGTAAGGGGACCCCCGAGAAAAATTCCTTTGCCGCCCCAACCACATCATCCTTCACCAACTCCCAACAACTACTAAAGAAACCGGAACCAAAACTGTCTGGCCCGGGGCTACTGTGCTTCGAGATGGACAATAACGCCTCCTTGACCTCTAATTCCGTTGGCTCTTTACAAAGAAAAAAATGATCATCATCCGCAATAACCTTATCCAAAAGAGGTGAGAGATCGGCTACCTCACTAACCTCCGCCCCCGAAAGGAACTCCTGAAAATAACACACAGCCCCTTGATGAACCTGCTCTGGAGTGCTAAGGATCGTGCCATCCACCAAGGTCATGGACGAAATGAAATTATTCTTTCTACGTTGGTTTACCACAGCATGAAAGAATTTCGAGTTCTTGTCCCCATAAACCATCCAAGCCTTCTTTGCAATCTGAGCTAGGCGCAATTCTTCCCTGTATTCCCAGACTTCTAACTCTGTCTTAGTAGCCAAATAATCGGCCTCTAACTCAGTAGAGAAACCATCCTAAAGCTGTCTCTCCAGCCCCTCCAACCAGCCCTCTAACTCCTTCAAATGAACCTCCACACGGCCAAACGCCGATTTATTCGACGTGCTCAAAGCCATCTTCAACTTCTTCACAAGACTAGACCCCTAAACCGGTGCGCGCCATACTGTTTCTACACACTCTCTGAAGGAGTCATGTTCACACCACCTATTCGACCTCGGATTGTCTCTGGCGAAGCCAGAAAGGGCTCTTGGGGTTCCATACATTGTGCGGCAGCTGGCAGAAAAATGGGGAGAAGTCATTTATTTTCTCCCCATGATTTTTGACTTCTCCCCGTTTGATATCTCTCCCCCTTATTCTCACACACTTATCGCCACATGTCCATTTGTGTGTGGAGAAGTCAAAATCATGGGCCCCATGATTTTGACTTCTCCTCCACATGTCACCTATTCTATGGAACCCCGAGATAAGCCCTTTCTGGCTTCGCCAGAGGCAAGCCAAGGCCCACATATTCTGAAATCTAAAAGCTGATGGGCCATACCGCGACACATCCCTGCGCAACCTAAGGACCATGGGACAATGATCCGAGGATTTTCTTGGCAGATACTCATACCAAGCTTCCGAGAATATATTAGAAAAACCAGAGTTGCTAACAACTCTGTCCAATTTTGCCCAGCTTCGAGAAGAGCCCTCCTGGCCGTTACACCAAGACACACGACCCCCAGTGCATGGGAGATCCAGAAGGCCACATGATTCCAAACAATTGTTAAACTCATCCATCGCTGAAATGGCTCTCGGGTGTCCACCAATTCGTTCGTCATCATTCCTAATAATCTTAAAGTCACCCGCAACCAGCCACGAACAGACACCGATATTGAGGTCCTCCAAAGATTGCCATAGCTCCCGACGCTCCACTTGGTTACATTTAGCATATATAAAAGTCACCAATATTTTCGAATCCGAAAATGAAAACCACCCAGTAATCATTTGAGCCATCTTAGAGCATTCCTAGCAGCCTCACCAAAATAACTTTTTGGTTATTTTGGGTAGCCAAAAGACTAAAAAGATGTTAAAATGAGTCCCAGCAGCCTCAACAGAATGAAGAAATCGGTTTGGTGAGTCTACAGTACTCACCAAGTTTGGTGAGTACTGTAGACTCACCAAAGTTAAATCTTCTCACCCTTGGGCCCACACAAATAATAAAATAAGGTTTTTCTCTCTCCCTTTCTTTTTTGTGGTCCCACACAAACAATAAAATAATATTTTTCTCTCTTTCTTTTTCATTTTCTCACACAAATGATAAAATATTTCTTCTCTCTTCTCTTTTTTTTGGTTAAAATTGTGAGACTGTTGGGAGGTTTCAAAAAAGTGGCTCACCAAAACCACTTTTTGTGGGTTTTGGCTATTTTGGTGAGTGAAATTTGGTGAGGCTGCTAGGAATGCTCTTACATACCACATCAAAGGCCGTATTCTCCTTCCAAAACAACCAAAGCTTGCCACCCATGTCCGCATTCGAGCAAAAACAAAGGGAGATTTAAAAAGGACGACATACGATCAACACTTGTAAATGGTTCTGAAACCGCAGCCAAAAGAGAATTTTTCCTCCGAACTAAACCTCTCAACCTTTTTCGTGACCTGCCCAACCCCCTCACATTCCACGAATTGTGTCCGTCATAAATTCAGCTTGGAAGGGCGGGAGGACACCGGCAATGACTGCTGAGATCCTTGCAAAAGGTCTGTTTTTTTTAGAACTATTATGAACCTCAGTGTCCAAATCATACAGCTTGGTACTAGCAAGCGGCTTCAATGGCCCCTCATTTTCCTGTTCTGACAAATAATCCACTACTGGCCTTGGAAGTGTTACTGCCGGTCTCACATGCACCGAACACTCCAAAGCCAAAGTTTCATTTACCATCTCCAAATGCTCGGTATCAAGGCCACTAGAACTCGCTAAAACATCAACCGGTTCCATCCGCACCACCGCTGCCTGGAAGTCGCACTCACTGTCTACACGGACGGATTCCTCCCTACACGAAATTGCTACTTGCGTGCACACCAATCATCACCTATTACCACCCTTCTGCTAGCCTCCCCTACTTCATGAACCGATTGCACAAAGGGGTCAACCCTGTCCCCAGCCTTAACCAGTGAATTATTCTCTCCCAACAAACCATCCAAACTCTCACAAACTTTCGTATGACGTCACCGTCAATCTCCTCACAAACCTCCCCCTCCTCTAACTCCTTTTCAATCAATCTAACATCGTTTACCAGCCCCTCGTTCACAATCAAGCGATCAACATTCAATGTGGTCCCAGCATCCACAGCAGCAACCGTTGAAGAAACGATGCCCTGCGGAACCTGCATTGATTCCATCCGTTCCTTTTCCGTTTCCGAAACAACAGCGTCATTCTGCACTACGTCCACCGCCCTATCCTCCCTTATATTTTTCCTTTTGCAAGTCAGCTTTGGGACTCTCTTCTCTGTCCGGGCTTCCTCTGTTTTTCTCACACCCGTCCTGCACCCTACCGCCGTGTGACCCTGACGAAAACACTTAGAACAATAAAAATCGTGCTTCTCATACTTCACTCTCTGCCATATCTTTCTTGTCGCGGAAAGAACTATAGGAAAACCCTGCATAGGTTCTTGTGATAAATCGACTTCGACGCACATCCTAGCCCCAGACGCCCTTGTTTTATGGATCGTAGCATTATCAGTTCCCAGATAACGGCCAAATCGAGACGCCAAGATCTGCAGACAATTCGATTGGTAAAGATGCATTGGCAAACCAGGCAAAAAAATCCACTGAGGCGCTAATGGAGATTCCTTCGACAAATCAAAATCCTTGGACCATCGGAACAAACGAAAAGTCGAGCCCCCTATAGTTCGGCCTTCCCAAGCCCATCCATGCAGAAAATCATGTTCACTTCGCATCTGGACAAGCACATGCAGATCATCCATAAAGCTGACCACTGGGAACTCCAACAAACCCCACAATTTTGCAACATGCAAACGGACATCGTCAATGGAAGGACGCATGCGTGAGAACTTAAGAACCAAAGCAAACTTGAAATCCTTTGCAGCCTTAGTCATCTCGACCTCTGAAAAAATAAAACCTTGCTCACCATCAACCTCCACAGGATATCTCATTGGCAACCTAAAAGAGGATTGCACCGCCCCGTTTGAAACCGCCTGAGAGAAGGATTTCAAGCCCTGGGCCACCGTAGCAGCCCCCGCCAAAGGAGGTGGGGGGGCGGCCTCCATGGCCTAACCCTAGCAAACCAACGAAAGATAACCAAAAACGGCAACCACACGATGGTATTAATTAGGGTGGTGTTAGGCGCACACCAATATTTGATGATTGTACACCATTTATAATTTTTATTTTATTTTTAATTTTTAGTTTTTTTAATAGCCGCACCCAACTTAATCTCATTTCAGTTTTAGGGAAAAGTCATTGTCATTCTTCGTCCCTTCTTTGCACTTTCCATTTCCAGTTCCTTCCCCAACATTACTTCTCCGTGAATCAATTCTTGGGCCAACACTGTGTCTGTACCAACCAGTACTGCTCATTAATATGCTCGTACATATGGTGATGCTCCATCATGTTCGACCTCACCCTCTTCTAATAACTATCATGTTTATCCATTGAGTTTCCTGAACATAAACCATCAAGACCCATATTGGTGGAAGATGCAGTGGTTGAGTCTGCTAGTAATTTGGGACCTTCAGAGCAAGTTTGATATCTGTATCAAACATGAACAATTGCCCAGTTCAAAAGAAGCAGACCAACTAATATACACACATAATGACCAACTAATATACACACATAATGTTACTGATCCTATTAAAACAAAAATTTTTGTTGCCCACCTCATAACAATCTTCTGCTTGGAGTTATCTACTACTGCAATCAATTAGTCATTTGGTACTCAAGTGATGCTTCAATAAACGAGTCCCGAGTACTAAATAGGAGATTGTGGACTAACAATAATCCTCAGCGAATGCTTACATTCACGAAGGTTTGCTACTCCTCAATCCACTCACCCTCTTTGGTTTTGTTTCTCAAACTCTTCAACTCGATTGGTGTGTACTTATAAAAACTATAAGGGTAATTTTTTGTTTTTGGTGTATACAAGTAATTCTATAAATTTAATGGTGTTTACTAAGTAATTTTTAACAATGGGGTGCATTCATCAAATATTGGGGTGCGCCTAACGCCACCCTTAAATTAACTGAAAATCTTTAAGCGAGATTTTTGTCTCAACAATTAGGGGGATTTGAACATATTTTTTTTTCCAGAAATACACCTAGAGTTCTTTGAGAGACCCAAAATACACCCCACTTTTACTTTATTACTTTTACACCCCAAACCTATTTTTAAGACCTTTTTACCCTTCTATTAAAATAAGGTTCCAAGAAACTAAAGAGTTTCTCTCCCCACCAACGTAACTCTCTTCTTCCTCACCATTGTTTCCGCTGACTCCCGCCGCCGTCTCATGCCATTGCTCCCGACGCCATCTGGATCCAACACATCTTATATTGTGCATTATAGTTTGCTGGAATGTGGAGGATTGTCTCTTGCGAGGCTTTAAACTATTTCAGATGGTGCTCCGAAAGCATGTGCTAAAGATGTTACCCCAAAAAAACTAATCCAGACTTAGGATTTCAGAGGTGCGCTGAAAGCATCAAAAGTATTTCAGTGGTAGCTAATAATTGGTTCATACAAAGGGAGCCTGAACATTGGGCCAATGCATTCTTTGAAGGTGGTGCTCCCAGAAATATAGTCATCTGTACCCCTCACGTCAACCCCATCCATTCTCTACTCTTCCTCTTTTTGCTTGCTCTATTCATAACTATTTATTTTTGATCCCACATGATCTCATATTCTATTAAGGGCAAAAATATTTTTTATTGATATGAGAGGGATAAAAAAGGTAAGAATTAGATCAAATGGGAGATGGGAGATGGGTTTCCACATAAAAAGGGAGCCACAGAAGATGCTTTTTGACTAATAGCTACATAAACAAATATTACATTTTCCTCTTTTTAATTGACTACTGCTGTTTTACCGGCGAAAGAATTGAACAAGAAGCCGTATGAGGTGAAAATCTCATGGTTATGTAGTAATCAAATAAAAATTTGAATTATAAATCAAAATTAGAAGTACAACCAATTCGTCACATGTCACATTATTTGGGACTGCTCATTAAAAGCTTTAATGAACATGACTCATTAGAATGTTATTCTCTCTCTCTCTTTCTCTCTCTCTCTATATATATATATACTAGTAAGCAGCCCGTGCGATGCACGGGTAAACCCCACTTCATATTAATAAATGATTTTGGTAAAGAGTCTCTTATATTTCCATTTTATAAGACCAGGATCAATGGAAAAATGGTATTTTTGGATTCAGTCTCTAAGTTACCCATCAAAGGACTAATCGATCAACAGAAATTTTTTCTCTGGATTCAATCTCTAAGTTGCACATCAAAGGACCAACTCCATATAAGTCCCAATCCAGGATCAACGAATCTCCAAGTTGCTCATCAAAGGACTAACTCCAACTAAAGTCCAAATCCAGGACCAATGAAAAGTTATTTCTTTGGATTCATTCTCCAATTAAGTCCCAATCTGGGATCAACGAAGATTTATTTTTTTTAGATTCAATCTCTAAGTTACTCATCAAAGGACTAACTCCATATAAAGTCCCAATCCAGGACCAATGAAAAATTATTTGTTTAGATTCAATCTCTAAGTTGTTCATCAAATGACCAATTCCATATAAGGTCTGAAACCATCAAACATACAAATCTTATTTTGAGTTATATCCTCTTACTCTTATGAAAGAACTAAGAATACATTATAAGGCACGATGGGGAGAGAAAGATGTTTCGTATTTCACTGGTGATTGGATCATTGTGCAAGAGGCATGCATTAGGGGATGATAAACAGTAATTACAATATTGTAGTAATCCTATATGTTAGAGCATTCTTTCATCACAGAGGTATATAGTATTGTTTGCAACTGCTAGTGATTATAGTAGTAGCTAGCCTTGCAAATAGGAGTTTAAAGTCTCTGTTTCCTACCAAGTAGCTGTTACGTTTGGATGTTTAAGTGTTACAGGTCTGCTCCCATGCATGCGCATATACATGGCTAGTCCACCACCCCACCCCACCCCACCCCACAAGCAGATACCACATGTTCAAATCAGGAATCATGGTTGGCTCTAGAAGGTGAACCTACCCACTCAGCCATCATTTTATGAATTATTCCATATATGGTATTTAGTATCTCTCTATTTCTATTTTGAATCTGATATTTATATTATTATTCCATGCAGGCCAATCAGGTGTTTGATGGACCTCACGGAATGAACGATATGGCTACTAATTCACAATGTTCTCATAATGATGCAATTTGAGTCCTAGACTATTTTCAATGAATGCGTACACAAATTTTATGTCCACATATGTGCTCATCACCCAGTTTTCTTGGCGAGATTAAGCACCCTTGGCATGGGTGCATTCTGTGATCAGATTATCAAGTTCAACACAACAATCATCTAAAAAGATGGCTTAGGACCTGATAGTGACCTGGTTGGACCTATTGAGTTAAAGAATGATGCATCATCATTACAGGGAAAAACAAATCGAGATCAACTGTTGTAATACTTGTCAAGATCAACTGTTGGTAAAACAAAATCATTTTTGTGGATTTTGAACATCTGAGTAAATGTATATATGAGTTTAGAATGTTGTTCTGAGCATAAATCATATCAACTTCGTTTGACCCTGTTGCCTGTAATGGTCAAGATAATGAAGAATATAGACTAAAAGATTCCCTTATGCAAAATGTGTAGATTAGACAGATCAGGATCAGAATTCTGCATTGCAATAATAAAAACAAAACAAAAACTAAATAGAAAAATCTTTGAGAGCACACATACTTTGAAGTAGCCCAAGTTCACGGTTAATACCCAGTTGCAGAATACAAACTTTCTGCTAAAATGGTGATACACAGTAGCCTTGGTTAGTTTTTTCTGATTTAAAATAGAAAAAGAGCAAGAGCGAGATAAAAAACATAGAGAGAAAATAAATTGTTGGCGACTTAATTTATACAAAGATGAGGCATTTTAAACGTATGATATTCATGGAGATGACTAATCGATGATAATTTAATATAGATTTCAATAGAGCAGTGATAGGCGTACCGATGAATCCCATTTGTAATCCCAAGGCATCCAGCCATTACAAATGGGATTCATGGGTACGTTAACTATTTCTCATTTCAATGGCTTCAATTGAGGAGATGACTGAAACGGCTAAGTTCAAGAAGACGGAATGCAAATGTGGAGAGTAAGTAGAGATGTTTCCCAATGTCTAAGCAAATGTGGAGGTGGTAATTTATAAAGGAAGGAAAAGAAGGTTTGAAACGGTAAAGAAATAAAGAGGATAGATGTGGCAGTTACAAAATTTATTGGGGTAACGATATAGACTTTCAAGACTTAAAGTAAAACACTCTAGCTAAAGCTTCTCTATAGCTGTCATCTGTCTAAAAGCTTATTTATAACAATCTCATAAAGCACTCTACACATGACACGTGTATACCCACTTGCTCAGCTTTAAGGTAGTACTAGCAAAAACCCCGTGGAATGCATGGGTGTATAAATAAAGAATGAGAAATATAAGAAAAAAATATTAGCCAACAATTGCCAACTTTATAAAGATATTTGCATTTTAAGTGAATATCATGTGCTTTAACATAAGTAAACAAAAGATGGTGCGGATACAGAATATCCAGTAAATTAACCATCAAATCATTTATAGATTCAAACAATTTCCTAACAAAGCATCATTTGTAGAAACATAAAATAAAATAAAATTTGAAAACGAATAAGAAAGTGCCACATCAATGTGCTTATTCTGTATAGATTCAACAAACAGCACTCCTTAAGGTAGAAATTCCAATAAGTGAAACGCAATAGTGCGACTGTACGTGGGCACTCATGCTTATATGGTGTGGTCTGTCTTGGTGTAACATCATAAAAAAATTGGAAGCATTGAGAGGAGCCACATAAACCCATGTAACCACAAGGTTAAAAAAATTAGCCCGAGTTTATGGCAATTGAAGGTGAGGCTTTGAAAGACCGAAGAGTAATAATTGTGCAAGGAGGGAACTATTGCACATAATTGAATAGGCAGGAGTGTGTTTCCCTGAACTTACATGCATGCACTCATCCAATTTCAGGTCGGAGTTCGAGCCGGATAGCATTATCAATCCTCCTCAATACATCTTAACACCCTTGATCAATTATCTGTCAAATCTTCGACACATTTTCCAGTAGAAGATTACCTATTCTTACATGAATCTCTTGAAGAATAATTAAAAAATGAAAGAAATACTCCCAGAACTTTCAGGTTGCAATAGATCTGGACTATGCAGAATTCAACAGCAGCAATAGATCTCGTCTATGCAGTATTCAATAGCAGCAGTAATAATTCATGATATTCCCTTACCTATACCACTAAGACAGAAAAGAAAAACTCATATGAGAGAGAGAGAAACCCATATAAAAGAGAAACTAATTTAAAGATACAATATTTGAGGCTGAGTACTATTTATAAGGAATTAGGAAATAATACATCACATTTAAAAAAATGGGGAGAAGATAGGGATGGGAGAGGGTTTTTGACACCTGTCAGCTCTGCAATCTTCCTTAATTTTACTACCGATGAAACCCAAACAGGTAGGTGGACATTTTCCTCTTTTTGATTGAGAATCGTATATATGGCTACTGCTGTTTTACAGGCGAAAGAATTGAACAAGGAGCCGTATGAGGTGAAAATCTCATGGTTATGTAGTAATCAAATAAAAATTTGAATTATAAATCAAAATTTAGAAGTACAACCAATTCACCACGTGTCACATTATTAGGGACTGCTCATTAAAAGCTTTAATGAACATGACTCATTAGAATGCTACTCTCTCTCTCTCTCTCTCTTATATATATATGTCCCTTAGTAATCTGAGAAGAGACTCCTTTAACTACAAATGCATGACTCTGAAAACCTCAAGCTGGCTAATCAGTTCAAACATACCTAATTAACCTGGTAACAACCTAGCATTTGGTTTCTAAGAACAGAATCAACAGACCCTATCTGTTGTAAGAAATTCTTACCAGCAGCACTGTAACATAACAAAGTGGTGGGACATGAGCACGGGCAATATAAAAGTTGAAAACGTTGGCCATGGCCTATATATGTAGCAAACTAGAAAAAATCATAAGGGCACTTTATCACTTTGCTGAAAAATATTAACCACTCATCCAACACAAACCCCCAATTATTTTCAGGCAAAATATAACTGACTGTACATATTCCTTTTAACCACCACCAGCAGTACTTTCTACAAAAAAAAAAAGAAAAAAAAAGATGCAAATAACAGGATGAGTGAAATAAGAACCCCAAAATTCAAACTCCTATTAGAGCCCCCACAATACCGCTTCTAGGCTTTATCCCTGCTTCTCGATTTCATGTGTCACTAAGAGCGCCATTGTTGGCACCCCGCAATAAATCATGGAGACCATTCATGTATAAATCAACAATTCTCTTTTTTTTCTTTCAGAAAAGTTGTCGCCTACATCATTAAGGAGTGTTTACTGGTGTCCAGCTGCTTCTTGACAATGTCCACCTGACTACTGCCATTGGTGACAGAGAGGTCCTCTTCCTCTCTCATAAGATACGTGTCGACCTGTGAAGCGGTTTGTCGGCCCTCCGAGATGGCCCAGACCACCAGAGATTGTCCACGTCTGCAGTCTCCGGCCGCAAAGACCCCTTCCACATTAGTTGAGAAGCGGCCATACTCTGCCTTCAGGTTCGACCGGTTATCTCGCTCCAAGCCCAATCGGTCTGCAATTGTCTGGAGAAATCCACCACCAGAAGCATGGGTTAGAAAACATGGTGAGTCTGACCCATAAGCATCAAGTCATTTCTAATATTTAGAGAGTCCAAAAGTCTAGCCAACTAGGCAAGGCTTGGAACTTGGCTGAATATTGCCAAAGCTACTTGTCCAAGTCAAAACCAACTTGGCCACGAAACTTGCTTCAAAGATGTTATCATCAAGAAAAATATAAACAGTTTAATTTCAAGAGGGGCTCTACTTCACCGAAGAAAAGCAGAGCTCCCCTTTTTACCCATGGCGGTGGCAATCTTGTAATTATGGATAAGAAGTGTTTTGCAAAACTCCCACTGTCTTTCTCCATAATTAAAAAAAGTGCCACTGTCTTTGCTCTAAGAAGGGGGGCTCCGCTTTTCCACCATGAAGCAGAGCTCCGCCTTAAAATTAGACTCAAATATAAAATGCAGCAAGTGAGTACTTACCGACTCAGGACCAAGGAAGCCCATTGCTAGAAATACCAGGTCGGCCTCGATCATCTCCTCAGAGCCCTCGACTTCCTTAAACTGAAACTTCCCACTACTGTCCTTCTCCCAGTGTACTCGCACAACTTCAAGTCCTTTCAAAGTCCCATTCTCATCTCCCACAAACCGCTTGGTCAAGACCTCATAAGACCTTGGATCTTTCCCAAACTTGGCAGCTGCTTCCTGATGACCATAATCCACTCGGAATATGCGAGGCCACTGCAAATCAAGAACAGAAGCAAGGAACACATCAAATTACGGAACATCATGCATTCACGCAAGTCTCACATATCCAAAAGTAGTGAGTAAACATGGTGCACTGTGCACATACAGGGGGCCACCATTTGAAAGGTCCCACCTAGGATATCTCCTTAAGACAAACACTACCCAGATGAGGTAAATCATAATATTTCAGATTTAAACTTCGCTATGGACAGTGACCATCCAATTCTATCAATACTCCTCTTTGGTCATTTTGGGAGAATCTTGGAGAGGAAAGGGTCAAACCTGTGGCCAAGGGTTGCCTGGAGCTCGGGTCCGAGGTGGCTCAGGGAGAAGCTCAAGATTTACAATGCTAGTGCAACCGTGCCGTATAGATGTACCAATGCAGTCTGTGCCAGTGTCACCGCCTCCTATAACCACTACCTTCTTCCCCTTGGCGGAAATGTATTTCCCATCTTGGAGATTACTGTCGAGCAAACTTTTAGTGTTTGCACGTAAAAACTCCATGGCGAAATGGATTCCTAAAAGCTCTCGTCCTGGAACAGGAAGATCCCTGTGCACCAATAGAAGTCCATTAATATTTTTTCCTATATTCTAACACTAGAAACTAGTGATTTGATCAATACACAGCTGTTCTAGAATTCTATTTGATATATAGATCTAAACCACATCATTATCAAGGATAAAAATATAATTTTCCCCTTCTCATTACCTACCTTGGTTTTGTAGCTCCTACGGCCAAAACAATGGCATCATTCTCGGCACGAAGCCGTTCGAGGGAGTACAAGGGATCAACCCCAATGCTTGCATTCGTCACAAAGCTGATGCCTTCTTCTGCCATAAGGTTAACCCGCCGTTGAACTATATCCACCTTGTCAGCCTTCATGTTGGGAACTCCATACATCATAAGACCTCCAATTCGGTCAGCGCGCTCAAACACTGTAACCAGATGGCCCATTCTGTTTAGCTGATCAGCAGCAGCCAATCCAGCTGGTCCGCTACCCACAATAGCAACACTCTTCCTGCATTCACGAGCAGATGCAGATTTTTATTTCCAATACATAACTAATTCTCGCCACCAAAATAGTGAGTCGCTCTTAGATAAGATGATAAATGTAGCTAGCTACCTAAAAACATATCCAAAGAAAGAATATTTCTTGATGGAAATGAAGAATATCTTTATAATTTGAGAATTAAACCATCAAGAGAAAATACAACCATATTTAAAGATGTTGAGAAGAAGAGAGAGCATACCCAGTTCTCCTAAGGGGAGGTCGTGGCACCATCCACCCTTCTTCGAAGGCCTTGTCTATAATGGAGCACTCGATGCTTTTAATAGATACAGGATTCTCAATAATACCAAGAACACAAGAACCTTCACAAGGTGCAGGGCAGACTCGGCCGGTAAACTCTGGGAAGTTATTTGTCTCTAGAAGCCGGTCCAATGCTTCACGCCACCTATTTTGGTACACCAACTCATTGAATTCGGGTATTTTATTCCCAAGAGGACACCCTGAATTGTCCTGGATAAAAGAAGAAAAACGTTTAATAGAAATCTTGGATGACAGAGCTAAACTATAACTTACAATGAAATGGTAGAAAAAATGAACGATAACCATTAAGAAATAAACATAAACAGTAGCTATTACCTGATGGCAGAAAGGGGTTCCACAGTCCATGCAACGGGCTGATTGGGTCTTTAAAAGCTGTCCTGGTTTTGATTCCTCCATGACCTCTTCCCAGTCATTCATCCGAACATTAGGATCCCTGTATGAAATGCTCTCGCGTTCATAAGCAATAAATCCCCGATGCTTGATAGCATCAGTAACCTGAGTTGGCCTCTTGAATGTTTCTTCATTTTCCACCTTTGTGAATTCCAGAAAGTCTCATTAGAAGACCCTTAAACAGACTGTATATAGTAATGCACAATTTAAACGGAAATATATTTATAGAAAATAACCAATCATTAAAAGAATTATCAAAGGAAAAAAGAATTCTAGTGCTTTCTAGAAAGAAAGTCCTGAACTTTTTTCCAAATAACCAAACCTACTGGACCTCAAAGAATGACACAATACATGATTATGAAACAGAAACAAACTCACTTAAAATATGGAAAATGGTCTCTGGAATGAAAATTATGGTTTAGAAAACTCGGGATTCAATAAAGTAAAATTAGGAAGCTCAAGTGCAAGAATTAATAATGAAATAGTAAACAACCTGACTTACTTTCTCATTCAAGGATGCAGATGCCAACTTCTTAAGCTCTTCAAACGCATCCTTCTCCATCAACTCTGCCTCTTCTTGTTCCTCATCTTCTTTGGCAGCTTGTTCCTCAGCCTCTGTGGTGTCTTTCTCAGCCTTCATGTTTAAAAGAATTCGCTTATAATCCCTTGGAAATACTTTTATAAACTTAGGTAGAAGATTCTCAAAGTCCACAAGGACTTCTCTGGCTAGTTGACTGTTTGTATGACGCTGATGTTGTTGTATCATCATCCTCAGAGCCATAATATCCTCTTCCTCTTCAACTTTATCAAGATCTACCAGCTCAAGATTGCATCTGGATCGAAATTTCTCATCCACGTCGAGAACATAAGCAATCCCACCGCTCATACCCGCAGCAAAGTTCCTCCCAGTTTTCCCAAGTACAACGACAGTTCCACCTGTCATGTACTCGCACCCGTGATCACCAACACCTTCTACGACTGCCAGGGCACCCGAATTACGGACACAGAATCTCTCAGCTGCCATCCCATTGAAATATGCCTCTCCACATGTTGCCCCATAAAGAGCCACATTACCGATCACAATGTTTTCTTTTGGATCAAACCGGCTTTCTCTTGGAGGGTAAACTACAATTTTTCCACCTGATAATCCTTTACCGACATAGTCATTGCTGTCACCTTCAAGCTCGAGCATGATGCCTGGGCAGAGGAAAGCTCCAAGGCTCTGACCTGCACTTCCACTGAATTTGATGTGGATGGTATCCGCAGGAAGCCCCGACATGTGGTAGCGTTTTGTGACTTCATGACTGAGCATGGTTCCAACCGCACGGTTCACATTACAGATTGGCATTTCAATGTATACAGGAAGACCTTTCTCTAGAGCTGCTTTGGAAAGAGAGATGAGTTTATTGTCTAAAGCCATGTCCAAGCCGTGATCCTGTTTCTGGATACAGCGCTGGGCAGCTTCTGGCCGGATGTCAGCGGCAGGTCTGAGTAACAGTGAGAGATCGATGTTCTCCAGCTTCTCATTGTTCTTGATCACTTCTTTATCAACTTCCAGCATATCTGAACGACCAACCATCTCATTAATGTTTCGGAATCCCAACTGAGACATGATCTCCCGCATCTCCTCAGCTAGCATAAAGAAGAAATTTATGACATGTTCGGGTTCTCCGGCAAACTTCTCACGAAGAACAGGATCTTGAGTAGCAATACCAACTGGACAAGTGTTCTTATGACACTTCCGCATCATGATACAGCCAAGGGTTATCAGAGGAGCGGTGCTGAACCCAAATTCTTCTGCACCAAGAAGTGCTGCAATGGCCACATCCCTTCCAGTTTTTAGTTGCCCATCTGTCTGGAGAGTTGTTCGACCACGAAGGTCGTTCGCGACCAGGGTTTGGTGGGTCTCGGCCAAACCAAGTTCCCATGGGAGCCCGGCACTCTTGATCCCAGTCCAACGTGAAGCTCCTGTGCCTCCATCATGGCCCGAAATCAAGACATGGTCAGCATGTCCCTTCACAACACCACTAGCAATTACTCCCACACCAGCTTCAGATACCAGCTTCACACTGATTCGAGCCCCTGGATTAGAGTTCTAGGAAATAAGAAAAAGGAGTCAGATCAACTAAACTAAATTATGAAATGCTCAGTAAAGCTATTACTTCCATAAGCAGTTAGCTCGTATCTCTATGAAAATAACAGGTAAATTCAGAAATTTTGTTTAAGGACTGCAAAGAAATAAATATCATGATGCCCACCACAGTATCACATAGAAGAACCAAGATATGTATACCTTGAGGTCATGAATTAATTGGGCAAGGTCTTCAATGGAATAAATATCATGGTGGGGAGGTGGACTGATGAGCCCCACACCAGCAGTGGAATTCCTAGTGACTGCAATGTCTCCAATAACCTTGTGACCTGGAAGTTCGCCTCCTTCACCAGGCTTTGCCCCCTGTGTAATAAGACAACCCAAAATTTTAAAATAAATCCAAACGATAAATAAAAACCAAAGTCCAGTTCATATATAACCTCACCAAATGCCAAAGGTAGCTATCAATTAAAGACGCAAAGGCACCCAGAGGTGCTTTGCAGACTCAGCGACATCTGCCCAGGAACATAAATCCATAAACAAGAGGAACTTCCGTTCCTATAGGAATACAGGGACTAAATGGGAAAATATGAACCTCCAACAGAATTACAAACCGGATAATGGAATCTTTGACAACAAATGTATAACATCCAACAAGTACCTGAGCCATTTTTATCTGTAGTTCATCTGCATTTGTAAGGTAGTAACTTGAGACTCCAAACCTCCCACTCGCAACCTGCTTAATTGCACTCCTCTTTGGATTCATTGAACCATCTGGAAGAGGCTCCAAGCGAGACGGGTTCTCCCCTCCCTCACCTTCAGTGGCAATTACATAACAAATAAGTAACTATAACTCAAGGGAAAAAAAAAAAAACAGTTGAGGTTTCATGCATTTAAGCTGAAATATTTGGTAAATCATTTAATAGTTACAAATTTTCAGGGGGAAAAATAAAAGGGAAAAAAAGAAAGCATCAACCAAGAAAAGATATAACCATGAAAGTATAATTAAATAAAATCAAAACCTAGACTTCAGAACACCGTTAAACGGTTCAACCTTTACATTTAAAGAAAAGAAAAATCCAAGAATATGTCATTAAGAGGTCAAGGATTAAATCCTTTTAAGAAATAAGTTCTAATCAAAATAAAATTTCAAACCTAAGAACCCGTCAAGTATACAATAAATGAAATCACACTTTTACAATTAAATTATACCCGCTACAATGTGATGCTTGTTTATGAATGAACCATTTAACAAACGGAATCTGAAGTAATCATGATTCATGATAGGATCAGAAAATCAGAAAGTGGGGTTCCGGCGATACTTTGATCCATTCTATAACCTAAAAGTTGGAAATGTATCCAGTCAACATAATCAAAATATTTTTTTGATCGGCAAATCAGATATATTAAAAAGAGAGACGAACATAATCATAATATTCTACTCATAACTATGATATTAAGACAAAGGATTCAAAGCTTCTAATTAAAAGATGTTTTAAGCTGCTTTCTGGAATGCGATGAATTAAGATGTCTATGTAACTAGCCTGATGTGTTAATCCTAACTTATCACCAAATTCCTCCATGTTTCTGCCAATCAAAAAAAAATTAAACCTTGAGTGGATACTCTAGAAGGATTATACAAAAAGAAATTTTAATCAAGGACTACCTGTGTTCGATTTTCCCCCAATTTTGTTCATTGCAACAGCCAGGGTCGTATGTGCCTCCAATGATATCGATCCATAACTCATGGCCCCTGTACAGAACCGTTTCACAATTTCGCTAGCTGATTCCACTTCATCCAAAGGAACCTTAATGTCTGCCTCTTTAAATTTCAACATTCCCCGCAAATTACAGGTTTTATTCAAGTCCTGTATGCGCTTGGAATATTCTTTATAAGCAGCAACACTATTTGATCTGGCAGCCTCTTGCAGCTTTGCTATAGCGAGGGGATCATTAAGGTGAACCTCGCCACCTTTTCTCCAATGATAATCCCCAGGATTGGGCAGTGCCACAGCTTCTGCACTTCCAGGAGGCAAAACCCGAGTTGGAAATGCAATCTCATGCAGCTGAAGTGCATCGCGAGCAAGCATTTCAAATGTTGCACCCTCAACTCTGCTTGGAGTTCCATTAAAACACTTCTGGATCACCTCAGATGATAAGCCCAGAGCTTCAAAAATCTGAGCACCTTTGTAAGAAGCCAATGTCGATATCCCCATTTTAGCAAGAACCTTCATCATTCCATAGTTGCTCGCTTTGAAGTACTTCTTGACCAGCTCGTCCTTCGAGTTGAACTCACCACTTACTTTAGGGGGGATCTTTCCATCAATCTGCAGTCTCCATATGGCTTCTATGGCCAAGTATGGGCATATAGCATCAGCACCAAATCCAACGAGAGTACAGAAATGGTGCACTTCACGTGGCTCAGCAGATTCAACAAGCAATCCAATTCGAGTTCGCTCAAGCTTTGAAACTAAATGATGATGGATGGCACCAACAGCTAAGAGGGGGCTTACAGCAACACGCTTTGAAGAGAAAGCTACAATAAAGCAAATCAAAATTAGAATTGTAAGAACAGAAATAAGTTTGAAACTCCATGTGGAACAATAGAATAAATAAAGGAACAAGTAAAATTCCAGTTTTATCTGGTTGCCATATCGACAATTTTGATACATCAATTAATTATTCTTCTATCAAGAGTTTAATGGGGGGGTAAATTCCCAGTTATTGATATGTCTTACCTCTGTCAGAAAGTACCAATGCCGTATAGCCCTCCTTAATCGCACTACGTGCTTCAAAGCAGATCCTATCCAAGGTCTCCTCCAAACCTTTCCTACCACGGTCTTTAGAATAAGTGATGTCGAGAACCTTGCTGCGCCAACCTCTGTAGTTCATCTTTTTGATGGCCTCCATTTCCTCAATGGATAAAAGAGGCCCTTTCAATGAAAGGCGATGGCACTGTTCTTCTGTGGTTTCTGTCAGATCACCTTCCGGACCAATCATGCACTCCATGGAGGTGACTATCTTCTCTCGGATAGGATCAATAGGTGGGTTTGTGACCTGAGCAAACATCTGCTTGAAGTATTCAAATGTGAGTTTCTCTCTGTTTGACATTACAGCCAAGGGAGCATCATTTCCCATCGAGCCAAGTGCCTCAGTACCATCTTTTGCCATTGGTAGTAACAGCATCTCCAAGGCTTCAACAGTGTAGCTGTACAAGGAAGACAATATTTTAATTTGTTTTCCAGAAAAGAGAAATAGAATGCATAGAGTATGCAGGGGGAAGATCTCAGGATATTTACCCAAAAGCCTTCAGTGGAGCCAATAAACCATGAATGCCCATCTTCTCCATGTTATCATCTTGACTAGATACCTAAAAGTTACCATTTGTATAAACCAATTCAGAATTTCCCACAAAACTAGAAACAGAACGAACTACAAGCAAATATTATGTCTGACTTACTGGCATAGCACCAGCAATGGCTGGTGGGACCCTGTGAGATTCGTGAACGGTATCGATGATGTCTTTCAGTTCTACCTTCTGCCTCTTGAGCCACTCCCCATATGGCCTTGCTAGTGAATACTGTTTCTTCAAGGCATCATCATCTACAACAATATGCTTCTCAAAATCTACCAAAAGCATCATTCCAGGGTTGAGTCTTCCTTTCCTGCACACGTCTTCAGGTGAAATGTCAACAACACCAACTTCACTTGCCATGATAACTCGTCCACTGTGTGTGATGTAAAAGCGACCAGGGCGCAATCCATTGCGATCCAATGTAGCTCCAAGATAACGGCCATCGGTAACTGTAAATTGTTTCCAGTAAGAATAAGACCAAGTATTGTAAGAAGAACACTTCATGTGAAGCCAGAAGACAATCTAGAAATCTTACATGATATAAGAGCAGGCCCATCCCATGGCTCCATAAGAGCCGAGAAATATTGGTACAAGGCCTTCCTATCGGGATCCATATTTTTGTCATTCTGCCATGCTTCAGGGATCATCATCATGACAGCTTCAGGGAGACTTCTACCGGCTCGAACCAGCAGCTCAAGGACACCATCAAAAGCTCCTAGAACGATCAAATAAGTGACAGTTAGAAAATGGTAAGCTTCATATACCTAAAAATGATCAGTCTCTCTTCCTCCTCCCTTGTACATCGTACATGCACAAACATATGTGTGTATGTAACAATGTATTGTTTATGTGCATGCACATGTGTTTATACAAATGCATATATATATATATATAAATCCATGAGTGTGAATAGATGTGTGCATGCATACACATACTCAAAATGTTGGGTAACTATCTCACCTGAATCAGATGAGCTAGCATCCACAATAGGTAGAAGCTTCTTCATCTCATTCTTCGATAGGCCGAGCTCCTTGCACTTCAAGAGACCCTCACGTGCCTTCATCCTAGATGAAGGGAAACAAGGGATATAATCGTAAGTGGGTAGACTTGTATTGAATCGCAAATCAAATTGTAAACAATAGGATTTCAGAAAAGAAAATTGTTTATATTTAGGAAAAATATAGTTTATGTAAATATCAAATTATATGTAAGTCTTCCATAACTCATCAAATAACACCAATTTTTTGCCAACTCATCATCATATACTAACATAACATATCATTTCATTGCCATTAATTAGGTTTATTTATTCTACTAAAAAAATTTCTATTTTAGAAAATATAATTGACTTGAACTTCTTGATGACTCAACCCCCCCAATATATATATATTATCATCAATTCCATGACCTAAACAAGTTTCCAACAAAGTAGAAACCATCTCGCTAACTCAAAGTCCCAACTTCTTAAAACATACAATTTCGACTTCATGATGATTTTTTTATAGTTCTTTCGGCCATTTTGCCTTTTTTTAGTTGGTAACAGAGGGTGTCCCAAATCCTGACAAGGATTAGTCTCTTCGGATGCACGCAATCACCCGCAAACCACGTGCATCGGGTAAGCTCGGGAGGAGTTGAACTCGAGACCATGAGATCTCTCCATTTTGCCATTTCGGTCATTCAAATCTTTTGTTTTATATCTTCTTTCACATTGGTAAAAATTTTCTTCTTGCAAATTAGTTTTCCTATTGTTGACTAAATCTTTTCTAATATCATATCATGCCAAAAAAATTAGTAATGTGAGACCTTTTTTTAGATCATACGTGCCTAGGTGCATAACACCCAAATAATATGTGAAATTTCCCTCATTTTTCATTGAAAAAATAAATACTTATTCCCAGGAACTCGGAGTACATACTTTCAATTGAAACAATGACACTTGTTTTCAACAGAAATCGTAGATTTGATAGAAAGAATCAAAGGAAAATTGTAGGATTCATCTCAAAAAGGGATACAGATCGTTTAGGTTAAGATTTAATTTAAATCGGATGCTTCAAGTCATAAAACATAGGTTTTTAGCAACTATGGATATGCCACAACCCCCAAGCTACCCGAAATTTTCTTTTTTCGGATTTCTTTAGCCAGTTTGGCTAACCAGCAAGCAAGTAGTAAAAGGTAAAGACTTGCTTTGCAGTTCTGATAAAATTTCGTTTCTGGTTAGTGTATCAACAACATACACAGACTTTACCAACTTCATAAGCTAGCATCCTCAAATAAATTCTTGGAATTTTTTGTGTTGCCACTGGGGAAACCAGTTTTAACAAGATCAATAACCCAAATGTGAACAAATTTTGAACCCAAGACCTGCTTCCCAACAATAGAGGTTCTTGCCATCTCCAAAAGTAAAATTTGTATAGACACTAAACGGATTATACATATTCCTTAAAAATGACCTAAAGCCTCACCCACAAGTATTGTAGGCCTCTATAATCAAGTGTCACCCTGATCCTTCAAATTTGCCAGGTTTACCCGTATCAGTATGAGAATAATTATGTGTTCTGTGTTAAGTACGGTTCAGCTATACCTAGATACAAAGCATCTAACAATATTTCAGAATGTGTAATTAAACATATATATATATATATATATGTATATACATATATCAGAATGTGTAATTAAAAATACTAGTGGGTGGCATGTGCGATGCACGTGAGAGCGAGGGGAAGGAGTTAACCACAATTAATAGGAGTTAAAAGGGACATGTGTTAACCCGCGGGTGCAATTGAATTGAACTCTCCCCGAGTTCAATCGCGATTGGCTGTGATTCTATTCTTTAAATAGATAGATGAGCAAGGGTAGTTTGGGAATTAAAATAAAAGATTAAATCAAAGTTTTGTGTTATATGAGGGTAGTTTAGGAATTTTGGAAAAATCAGGCTACGCATGCCTCTCGCATTATAATAGTAAAGATATATATAGCCAGTGTCCTGTACACCGTGGTGGGGGTTGAGAAAGCCTGACATCAGGACACTGCAACTAGCGCTGTAAACGGAGCGGATTCGAAGCAGATAGTGGTATATCCGAATTTGTATCCGTTTATATATCCAGATATCCGCATCCGAATAAATATCCGACGGATAGTGAAATATGATATCTGTATCCGACTCCAATTAAAATATCCGGATTCGGATAGTATCCGAATTATCCGATTATTTTTATTTATTTATTTTTTAATATATATATATATATATAAATTAATATTTTAAAAATGTAAAAATATATACATTTTTATATAAAATATATATTTTAAAGGTTATATTAATTTTATAAATTTAAAATATATTATTTATATATTATATAATAAGACGGATATTTATCGGATCGAATATACAAGTATCAGAATTCGTATCCGATTATAAACGGATAGTATTTTATTATCCGAATTCGCTCCACCGGATACTTATTCGGATAATTATCCGACTAAACGGATTTAGATACGAATCGGATACGGATAATATCCACATCCGTTTATAGCCCTACCTGCAACAGAGACAGACCCATACCCTGGTAATATAGGAACCATCAACTACATTATCTTAAATTGATCATGCACTGGTCAAATGGCTAACAGTTTCCTGTTCTCTTTACTACATAGTATTAGCCTATTAGGACTCATGCAGGAACTGACCAGAGAAAATAAATATACTGGCATCGAAAAACTATGAGGTACTCACTGACATACCAATTTACATTGCCTCGAAGAGTGTTGATCTCCCCATTGTGGCCTAAGACACGCATGGGTTGAGCACGATCCCAGCTTGGAAAAGTATTTGTTGAGAACCGAGAGTGGATCTGCCCAGCAATCAAATAAGACGACAAATTCAGACCAAGTTCCAGCTATTTTATTCAAGATAATGGAGAAGCCATTGGAGAGAGAAACAACAAGGATTTGTGTTAAAAGCACTCAATAAACATTATATGTTTGCTGTATCTGCAGTGCCAATACAAAGCATCATGAGAACCCTAAGCTACCTTGACCAAATACAATTTCCTTTCCATCTCCAAATTGGAAGTCTCATCCTCAAGAAGTGACCATGGAGAGGAGCACTGCATCAAGTTTCTGCAACATGGTTTACTCCATAATAAGGTTTCTTGCCAACTCACCCAAGGTATCCAATCGAGCATCCAAATTCAGACAGTAATCAACAGCATAGAATAACTTAAGAAATCAATCAAACTTCACTATGCCTTAGAACTCATTGCTTAATCTTACATTTGTTCATTTACCGGTGAGTTCCCAATGCTGCTCGGTGTTGAAGTATGGAGTTTGTGGATAATGAAGTAAGGGGAATGGAGAATATATTTACCAGGGCCATGTAGCTTGTAAACCTTTCATTGCCAAGATCTGCATAGTAGTAGTCCTTCAACTGATCGGGCTTTAGTTGACCTTTGTAAACAACAGTCCTGACAAACCAGGAAAAAGTATAAACTATAACTAACTAGAGACAGAGATGAAATAAACCTAGATATTATAAGTCCCTAAATCATACTTTAAAAAAAAAGAATGGGGCTTTCTGAAGAGCATACCTTGAGGAGAGAGAACATATATAGAAGTCCCTAACTCCACCATGTTGAAGATTTAAAGCAGCTCGGATAGCCACCATTGAAATCCTCCTTAATATGTACATCTGCGAAAATAAAAACCCAGGGTAGAATACTACACATACCATGAAGCATGAAGCTATCTCAAACTAAAGGGGAATAATAGGAAACTACTGTCATAGGCACTATAGTATGGACCTCTGGAATACACATATGGGACATGAGGGGTTCAGACCTTCCAATAATTAGCTTTAAGTAGAACATCTTTCGTACATATATGGAACATGAGGGCTATGGGCCTTCCAATAATTAGCCTTAGGCAGAACATATTTCCCAAGATGAACCCAATTGAATGACTGACGGTCACTAACATCCAACAGGTGTAACTTTCTTCTTCTTTTTATTTTCCTTTCCTTTTTTTTTTTGGCCTGAAAGACTCAGATTGGTCGTATGACTAGGATCATTTGGTCAAGCTATAGGTAGGTTCCAGAACAAGGACAGATTGATAGATATGACCAGTACAGTGAATCATATAAACCCCATAATCACAAAGCTTAGAAAGCATTCAATTATTCCTCGTCCTGAAAACTGAAGAACTGCATTTAAAAGAAAAATGAGGAAGTAGTATAACAGATTGGAATACCTGTTGCTCAAAATCAGCTCTTGACCTAGGATTGGGTGTAAGAAACACTTGTTCAACAACAGGTTCTGTCTGCAGGGCAGACTTGCCCAATCCTGTGTTATCTGTTTGGACAGAACGCCACCCCAGAACAACATGCCCAAGTGACTCCGCAACCTTCATACAGAATCAAGAACTTATTTAGGAAAATTCTTCGAAACCATCAAGACAAGAACTTGTTAATTTCACAACTAGAGAAGGCAAGGAAGAAAGGCAAAACTGTATAACAGAAATATACTACCAGGTATTGAAAGATCTGTTGCCAGAAACTAACCATTAAGTAGTTAAGTTCAGCATTGCTAATAACAATAAGATAAAGAATGTAATGAGTACTAGTACAAGGTTAAAAAGCACATTCACCCTCCTAAGGTGTGACTGTGAGATGCCTCTGCTAGAGAGAGGGAGGGGAGATGATACGTATTAGAGAAGTATATGTACTATTTATATGCTTTTATACAATACATATGCATATCCAACAAAGTATATCTCATTTTATCTCGATATACAATGAATCGGTCTCCATGAAATGGATACCAGCCTATGGGGCGGTGAATGTATACTTTGTGAGGTAATATGTTAGTAACTTGTGCAAAACAAAACTCAACAATGGAAACAACAAAGTCAGTTGAGCTCATATCTTCCTCATATAGTACAATTACCAGCATTTTCAGAATTTTACACTGAACATAGGAATACATACCATGTTCACTTTGAAAAGATAACATATATGCACTTCACAAAAATTCAAGGCCATTTCCACTTCTCTAAAAGTTAATAACCTATATGCATTCGTCTGGAATACCAGCCATTAGGTGAAAAGAACAACAGTGATGACACATTATGCATCTTTTCTTATGCACAGTCAAGTAATGTCAGGTCAGTAGTCACAAATTATGCCCAACCTTTGTAAGCGGTAGAAGTAATGTTTTGCCAGCCCGATGGTCAAATCATATCTTAATTTCACAGAGAAATGGGAAAAATCATTTTACTTAAATTACCGGGACATCGTTAACAGTTTGATGGGTTTTGTCTCTAACAAATTCTAGCTCAAGTTGATCACATCGCAATAAAAGAAGAATTAAGAGATAAATTGACCAAAAAATAGATAATGACATCCATATGGATGCAACAATTAATCCACGAAAGGAGATCCCCTTAGTCCAAAAATCTGTATTAGCCTATACAGAAATAGCAGATATATTCACATCCTATACACCTTGAAAAGGACAGATTGAACTACCAAAAGAAAAGGAACAGATTGATATGTTATAGTGCAATGGTGTACATAATTATTTCCAGAATTAGGTAACAATATGAGCTCAGCAATCCTACTAAAGGTTAATATTGCGGAGTAAATAAATTCTGATGTACAAAGTAGGCATCGTCTATGTATAAAAATTAACATTTTTTTACAAGGTATCATTTATCTACCGTTAGTAGTTAGTGGGTTAGTAACGGGTGAGTGGACCTCCTGCTTGCCAAGTCAATGAGGGACATGTCTCAGGACCACCCATATGAGAGCAGCACTCCTCACCATCTGAGCTAGAGGGGAGGTCATAAAAACTAAACTAGACATACAGAAATTGCATTTTAACCATTTACAGAAACACTGACATAGAAACAGAAATAACTTTACACCAATTGCCATGTCACATGCCCAACACAGGGGATCGGATTTGGTCTGGCCCTCGCCAGACCAAAACCATCTGGCAAACTGACGGAGCCTCTGAAACTGCCCTTTTAACTCTGGCTATATTTTTTTAACTCATGTGGTTAAAAAAAAATTTAATCTTTTTTTCTAAAAACCAAGGTTACATGATTAAACCCCAAGGGATAGTGAATCTTAACCACGGTTAAAGAGTGTCAAAAAAGACACGTGTTGACCTGCAGGGTGGGGCCAGACGGTTTTCATCTGGCGAGGGCCAGATAAAATCCAATCACCGAACACAGATACCATCATGTTCTATTCTATGAGGAAATAAAAGAGGGCGGAATAATGAATTTCAGCTTATTGTCTATATACATCAATGACCTGATAACAAACTGTAAAAAGTCACAAAATTACCTTTGTAAACACTACTTTGCTTTCTTCCCTCCGACTCTCAGATGTAGGCAAGAAGAACATGCCAACGGCATACTCCCCTGGTGGTGGTAGTTCAAACCCAACATCCTTGGCAACCTGATAAAGTAAACCAAGCAAGAGATACCAAGGTTTCAAATATTAGTTATATAGTGTGATTCAGCCAGCACCAACACTGAACAAAAGGGACAAGACTTGTCCAGTTCCAATTTAAACTGAAGTCCGAGTTACTAGTGTTTATCAGAAAACAGTGCAGATTCACGGGGTTCAATCTTCATAAATCAGTCTCAATACTGACCAAACCCGCGCAGAATCTTTAAATCATGGTCGGTACATTAAAGAAAAAGCTACAGGGAAGAGATAGAGAGAGAAAAAAAAAACCAAGAAACAGGTTACATGCCTCCATGAAGAAGTTGTGAGGATGGGCAACAAGAATACCAGCTCCATCACCAGTGTTTGTTTCACAGCCACAAGCACCTCTATGGGACATCCGTATCAACATCTCTAGTGCATCCGTCACCTGCAAACAAAAGAGCAACTACTGCTCAGAAACAATCCTACAATTAAAATTCAAAATTTGAAGAATCAAGGATCTGAAGTTATAGCTTACAGTTTTCCGGCTACTTTCCCCTGACAACTCAGCAACAAATCCAACTCCACATGAATCCTTGTCAAAGGAGGGATCGTACAGACCAAGCGGCTTCTCTGGCACCTGCGACAACGAAGAGCGCACCACAACTCTGAGTTTTGGTGAACGTCCAGGGCCATCCGATCGCCATAGATGAAGCCTCTCTGAACCCGATGGGCGCAATCTTGTCCCGAAAAACTTATTGTCCGCAACATCCTGCAGTCTTGTAGCAGAGCAACATGAGGCTCTGTTACCACCGCGGCTCAAAAGAGCAACATTCAACTGATGATTTCGGGAAGGGCGGTTGAGGGAAGGAAGACCAACAAATTTGTTCCTAGTTTGAAGGGCAGAGCCCGGAACGGCTGACATTTCGGAAAATGGAAGATCTTTAAGGATTTTAAAAAGATGAGTTCTTGTCCTGGTAGGAATGGAGCTTTTCTTAATGAAATTATCTGTTCTTCAGGATCTTCCAATCCAAACGAAGGAGAAAAATAAACACAACAGATTAATCCACAACAGCTGAGGAAGATCACAAGCGTCTTCACGAGCCTGTAAGTTTCACCTTATACAAGACAAAAACTTCTCTAAAAGCCAGAAAAATCTCCGATTTCACTGGGAGATACTCATTTCTGCAACTGAATCGAAGAAATCCAAAGAAAACGAGCGAATCTGAAATCTAGATAGAAAAACCAGATAAATCTTAACCGATTCCTCTGGTTTTTCTGATCGAATCGCTATTTTTGAGCACCACAGAACAGAAACCAGTTTTAGTTTATCAGATCTGAATCGATTATCCCCCAAACGTCTGGTTTTCCCTCAGATTAAAGCACAAAACCAGCGTAAACAGACGAAAATCGAACCGATTCAGGAAAGAAAACCAAAACTTTGAACGCCGGCTCTTAAAAAATTTCTCCCCCGGTTTGTAGCTAGATTTCCAGAATCCAGATATCTAAATGCTATTCCACGAGAGAGAAAAACTGCAGATCTCCTGATCTCTCGCGGATTATTCGATATAAGATTTAAAGAGAAATTCTTATAGAACAACCAAATTCGCAGAGAGAGAGAGAGAGAGTTCTGAGTCCTGAGTCGACCGACAACCTGCCACTTCGTTCCCTTCGCCAAACAACATCTGTGCATTTATAAAGGTTTCATTTATACAATGTGGGACCACCACCTCCATCTACCCCCAAACGCTTGAACTCGTTACTTACCCCTGCCAGGAACGCTTGTGGGTACCAATTCTCTCTATTTCTATGACGTGACAGCTAGGATTTTCCTGGCAATGCCACGTAATTTTAACCTATGCGGCACGCGACAACCGCTCATGGTGGGTCCCATCCTTCTCTTTGCCGCCAGTCGGCTCGGTTCCGAGCCTCCACGGCTCGTCTCAGTAAAACCAATCACAGCCACAAGTTAAACACTAAAACAACGCAACAAATAATATGAATCCAGCCTTTTTAGATTAAATGCGGAACAATCCACAAATTATTATTAACCGTGGTTAAAAGTCACTAACTTTCGATTAAATTATTTTAATATTTTTTCCCAAAAACCAAAGATAAATGGGTGAATCTTAAGAATGAATGAATATTAACCATAGTTAAGGAGTATAAAAAGGGATACATCGCCACCTATGAGGCATAGCCGATTTTAACAAAACGATAACGAGTCTTGGTAAAAAATGAGTAATAATTATAAATTTTTTTAACTAAGAAATTTATATTAATTATAGGATTGTGATTGTACATTTGTTATAACATTTGTTATTGAACACATACAATCATAATCCTTAATTATATGTATGATTCAGGGTTAAACAACTTTATTAGTTATTCTAAGTTAAAAAAGATAATTATTATTGGTTTCTGACCAAATTTAGAAGTAAATGTCCCCAGGTTAGCTCTAGTGATTAGACGAATCCCCGTAGAGGGCAACACATTTTAAAATTTCGCATCGCAATTGAGAGGCTCACTATATGTGTTAATTTGACTCTTAATCTATACCTACTAACTTAAATGATAATCACATATAAAAATAGAACTTAAAAGTAATTGATAAAAATAAAATAAAAAAATATTGCCATGGAGGGCTATTTGGTTAAATAAAGCGATGGGGGTAGTTGCCTTAGTTAGCTAGTTGATCACGCATTTGACGACACGAATGACGTCTATATGAAATTTTGCGGAAACAGTTTATGCGGCCAACTGCAACAGTTGGCGAGATACCGAAAACCCCTAACAAAATTACTGTTTGTATCCAAATTTCGACAGCAAAAAAACATAAGGAAAGAGATAATTTGGATTAAATGACACATTACGACTAATCCTGCTGATGCACACCGTACGGTTAAGTCCAGTGAACAGATTCATTCTTGACTGGGGGGGGGGCCATGTACGAAATATTATAGGGTCTGTGATTCATGGACTGCAATTTATTTATCTTTATGAATTATGGGTTCATTGTGGTCGTAAAATTGGTTGCATTCTAGAAAGCACGGTTACGACGATACGATACGGGTATGGCAATACAGCAGAAATTATGAAAAACAATTAAGTTTAACCTTAGAGTGCCGTATCCGATATGGCGATATGAGTACAACAATAGGGGTGCGTTTACATTTTCAAAAAAAAACTCATTTTAGGGCCCTCATTTTTCTGGATAAATTGGGGCTTGGTCATATTAGGATATCTTGATGTGTATTACGGTATTATGTTTGTTTTAAGTTGGGGGTTTTTAATTCCCATTTCTTTGATTGTTTCTTTTTTAGGAGTACGATTTTATGTCCCTCCTTTGAGTCCTTGTATGAGTAAGATTTTATGTCCCCCGTCTTTATAGGGGTAATGTTTCTGTCCCCCCATTACCTTTTTTATTAATAAATAGGTAGGGGTCCGGCAAACCCCCCACTCCCCCTGAGTGGCTTTTCTTTTCTTTTTTTTCTTTTTTTAATAAAAAAAAAAGTATCCATGTTTCCCAGGTTGCATTCCAATAAAAGTCAATTACACAAGTATATAAACAAATTAATTATATTTTTTAATTTTATATTATACATATTAAAAAATTAACAGAAAATCACCTCCATGAGCCAAGGATGCATGTGATTTATTATCTCGTCCCTTTTTTGTGTCACCTGTCTTCTTTGTTACTCTCTTCAACTATGGTTAAGATTCACTAAGACTTACGGTTAAAGCATCTAACATTAGTTTTTAAAAAAATATAAAAAATTAGTCATAGAAGTTATAACTTGTTAACCATAGTTCAAAAGGTGCTTTATGAGGGCGAGGTGTAATAGGCCCCTTGGCCAAGAAGGGGACTATTGCTAAAAAAAATCACAAAATTTTAAAAGGACCAAACTTCTCACATAATCAATATATAATTAAAGCAATGCTTGCCCCATTAGTAGTGTGTGCATAGCCCCACTCAAGAGATTCAGGATCAAGCCTTGTGATGGTGAGTGTTGAAATCACCACTTGTTCTTAACATAGAACAGATACTAACCTTCTTAACCCGGATTGCAGCATAACCATATAAATTCGACCAAAAAATAATTACATCCTAATATGAGTGGCATTATATACAAAAATTAAAGGATATTTTATTCGACCAAAAAATAATTACATACTAATATGAGTGGCATTATATACAAAAATTAAAGAATATATTTTTAAAAAAATTACACATGCCACGTATCGTTATCAAAGGGCAAGCAGTGAAATGCCTGTTCTGCTCTAATCTTTCCTCACTTATAATGACAGACATGAACTGGCTGGGCCTCAGGGGCTCTCAAGAGCTAGGTCAAGGCGAAAAGGAGAGAAAAAAATTGTCATATGATTTAATAGGTTTTTTTTTACACCAACTAGGTAACTGCCAACCTGACATGAAAGTTAAAATTCACCTCTTTGTATGGGCTTAAGACCGACAATGCAACATAAAAAAAATCCAAAGATCAAAAGAGAGAAAGTGTCAAAACTTAAAAAAATGCTCAAGAGATAAAGAACATGTGAGTGATATAATGAAAGCGTGATAATTTAGACGAGCCCAAAGATTCAATTAGGATTAGGATGAGGTTTATGACTATATAAAAGATGGGTGCTAGTGAAATTTCCGTAGTATTTCCAAAGTCAGAACATTTTCAAGGATATATTAATTTTAATAAATATATAAATACTAATAACCATATATTTACTATATAAAATAAGAAATGAAACGCTTGGTTGAGTAGGGCAGAACAGAGTAGGACCAGGCTCAACCCTAAGGTAAGTGAGCCTTGTATTTTTTGGCCTAGTCAACCTTAGATTTCTCCTTAGGAGGGCAGGGTTAGACATCTTCATTAGAGAGTCGGATAGGGTTAAGGTCACATCTTATTAAAATTCGGCGACTCGAACCGAAACTCAATTGAGTTGACTTAACTCGGCCGGGTTTCCGGTCGAGTTTGAGGTAATACTCGAAAGTGACACTGAAAATCGAGTAATTCATCTTGACTCGTTGGAATTGTGTACTTTTTTTGTTATAACAAAAAATTGGATAAATCAACTTATCCGAGTGATCAAATTATATTTTTTTTAACACACCTTATCTACCATTTGTATAAATATGAAACAAAAGGGAAGTATTTAGTATATATTGAATTATATATCTTATCCTAGTCATTAATCAATAAGCAATAGGAATGTTAGGCATGTTTTATCATTCATTTTGAATTTATATCATATATATATATATATATAGTATTAAAAAAAATATTATATATGTTCGAGGTTTCAGGTGACATTACTCTGATAAGTTTTGTCCGAATTTTCGAGTTAACTCTATTCGATAAGGTTCCAAATCTAGGCAAGTTTTCAAGTTTTAAAATACTGAATGTCATGTCATTGTATAGATTGAACTTAATGAGTGGGTTGCAACAGTAGAAGAACTCAAGTGATCACAAAGTAAAGATATAAAGAGAAAGTAAGATACAGATTCAAGCCCCATATTCAAATTTCAAAATTTTCATAAGATAAAGATTGTTTTTTTGTTTCACCACAAAACAAAAAAAAATTGTTTTTTTGGTTAAGCATAAGATAAATATTCAAGCCCCATATTCTGATTGCAAAACTTTCAAACTTTCGCACTTTGGGAGCAACACACATCGTTGCTATCTTTCAAAAGGTCACAAAAAATATTTTTTCCCAAAAATAAGAAAGTTATTAGTTTAACCGGTTATAGAAGTAACAAAAAAAATTAGCGGCACATGTCCTTACCTAGTTGAGAGTTTGGAAGTCTACGTCTACAGCTAGCATTTCTTCTGAAGATTCAAAATTAGAACAGGAATATGCTTATGACATGCAAAAAAGCCAAAATTTTATAACACCTTTGGATCTTTTCTACATGTAGACCCTACCATACCATTTTGAGAAGGACATGCATCTGTTATCTATAGCAGTAGATGAACACAAATTGATCACAACCGTTGGATCCATGGACATTTTGTTACTTTGTTGCTCATAATTCTCGTTATTTGTCCAATTGCAAGATAAAGACATTGTGTGTTTTTTTTTTTTTTTTTTTTTGGTCACTGATAATGACATTGTGTTTAGCCATCCGATAAGTGCACTTTTTGGCCAGATAATGACCTGATGATTAGTATTTCCCATCGACTCATTTTCCCGTGTAGACTTCTGCCCATCCATAGGGAAAACTTTCTACTTTTTCCCCCTCGTTTGGGCACTCTCATATGAGAGAATACATTTTAACCCAAAAAAATAAATGACAAAAATGAGAGGCATATACTGGAGCGGGTACGGATAATTTCCTGTTTTTTTAATTATGTAGAAGTTTATTTATACAAACAATGTCTTCTAGGTTCCGTTCATTTGCGGGAAGTTATAAACTTCCACACTTTGCAAGTTATATCAATAGATAACATGCATTTTTTTATTGTTGTTTTTCATCTATTGGGTTTTAATTCTCCTAAAATTTTAAATGCAACAAAAGGAATGATTTCTAATCTCAAAAAATGGGAAGACTTTAAAACCCATGATGACAATAATATTAATCTTATTAAAAACATTGATAAATAACTCAAATTTTCTACCAATTAGCATGATGATTTGTAAAGTACCAAAGCTTTATAAGTAGAATAGACCAAATAAAAATTTAAACCATTTAAGTAATCTTTATTACCTTGTGAACCAAGAGCTAGTATTTTAGAGTTGCACTAAGCTAAAATTCTACACCAAGGGTATGTTTGATAGCAGGATTTGATAATGTAATTTTTTTAATTCCTATAAATTATAATTCACATGAAAATTACTTGATGATAGTTGTGAGCATGAGATTTCTCTACCCACTTGGTTTGACTGAGAGTCGCCACCTATTCATTCTTAGAGATAGGTCCCGGATGGTTGGATAAGGTCTTGGTCTATATGAGAGGTCTGGATAAGCGGTTCGGTTAAGTCCAATGAAGGTATTAGGCACCCCGAGACTTTCATTTTTTCAATGGTTCCCTATTTTATAGATTTAAGCTAAATTAAAATCACAATTAATGAAAATGCCTAAATGTTTAGAGTATGTTAATCCAATAAACAAAGAAAGATAACTAAGCTAGGGTCGAACCCGGATTGGGTTGCTTACGTACTCATAAGGTGAGATCAAACCGAGCGTAGTTCTGACACATGAACCAGTGTCAATGCTAGAGGGTATGTGTGTGTGCATGGAGTGGCTAAGGGTCTAGCCCGTAAGTTAGGGTTTGGTTGACCGAATTGGTCAAGTGCATAGTTTGGATCATGGGCTTTGAATATTTGATCAAGGTTGGGTATGCTAACCATGGTTAAAATTATTAACCATGATTATGGATGAGGTATAAAAATTGGGTGCTTACAATAGTATCCATATTTTGTGAAAATTAAAATGTGAACTTGTTTGATTTACGTGTGCATAAGAGCTTACACAAATCTTGATTTTTAGAATATATATATATATATATAACAAAAATAACATTAAGGATAAAAACTTGTTAACCAGAGTTAAAATGACAATTAAAAAAATGCTCATTAAGTGTAATTGAAATTTCCCGAGTTCAATCACAATTGGACAAGATCCGAACAACTCGAATGGTCGATATATTTTGCTATATTTAGTTGGTGTGAGTAAGGATTTGATCACTCTCTCAAGAGAAATTTTTTAGAAAATTGATTAAAAACTCTGGATAATACATCTAATTGTGTCATGTGTGCACATGCTTTAAATAATGGGCCCCACTTAGTGCTAGACACCATTGGATTTTTAATCCAATACTAGTCTAACTCTTGATTTGATAATAGGTACGATGTAGAGTTTTAAATCACTTCTCTTTCTATAAAGTCAATGTGAGTTTCCCTCCCAGGGAAATGAATCCTCATGATGAGGGGTGCACATTCTCCGTATGGTTTAAGATAATATTAAGATTTCGTGTTTTTTTGGGTAATTTCTATTACTTATTTTGGGCTATTAAAAAAATAATTTTAGTAAAATTTCATTCAAAATAACAAATTTTCAAAAAGAAAAATCATGTTGACCCCCTCCGGAATCACTAAAAATTTGATCCCTTTGAACCTTATTCATCCTAGTTATTGAAGGAGTGGGGAAGTATCATTTTAAATTTCCTGTAAAATTGAATTGTAAGGACGTTAATATAAGCACACCAACATTTGCTAACTATACACCAAATCTCTGTCACTCAAAGACCCAAATGACTCAACCATGACGACCAACCCTGGTGATAAACTCTAAATTAATGTTAACCTTGGCAGGTAGCGGTCATATAGATGTTGCTTATCTTACCTAGCAATTTGCATGTAGATATGCTAGAACCTTTATGCCTCCTAAACCCGGCCAATGAACGTCACTGTTTCTCATTAGTTCTGACAAAAAAGACGCTTTCTCATTAATTTCTCGTGTCTATTTTCAAAAAGTTTTATGCTGCGTCTGAGAATATTTTTGGAAAAAAGAAATTGACTTAAGAGTGTTTCTTATCCACAAAAATAGGTTAAAACACATTTGGATGTAAAAAGACGAAAACGTTTATAAAAAAAAATCATTTTTTTCTTCGAAACAAATTTGCTTATTTTGTGTTTAAAAAACATTTCATATATTTGTTTTTTGTAATTTTGAGAGAGAATCGTATGTTAGCTTCATTGGTATGCTAGTAAAATCTTTCAAAAAAAAAAATTTATGTCGGATCTGGGAACATTTCTGGAAAAAAATATTGAGTTAAACAAAAATTGGCTAAAACACATTTCGATGTAAAAAGATAAAAACGTTTATAAGAAAAGCAAATCATTTTTTTTCTTAGAAACAAGTTTACTAATTTGGTGTTTTTAAAAAACTTTTTATTTCTTTGTTTTTGCAATATTTGAGAAGGAAAAAAATTGTATATATGTTAGTGGTCACATCTTTGGGGCCAAATAAAAGGTTTTGTAGCCCTCAAATTCAAGAAAAACTCAAGAAAGTTTATTTTTCACAAATATTTCAACAAGAAACATATGATGTTCAAAAAAAATTTATTTCACAAAACACAACAAAATTCATCCTCAAACTTTGTCTGAATCATAAAATAATTAACTTTTTCCAAATCCTAAAATGATATTATTTAAAAGACATAATGTGAAATCCGATCACTTTTTCCAAATCCAAAAAATGATATTATTTAGAAGACACAATGTGAAATCCGATCGGTCTAACTGTGTGTGTGTGTTTAGTGTGTCTTACTTGATACCCTTCAAACCAAAAAAAAATGTTAGAGATCTATCTGAATCATATAAAAATGTGAGCAAAAAAAATCATTAAATCTAAATGACGTTTTAACATATAGTGGCTTTGAAAAAAATTTAAACCAAAACGCAAGCTGGAGAACTAAAACTGGATCTTGGATCCATTGACACTCAAAATTTCTTCAAATTCTTTGAGAACTTCAAATGAGAGATGGGAAAAAAATTGACCTTTCAAGCTATAGAGCCAACTAAACAATCCATTTGAATAAACCAACATAAAATGTGGAGAAACAAAAACTGGACATTTATGTATAAATTGATGAAGTGCATTGAAAATCATCATTACAAAATCAAATATCGTCGGTAAACTTAGGTAAGAAGGATTGCCAACCAAACAAATGATTTTTTGTGTTCCAAAGAAGAAGAAACCGAGAGATCGGATTAAAAAGTCCCAAATGTAGAAACATTCATGTATATATAGATTATGGGAAATGTATCATAGATCAATAGAAAACCTCCAAAAATCCCCGGAGAGCCTTAAAATTTTGTACCAAAGACGACAAATTATACTTTTCACGCTCAAACATCTTATAAAACAAAAGCTTAGATAGATTAAACACGACTAAAACTAGAATTTTTGGCCAAAGACATTAGAGGAAGAGGAAGTGTTTGGAGTATTATTAATAAGTTTTGAGTTTGGTGTATAGTTAGCATTGGAGGGTGCTAATACACAACTTTTAGGAAATCATCTGTGCTCTTTCTTGGGTTCTACCCATGGCTTGGGTGTAGGAATGGCAATGGGGTGGGGCGGGACGGTTTTCTACCTCCCCGGTCCCGACCCGATTATAAAGCGCCCCGCCCCGATCGGGGCTTATATATGGTGAAACCAGCTCCGCCAGCTTATAAAATCTCTACCCCGCCCCTACTGCCTTATATATATATAGCGGGGTATACTAAAACCGCCCTCATCCCAAAACCGAGTCAGGTTTTTATTTTTTATATCGTCCCCGCCTCGCCCCCGATTTATTTGAAAAAAAATCGCCCCTATAGGGGCGGGTTGGGGCTCCTACGAGAGCGGGTCATATTGTCATCCCTACTTGGGTGTTTGATGGTCAAGATCTCTTATGTAGTTATTAAATTCATACATCTGATTTAATCCTAGTCATCAAACACTTATAGTCATTAGGAAGAACCCGGGGATGAGCACAGGCGATTTGCTTCCCAACTTTTGCATGCCATGATGAACACAACAGTTCTTCTTCTCTTTATAAATAGGAAAGAAATTTGGAAAAAAAAAATACAACAGTGTTAGGACAGGTTGCATACTCTGACTCCAAAAATTGGACTATTTTTAAGAATCAACAAAACCGGCCAAATCCGACCGATTCAACCAGGAAATTAAGGATAAAAACTAGTAAAACCAGTAGAACTGACCCAGAAAAGAGAGAATATGAAAAAAAAATATTTTTTTGGTTAATAAAAAGACCAGGTTGAGCCGATGGATCCGAGACCCAGCCACTCTACATGTTCGAGACCCGATCCAATTCTGAGAACAGTGGTTTATAATTATCTAAGATTCCATTTCATTCAAGGCAACAACAACCAATCAGTGTCGATGCCACTAATGCCCAAGTGAATGTGTCCATGGATAAGGATTCAAGGCTTAGAATTATCTCTCGCGATGTCAAGAAAGTGGTCTTGGACTTTCACACATTATGTGACATGTGGTGATAAAAAAGATGAGAATTTATTTTATTTTCTTTCTAGATTTTGATTTATCTTCCCTTGGTATATTTTTTCTTTTTTTCATTACTTTACCAGCACATGTCCCGTATTGTGTTGAAAAGTCAAAATTATGGGAAATAATGAAATAACTTCTCGGTCAGATGTCGCATAATGAATGGAAGAATGACTCCCATTTTTGACATCGATAGAGAATCATTTGCCAAGATTCAACGGTTTTCTGTACTTTACTATCAGAACAAAAAGGAGAAACGACAGAGAAGGGTGTTTTGGTCATTTAGTATAAGTACGGTCTTCATAGACCAATAATGCTAACATACGCACTGTACTGGTATCACCCTATCTTTTCAACTTAATTAAGTTCATGGACGAGAAGTGATGAATGATTGTACTTGAAAAATGGCTCAACATATTGACCTTTCCAAACATGTGGTTCCACCACCATCAGCAGGAGTGCAATACCACCAAGACTCCTAGTCTTAGTCGGGGTGTATCCAAGCCGAGCCAGCTTGAAGGCTGCTGGATTGGGCTCGATCAAGCCGATTTCAAACTTAAATATTTGGCTTGATTAAGCTGAGTCAAGTTGTTTTTTCAAGTTTGAAATGTGTTCAACTCGAACTCGAGCCAATGCTTGTTTGACTCAAAGCTTGGCTCGATTGCGGTTCGAGCTCGGCTCAACTTAAATATTGTATATAAAATAATAATAATAAATTATTATTATTATAGTATTAATATTTAAAAATAAGTTTTTAGCCAAACTATTTTATCCTAGCCGAGCTTAAGCATGGCTTGAAACAGTTCAAGCTGAGCTCAATCTTGGCCCAGCTCGACTCGAATACACCCCTATCCTAGAAGTCCATGCTGCCACACTCAGTACCCTCACACACCTACCCCAAATCCTTCATGTTAGGTTTTTGGAGTATAGTGACTCCGCTACCTTTTTTAGGTACTTGCAAGTAAATTTTATTACCATGATTAAAAAAAAAATATTGGTGAAGGGTTTTGAATCTGGGTATACTAGTATTTCACAATCAAACCTGACCAGCTAGGCCAGCACCTTTAATTGCGTTCGCGTGATGCGTCTTGTGAAAATTTATCAATAGGTTTCATTTCTTTACCTTTTTTTTTTTTTTTGGTAATCCATTTCGTTACCCTTGGAAAATAGTATTGTGATGCGTCACATTAGAAAGTGGAGGCTTGCAAAGCTCAGCAAATTATAAGTTTAAAGAAATTAAATGCCCAATTTTGCTAGTCCGGCGAGACTTTAAAAGCCCTAAAATAAAAAATTTCAAGTCCCACGAAACAATGGAGGGACTTGAGGTTTCGAGATGGTTAACCCCTTTTGTAAGTATTAGAAAAAGAATGGACCCTTAGAGGCAGAGCCACATGGTGCCTTGGGGACTGAAGCTCTCCCTAAAATTTTGGGAAAAAAAAAATTATAGTACTAATGAGAGCGTAGCCTAGGAGAGGGTGGAGCTGGGGAATGGGAGGCTCGCCTGCTAAGTTTATGAGAAAAAATATATTTCTTACATATATACACAAACATATGCAATAACTAATGAACTTGACCCTCAAAAAAAAATTGGGACTACGCCAAGAACCCCCATTGTTAGCTCCTCTTTAAGAGAATCCTGGCTCCACTTAGGGACATGGTCAAGATCCTTGCAGAGCCACAATACCTAGATTATACAGTGATGCTTCCACGTAAAAATGACTTATACCTAGGATTAATAGGTCTTGGTGCACCAATCTAACAACAAAATGACAATGGGAATGCAAATAGATAACTAGCCAGTAGCCATTCAAAACAGGAAACCCGGCTAAGCAATCTGATCTTCGATTGGACTTTCAGATGTTCTTGAATATTGATAATTATGCTAAGCTCGGATGGATCCACATAAGCCAAAGCAAGGATAGAAAGGATAGAGACTCTCCTATCTCGAAGAATCTAGCCGTCGCATAAAGAGCAAGTGAAGTCAATAATTCAAGGACCCAGAACCCCACCATTAAAGGAGTCGGTGAAAACAAGTGGAGCATCAAAATCATAGAAGCCTTTGTTCCAAACACCGGATAAGCGAGACGACGCATAAACAGAGTAAATGATAGATATGAGATTTGTGGGTGCTCGCAAGTTTCAAGCCATTGACTCAGTTTTAGCTTATTCAAATAATATTCACTCTTTTATATGCAACGTGCAATGCGTTTCTCTAAATTAATCTCACCTTTTACATTACACCCGTGAATCATGATGTGATGTATATCAACCCCCTAATCCCTCCCCAACACCCCACTCACCCACACTCACAAAATAAAGTTAAGGGTGTGTGAGTTTGTGTTACAACGTGTGGGTGTGTTACCAAAAAATATATATATATATATATATTAACTGCATCCTGTCACATGATGTAATGATGGTATGACACATGGCTGCAAAAATAGGTGATGATAGCTTATGGAAAGGAATGGGATTTAGTCGGGCCCCACTATTTCAAAACCATCGGTCCCTTTTAACATTCTTTAACTATGATTAAGATTTACTAATCCTTTGGGATCAACCATCTAACCTTGGTTTGAGAAAAAATATTTTAAAAAAATCTTAACCCTAAAAATTAAAAGTTTTTAACTAGAGTTTAAAAAAAAAAAAAAACAGTTAAAAAAGGCTTTTTTGAGTGGTCCAAGCGGATTTGGTCTTATGGTTTTGGTCTTAAGAGGGCTAGACTAGAAAAGCTGATATAAAAATAAAATAAAATTTTAAAAAAAAAGCTATGAGGCAATTGTATGCGCAAATCCGATCTCTTATCAAAATGGTTGTAAGAAAATGTAGATGCACACATGCCAATCACCCTCCTTTACCTACCCCATTACCTTAAACATGGGCTACTGATTCAGCAATCTGGTACTTCAATTGTTAGGCCATTTCTCAGGTAGGGCATAGCTGAAAACCGAAATATTAAATCTTAACCTCTCATTCTAGATCTAGACAATTAAGAAATCTCATGACCCTTTATGATCTCAGACATTTTCTTCTCTTTCTTTGAGTGTTCTTCTTTGAACAGTCCAAGAATGTTACAGACAATCTACCTTTGAAGTTCTTAATAATTTTAATAGAAATTTTATGGGAGAAAAGACGAGGCGTGTGACTATTTTTATCAGTGTTTTAAAACCCGGACCGGACCGGTGGGTCGAACCGGTTAACCCGTCACCCGGTTACCATAGTGGGTTGGGTTAGTCCTTTAATGGGCTGAATACCAAACCCGGGGTGACCCAGTGAAAACCGCCCAAACCGGCGTGACCCGGTCGGTTTTTGGTGAACCGCCCGGGTCATGGAAAAATGTATTTTTTGTCATATTTATCCCAAAATAAAATATATTAATCAAAAATAGGAGTTTTAAAATAAAACCCTAGAGAGAAAACAAAGACTCGTAAGAAAAAGAGGAGATCGGAGATAGAGAAAACTGAAAAACCAATGATGTGAGATCAAAACCATTCTGTTTTTTTTTTATTTGAAGGATTCATATATGTTGGATAATTTTAGAGGACTTGGTCAACCATAAACTAGTTTTTGGGATTTCAGGAGAAGGATAACATAGTTTGATACTTTATTTTATGCAACATAATTGGATACTTTATTTTATGCAAATTCTTTTATTTTTGATTAACAGGAGTTGACTATGTTCATTTTTTTGTTAGAATTGTGCAATGATGAATTTTCTTGTTAATCAACATGTTAGCTTCTTTCTTATTTAAGTTATGTATTATTTTAATCTTTTGAATCATCAAAAAAATTATCTCTCGAACCAAATCTTGAAATAGGAAAGAAAATATTAATATTAAATATTTTTATGGCATTACTTAGTGTCATTGGGTCAACCCGATTGACCCGACGGTCCGACCGGTTTGGACCAACCCGTCCCCTTGACCGGGTTAGTGTCCGGTCTGGGTTTTAAAACATTGATTTTTAATTTTTTTTGTCCTCTCAACTTTAGTTAGAATCTGCTTAACAAACTAAGCAAATACCAATAATTTAAAATCATGTTGTTTCACAAAATGTCATGCCATGCTAAGCGACAGGAGAGATACCATTTTCACACTACTATGAGAGGTATCTGAAAGGGAAATTTACCGGGAAGGACACGCGTCAGCCGCAGCTACTCACACTCTGGTTTACTGATAGAAGGTAGGAGTTGAAAGGTGTGATCCCTGACCTGCACTCCGATGATAAAGTAAGTAGGTGGAGAAGATGATGAACAGTAATACGCACAATAGCACTAAAATATATGTGTGTTGTTTTTGGGATCCTTTCAACACTGAAATTCTCGGGGTATTTATAGGTTAACCTTGGTATAGCCATAGATGCTCATACCACGTGCCCTGCACTCATTACCAAATATGTCAGTAAAATCTGTCACCTGTTGCATCACATGTGAGAGTCTACTATGAGTTCAGTCGGTTGGGTCTGACAGCACACAGAAGTGAGGCTAGTTGCACAGGTAGCGCACCGTATGGTGCCTACATAGAAAAATATTCCGCCCTACGCCAACAACAATTAGCATACCTTAACCATCTTAGGGAGCGTTTCGAGTTCCTTTCCCACGTCAACCTTTATTTCAAAAGAGAAGACGCTCACATCGATAAACGATCCGCCTATATCGTTGTCTATCTCTCCCAACTCGAAGCTGGTCTTCGATTCCCTTTACACCCCGTCCTGGACGAAATCCTTTCCACTCTACACCTTGCTCCGGGGCAGATGCACCCCAGCTTCTACAAATATATGTACATGATGATTAAATTCATCAAGGACGGATTCCCTATAGAAGCCAGACACCTTTTCCACTTCTGTCATGCCGTTAGATGCCGAGGTACTGACGATGGCCCTTACAACTACTATTCCTAGAACAAAAAATCGTTGTACCCAGACCTTGTCTCCAGCATCCTGGACAGAGAAAGAGGGTGGAAGGCAACTTCATTCGTTGTCTCTGGGGGCTGGAAGGTAGAGACTTCCACTGTGCCCAATGTCTTCCAAGATAAACCAGGTAACAAAATACTGTTGTCCGTTGTGCATTAGTTCTTCTGTCTCTCCATCCCGGTGTCCGTTGTCTGTTACCTTTGTTCGTCCTTACTACTTCCGTTGTCTCACACTATTTTCTCTCTTTGCAGTTGAAGGGAAAAAAATCTCGTTCAAAAAACTCGCACCAGAAGAAGAAGGTCTACTCACAAACATCAAGCGAGTGCGAGGCGAAGAGTACATCCGGTGGACACCGCTGCCACCTGACACTTGGAGTTTCTTTGGTAGCTCGAACCCGTCTTCACACAAGCAACAAGGCGCCTCCTCTTCTTCACCCGCAGTTGAGCCGAGTTCAGAAGAAGAAATGGCCAGCACTAACCCTCCAGCGTTGATCAGAAAGCCAAGGACCGCTCGTCCTGCAACTGCGCTGCCTCCTCTTCCACCTCCGCCAAAGACAATTCTTTCCACAACGGGAACAACGCCTTCCGAGCTGAAACGGAAGATGCTTACACAGGCCGAGTTCGAGGCCAGAAAGAAAAGAAAGGATGAAAAGCGCCGTGAGAAGGACAATGCACGTGCTGCCGCCCCTTCTCCTTCTGCTCCTGCAACACACCAAAGAGCCGAAGCTACAACGGGAATGTCAGTAGTCAGCACGATACCTGCTGCTACTCAAGCTGTGGCTGCCCCAATCACTTCGAGCTCCGCTCTGGTTGCTGTTGCCACAACGGAGACAACCACAACACGTCTACCAATTGGTGCACCGCCTTCAGAGGACAGGGACTGGTCACCCGACTTCACGCGATAAGGAAGGCCCACCGTCAACGACTCGGTGCAGACATCAGAGAAGGTTGCCCAGGCCTTGACTCATACTATGTGGCTTCCCAAGGACATTGCTGATGCTGGCAAGATGTCCTTACCCGAGGTGTCATATGCTGCCTACCAATCCATGGCCTCGGTATGATCTCTGCTCTCTCTTTCCTATCTGCTTGTTCAATTCTCGTTGTGGTGTGCTGATATTTCTGATCTTCCTTATTACAGCTGAACGTCCTCCTCCACGAGTTGAGTGATCGTAGTACCTATCACTACAATCATCTCAGAGACTCCATCAACTACTGGCAAGGAAGGGCTGAGACATTGGAGAGAACTCTTGCCGAGGACAGACTCAAGATCGAGTTTGACCTGTCTCAGGCCCGAGCTGAGGTGGTGCGAGTGGAGGAGAAGTTCATTGCCGCCTTCAAGGGACAAGAGAAGGCAGAAGGTGAAGCTCGAGCAGCAAAGGAGGGAGAAAAGAAAGCAAAACAAGACGTGGAGAACGCCGTTCTCCGAATCAGCGAGTTAGAGCTCGTCTCCCAGGCTCTGAGCAGGCAACTGGATGAAGCTGAGGCAGCAAGAGTGGCGCTGATGGAAGAGCTCGAGGAAGCCAAGAAGGCTGAAGGGGCCATCGAGCAGGCGGTGACCACGAGACTGCAACAACACTATCAGTCTCAGTTGAACACTCTCCTCAATGAGGATCGGGCAGAGATCGAGAAGGAGGTGATGAACATGCTCCGACAACAAGGTCGACTGAAGGAAGACAACGAGGAGGACGTGACCACCTTCTCCGAGTTTCAGAGCAAGGATGTCATCGACCTTGATAACGAGACCGAAGTTGAAGGAGTCGAGAAGTCACACCCCTTCGAAGGTCCTGCACCCCTTCCAGCTGAACCATACTTTGAACCAGCTGCTCCTGAAGCTCCTCCTGCTACTGAAGATCCTCCTGCTGAAGCTATGCTGATGCTACCGTCTCTCTTCCTGCTGCTACCGAAGTTTGATTTTTCCTTTGTTTTTGTGTTTGTTACTGAAACTTGTAATCCACTCTCTTTTTCCCCATGTGATGGGGTAGTTGTACATAACCCAGCAATGGGTTTCTTTATATTTGAATTAATGACCGCTTTCTTTTTCTTCCATTTGCATCTTTCTTTAATCTTGTAGTGTAATTGGAGTTTGTGGAACTCGCACAACGAATGCACACAAGATAAATATAACATAAGTACCTGAATATTTTTCACAGATCATAGAACAAATGTGAACATAATAGCTCACAATATATACACTTGAGTGTATGTATATGAAGCTTCTACGTAATGATTGATGCACACGTCGAACAAAGCACTTTGAATCGCACGCACAACGGAAATGAGAAATTGGCCCAGATACATCGTTATGTAGTTCTTTGTGAATGTAATCTGACAAATAAAATTTCATAAGATGAACATAATGTAACTCAGTTTAGAGACACTTGCTCAGAGGATGTCATTAGGATAAGCCACTCGATTTGCTCAGATGACATCCTTAGAATAAGCCGCTAGTGTCTCGTTGTGAGTATGTTGTTCAAGCGAAATTTTATTCGAATTTGCAAAACATTCACAATATTACACTGATGTTCCAGACAACGAATTGACACAAAACTTCATAATATTGCAATTGAAATGCTCATGTAAAAACACTGAAAAACTCATTATCACAACAACTTATGTATTCACCACAGATTCTATTGAAAGAATTACCTTAGGTTCATAATGTTCCAGGATTTTTGGATGAGATTACCTTGTAGATCTTTCAAGTAGCAAACACCAGGACTCTCCAATCATTCTACGATATGAGGCCCTTCCCAATTAGGTCCCAACTTGCCACTGTTAATCTCCCTGGTATTCTAGAACACTTTTCGGAGAACGAGATCTCCAACCTGAAGGACCCTTCATTGTACCTTTCGGTTGTATGTCTTCCTCAACTGTTGCTGGTATCTTTTCATCTGAATGCTGGCATCTTCTCGCTTCTCTTCTAATAAGTCGAGGTGAATAGCCATGAACTCAACATTCTTGTCTTTCTCTTCACCCTTCTTTTTGCTATGCCAAGAACGTATTGTGGGCAAACTAATCTCAGTAGGAATGACAGCTTCCATGTCATAAGCTAAAGAGAAAGGTATTTCGTTTATAGGACTCCTCGGCGTTGTTTTATACCCCCACAGTACGTTGTGAAACTCGGTAGTCCACTTCCCCTTCGAGTCTTCCAATCTTCTCTTCAAGGCATTCAATATATTTTTATTAGCTGCTTCAGCCAATCCATTCCCCTGGGGATAATATAGTGATGAGAAAATGTGCTTGATCTTTAGTTCGCTACAAAAGTCTGCAATGATACGTCCTGAGAACTGTTTCCCGTTGTCAGTGATAATGGACTGCGGTATGCCGAATCTGTAGATGATATGCTCCCATATGAACTTCTTCACTTCTTGTTCTCTGATACGGGCAAGGGGAATGGCTTCAATCTAACGAGAGAAGTAATCAGTTGCCACTAGGAGAAAGATTAGATTCCCTGGAGCCTTAGGGAAAGGTCCCACAATATCAAGGCCCCATCGTCCAAATAGCCAAGGCTGGGAGACAGTGTTAAGCTCTTGAGCTGGAGCATGGATTAAACGAGCATATCGTTGACACTGGCTGCACTTCTTCACATACTTCTGAGCATCAGCTTGCATGTAAGGCCAGAAGTAACCTTGCCCCAGAGCTTAATGAGCTATCGTTCTTCCTCCTGAATGTATGCCACAAATACCTTCATGAAGCTCAGCAAGAATCTTCTCCACATCTACAGGATGAACACACTTCAGCAAAGGTCCCCCGAAAGACTTTTTATATAACTCTTCCCGTACCAGGACATAATGAGGTGCCTTGAACTGGATATGTCTTGATTCCTTTGTAATGATAGGAAGAACTCCATCTTTCAAGTAGGCCGTCAACCCTGTCATCCAACTTGGCACTGGATTAACAAAACATACCTCTCGCTGTGGTTGGAATGCTATCGAAGGATATTCTTTGTATTCCATAAGAATGGCCTTGGGTTCATCAGACTGCATCATGGAAGCAAGGTAAGCCAAAGCATCAGAATGCCTATTCTCATCTTTTCGGGTATGCTTGATCTCCACAACGGTGAACGCTTCACACTGCAAACGAATGAGTGCAGCATACTGTTTCATTCGATCATCCTTGCATTCATAATCTCCATTCACCTGATTTACTACAAGCTGTTAATCATAAAAAAAAACTCTCAATCTAGAGACCTGTAGCTTGTACGCACTCTGTAAGCCAAACAGCAATGCTTCGTACTCATCTTCGTTGTTGGAGGCAGTAAACCCAAGACGTGACATCTTCTGCACTTTTATGTTCTCCGGACTAATGAGCACAGCACCAAGTCCTGAACCACTCGAGTTCGAAGATCCATCTACATACAGCAGCCAATCAACCCACTCTGATGATTTATCTCCATCTACAACGATATCTTCGTTGTCAACCTCATCAGGAAGCTCGCAAAGATTAGCAATCACCTCTTCTGCCTCCTCCTCCACAGGGAAGTCAGAAAGGAATCCTGTCATATCTTGCCCCTTCTCTAAACTTCTCGCTCGATATTGGATATCGAACTCACTCAGAGCCACAGCCTACTTTGATATCCTCCCTGCCAACTCATGTCGTCCCAACACGACTTTCAAGGGATACGTTGTGATGACAACGATAGTATAAGCATGAAATTAAGGACGAAACTTTTCAGCAGAAAAGACAAGAGCAAGACACACCTTCTCGAGCTTGCTGTAATTACATTCTGCCTTGAGAAAGGTTTTGTTGATGAAATATACAGGTTTCTCAACGCCGCCACAACACCTGACCAAGACCGAGCCAATGACCTGTTCTGAGACAGAAAGATAAAGATACAAGATTTCACCTGGTTCAGGGACGGAAAGAATAGGGGCTGAGCCTAAATACTCTTTCAAAGCAATAAAAGCTCGAGAACACTCTGGCGTCCACGCAAAAATAGAATCCTTCCTCAGGAGCTCAAAGAGGGGTTTACAACAATCAGATGACTTGGAGATAAACCGATTGAGTGCAGCAATACGCCCTGTTAACTTCTGGATCTCCTTCTTCGACTTGGGCTCCGGCATGTCCAGTAAAGCACGAATCTGAGCTGGATTAGCTTCAATACCCCGTTGGGTTTATCTTCATGGCCAGCAGTGGCATTGATGTCATCAAAGATAACCCAAGAATTTACCAGAGATAATCCCGAAGGTACACTTCTCTGGGTTTATCTTCAGATTGAAAACCCTCAGAATAGAGAAAGGTTCAGCAAGGTCCATCACAAGGGTATTCCGAAGTCGGCTCTTCACAACGATGTCATCAATGTAAACTTCAACCGTTTTACTGAGGAGTGGCCCAAACATGAGATTCATCAAACGTTGATACGTGGCACCAGCATTCTTCAGACCAAAAGGCATAACACGATAACAGAACAAGCCACGCTCTGTAATGAAAGTGGTCTTCACTTGATCTTCTTCGCCAAAAGGATTTGGTTATAGCCCGAATAACCATCCATAAATGATAACATTTCATGGCCAGCAGTGGCATTGATGAGCCTATCAATCCTTGGCATAGGGAAAAAGTCTTTGGGACATGCTCTATTGACGCCAGTGAAGTCAATACAAACTCTCACCTTCTCATTCTTCTTGGGTACAGCTACTATATTAGTTATCCAGTCAGGATACTGCACTTCTTGGATGAACCCAAACTGGATCAGCTTGTCTATCTCTTCATTCACTACATCATGATAGGCTGGGGCAAGTCTCCGAGGTTTCTACTTCACCGGAGGGACAGCAGGATCAACGTTGAGGCAATGGCAGATAATGCTCGAATTGATGCCTGTCATATCTTTGTGCGACCACGCAAAGATATCAAGGTTCCTCTTCAGAAATTCCAGCAACTCGCCATCTTCGTCCGTTGTCAAGCTCGTCCCGATCTGCAACACCTTTGGCTCTTCTTCCGTTCCCAGATTGACTGCCTTTGTGGGCTCAACGGAAGGTCTGCACAACGTGGCCTCCGAGCTCTCTTCCACAACGGAGTCGACCTGTAATTGCTATTTGGGCACAACGAAAGGAGGAAAATCACACTTCTGAGATGCCAATTGATCCCCTCTGATCTCCTGGGGTCCGTCCTGCGTTGGGTATTTCAACACCTGATAATACGAGGAGGGAACAACTTTCATCTCGTGGGTCCACCATCGACCCAAGATAGCATTGTAAGACGATGGCGTATCTAGAACAGAGAATCTGGTTTGTAGGACAACAGGTCCTGCCACAACAGGTAAGACGATGTCGCCTAACGGTTTCATCGAACTGCCATCAAACCCGAACAGCGGGGTTTAAGTAGAGATGAGGACAGACGGATCCAACTTCATCTGAGTAAAAGCATGAAGATACAGGATGTATGCCCCACTCCTGGAATCTACGAGCACCCTCTTGATGTCGAAATTTCCTATTCTCATGGTGAGAACAAGAGCATCATAATGAGGCCGGATTACCGTTGTCATATCATGATCGGTGAAAGTAAGCGCCTACCCCACGCTTTTTGCAGACACCTGCACCTGACATACTTCAGCTTCATGAGACATCTTCCTCGTCTTTGCTCTGAAGTCTCTCTCTACATCCTCCTCTGGTGCTCGCACACGGCAGATGACGTTGATAGTGCCCAAAGGGGCTCCTCCTCGTCCTCCTCCACTGGTACTTGGATTACTGGCAGGCTCTCCTGTACGGGGTTGGGATAACGGTTCTCTGGTGCGCATCGTGCTACCGTTACCGGAACTAAGATACTCTCCCAAGTACCCTTCCTGGACCAGCCTCTCTAAATACCCCCTCAAGATGCGACATCAGTTTCGTAAGATGACCACGGCACTTATGACAATGGCAATACTCATGTGCCCATGGTCCCGACATAACATCTTGCACAGCTCTAGCAGGCCACTCGAAATACGCCTGGCCCTCCATCGACTTCATGATGGTCGCTGGGCTAGTAGTAAAATGGATGAGATCCGTCCGAGCTGCAAAAGGTCGCCTCTCACTAGGCTGAACACATCTCTCTCGCCGTACTTGTGGCTACTCCTGGCGAGGCTAATAATGCTGCCTCACTTGCTGCTGAAGATTCGGGTTAGGACGTCTCTCCGTCCTACCTTGCTGATGGGATTGATTGTAATTACCTTCATACGGGCGCCGAACCGGCTGATCCCGTTGAGTCACGTACACTACCTTCTCCTTCTGCTTCCTAGGTGGTGAGTCCTCAGATGATGAAGACTCATACCTCTCGTCCGGCGCGCTTTCTTTATCACATCCACCCCTCTCGTCCTTGGCTTTGGCACAACGGAAACATCATCTTCGTATCTTCTGTACTTGGTTACACAAACCATCATCTCGTCCATCTTGACAGGATAGTCAAGAGTCAGAGATTTATAGAGCTCGGAATGCCTGGGGATAGTATTCTTAAAAACAGCAATACAACTCCCTTCATCGACTTTATCGATGCTGTGGACTTCGTCAGTGAAGCGCGAAATGAAGTCTCTCAAGGATTCTGCCGGTTTCATCCTTAAAGAAAAGAGAGTATCTGCACCTGCTTTCTTCTTTTTATTGATAATGAACTGATCAATAAAAGCCGACCTGAGCTCGGAGAAGTTGCTGATTGAACCTGGAGACAGATTGCGAAACCATCTGGATGCTGCTCCAGCCAGGCTATTGGGGAAAGCCTTGCAATACAGATTATCATCTAGATTGCGAACAGTCATCGCATGCTTAAAGTCAAATAAGTGCTCCTCCGGATCCGTTTTTCCGGTGTACATGGTGAAGATCGGGGTCATAAACTTGGAAGAAGTGTATGACTGATTGATGGCATCTATGAAAGGAGAGTTCTCGTCGTTGTCCTTTGCTGACTGAGCAAAGTGATCAGGAATCCCTCCTTTCATGCTCTTGACACGAGCACTGATCATAGCCTCCACCTCCTTAGAAGTCATCCAAGTCTTCTGAGCAACCGCTCATTCAGCAGCACCTCTCGAATCTTCTTGTCCTGCTTCTTCTCGCAAATCAATACGATCAGAAGGAGTTCTCTGCTCCGCACGAACCTGAGGTTGTCTTGCATCCCTATCAGTAGGAGGAAGCACAAACCTGGTGTCACAGTTCTCTGGTGCTGATGGGGAAGAGGAGAAGTCAAGCTGACGTCTCACTGATGGTCTTTGAGATGGCCCATCATCTACTTCGAGTCTGCTATGCTCGAATGCATCAAGTCTTTCTTACATCATCTGCTGATGTCTGGTGATCTGATCCAGAGCAGACTGCTGTCTTTGCAATATCATCAAAATACGATCAGAGACAGAAGGCTCAATAGGGGGCATGGTCCTCTCTGGCTACTCAGACGATGGACTGATCCCAGGAATGAAAGTCTGCACGACAGAAGGTGCGAATGGGATAGCCTGAGGGGTTTGATTCTCACGCCCGGGCACAGAAGTTTGATCAGTCATGATCGCAAAGAGTTAAGGGAGGTTCGTTTATAAATTCTCACAGACGGCGCCAATTTTGAAAGGGAAATTTACCAGGAAGGACACGCGTCAGCCGCAGCTACTCACACTCTGGTTTACTGGTAGAAGGTAGGAGTTGAAGGGTATGATACCCTGACCTGCACTCCGATGATAAAGTAAGTAGGTGGAGAAGATGATGAACAGTAATATGCACAATAGCACTGAAATATATGTGTGTTGTTTTTGGGATCCTTTCAACACTGAAATTCTCGGGATATTTATAAGTTAACCTTGGTATGACCATAGATGCCCATACCACGTGCCCTGCACTCATTACCAAATATGTCAGTAAAATCTGCCACCTGTTACATCACATGTGAGAGCCTACTATGAGTTCAGTCGGTTGGGTCTGACAACACACAGAAGTGACCAGCATTAAATGCCAAGACAGTGCTTTCGGCCTACTTGTCAGAATAACCAATCGCCTCCTGATCACTTCCTCCTGCGAGTCGGTCTCGTTGTTGACTCGAGCTCGGGTACGTTGTATATGTCTTAAAATATGACCTGGACATCTTTATCTGAGTTACAACGGGCTTGTTGTTCATTTAATAACGGAAACGTTGTCGAGAACACAACGTTTACGTTGTGCATAAGACAACGAAAACGTTGTTCGCAAGACCACAGATACGTCGTAATTTATACAACGTGAGCGCTGTGTATCAGACTGTGTTTATCCTTTTATTTTAAGCACGTGACCCAAACACATGTCCACGTGTCACTTTCGTGAACAAAACAACAAAAGCTAACTCGTTCCCCAACGCTCAATTATTTTTACGAATTTTATCCCTTACAGTATCATATAGAAAATGTTATCTTGGATTATTGAAAATGCCAAAGAAAACAAGAAATAAATGATCTAGTATGCATGATTGCCATGAGAGATTCTCCTCCATCTTCAACTTCTCCCATAATTTTTTTATATTGAAAAAAAAAATAACGGTAAAGTCTGTTGCCGACGGCATTGGCAAAATGCACAATTTGATATGTAAATATAAGAACGAAAAAGACATCTTACCTTTTTTGATACAAAATACTAATATCAACGTATTTTTAAAATATGGAGATGCATGTATAAGGCCAACATTACTAGGGATATTGAAAAATAAAATTATTAGTATTTATTCAAAAGGTAATTACTAGGGCCCATGAAGTCAATAATTCAATATCATACTTCATAATTATCTCAAACTTTCAATTGATTGTTGTCCTTGGACTTTAGAATCCTTGGACCTGAATCTACATTAACTTTACTCTAGACCTCCCCATCTTCTCTATATTATAGTCTTTCTCGATCAATTAAGTGGTTTACCAAAAAATTTTATTAAATTTTTAAAAAAATGTTAAAAATATGATGACTGTATACAAAACATGATTTTGGGATGCTTGAGCTGTGTTTCTTTCTATTTAACCAGTTCACACACACACATATATGTATAAAAGGTCGGAGCGACATGGGGCCCGGATGGCTGAAGCCCCACCTAAAATTTTGAAAAATAAAGTTTCTATAATATTGATAGTGAAGGAGCTAGGGTGAGGGGCAGAGCTAGTGACGAGGACTCTAGCCCCCCTAAATTTCTTAGAAAAAGCATATTATTTACATACGGACACAATCAAACGTGATGGCTAATGAATTTGGCCCCTCAAAAAATAAATTTGGAGCTTATAGAAACCGGAAGGTCAAGAGATTAGAAATAGAGGTTTGAGAACTACCAAAAGCCTTTACTCAATGATATTCAAATTCTCATCTTTTGCCTCAATCTCTAATCAGGTCTACAAACACAAAATAACCTAAATTTATGTCGATTGTAAACCTACCATCATCTCCATTAATAATTGAAGGCACAGGATTCTCTCTAGAGTTCAACTCGAGAGAATCCTCTCGAGTTGGAACCCCTAGAGGTTGCCACGTGTCTCTTTTGACACCCTTTAACCATGGGTAAGGTTCACCCACCCATAGGGTTCACTAACCCATCCTTGGTTTTTTTTTTTTTTTTATTAATTATTATTTTTTAAATTAAAAAAACTGTTTTTAGAGTTTTTTAATATTAAAAATATTTTTTTAATTTAAAAAATAATAATTAATAAATAAAAAAAACCAAAGATGGGTGAGTGAACCCTAGGGGTGGGTGAACCTTATCCATGGTTAAGGGGTGTCAAAGGAGAAACATGGCGACCTCTAGGGGTTCCAACTCGAGAGATTCTCTCGAGTTGAACTCGAGAGGATCCTGAGCCATAATAGAAACATGAAACTCCAAAAAATCTCCCCCTAAATTGAAAGCATTATGATTCCAACCACCACGACATTTGAATTGCGTGGAAAGTAATTCCCAACAAAAAAATTGAGAGGGCCAAAGCTCAGTAGTCAGTACATGGTAAATTAAATTGCATTCTTATTCTTTTTCTTTTCTTTTCTTTTGGTAGGTAAGAATAAGATAACTACTCACTCACCTACCAAAAGGGATCTGAAATGGATTCCGTTCTTTCTTTATTGATGTGACAGGAAATTTTTTACCAAAGTACCTAACACGACCCGATTTCTTATTCATACCCTCAAATTTGTGTTTTAATCTATACTTGCTTCGGGTTGTAGTAAAATTCACGTATCGCCATCCCGAACCTGGTGATGTACGAGGTTCCAAAATTTATCCGAACCTAAGATTAGGTTATGGTTCCTCCACATATCTTCTATCGATGATTAAAAAAAAGAGAAAGGTAGTTTCTCTTTGTATTCGTCGTCAACTGTATTTATTTATTCATGTCACCATGCTCAAGAAGTAATAGAGAAAGAAAAAAGTGATAGATATGAAATTAAATATAAGAAAGGTGATTGACCATAGCTTATATTAATAGAGTTCTAAATATTCTAAATGAGTAAGCTCATGGAATCATGAAGACATGAAGTAATAAAGAAAGAAAAAAAAATTTATATTATTATAACAAAGCCAGTTGTGGCATAACCAATAATAATGTAGCTTATATTATAGTTTTTTTTTAGTAAAATATGTATAGGGTTGCATCGTCGGGCAGCCTCATCGATAATGAGCTGCACACTTCATATGACGAATCAGCTAAAGAAGTTGATTTTTTTTTGTACGGTCTAACAGTTAGGGGTTAGTATATGCTCAACACAAGTGTGGGAAAATCAACAACACCCACCTGCGGGACTCGATCCCTTGAATAACTGAAATTTGTCCACTTCTTCGTTAGTAGAAAAATAAAAACCACTTGTTTTTGCTAGTTAACTGTCGGTTAGCCTCTCGGTTTCGAATGCTAACTGAAATCATGGGTGGTGGTGGAGCCAGGTGGGGCAAAGGGAGCTATAGCTCCCCCACTAAACTTTAGAGGCAAAAAACTCGGTATATAACTATATTATTTAATTTAAGAGGGCATATGCATGGGCAAAGGGCAAAGCGCAGTTGTCCCTCAACTTTTGAAAAAAAGAAGATTTCTTTAATACTATATTATTAAGAGAGCATAGGCATGGGCAATGAGGCAGTTGCCCCCTAACTTTAAAAAAAAAATCTTATAAATCGACACAAACTTGGTCCTCAAACGGGATGATGCCCCCAAAACCCCCCTCTCCCACCCCTAGACCAAGAGTATTTCATATCTGCCTAATCGTTTTTACAACCCCATAAAAATTTATTAACATTATCAATCAACCAATGCTTACCCCCCAAGAAGAAAATCATGGCTCCGCCCCTGATCATGGGTCATATAAATTGCAGTTATCTTCGAAGCTAGACAACTCTGATCGTTTTCAGAAAAAAAAAAAAAACGACTTTTGATACCTTGGAAGTATGATTATTTTACTAGAAATATCGATAAGAAGACAAAATTAAGAACTTGTTTAAATGAGTTTTGTGATTTGTTGAGAGAAAATAAAATGGTATGTGTCCCTTTGGAGAATGGAAGGGTTCATGGCTCAAACATTCTACATTAATGGATTTCGTTGTCGGTATTCATAATAGGACACTACTGTATCCCTCCATGGACAAAACTAAGGCTCCTTTGACTAGATTATGTGGAGGTAAGACGAAGTTGATTTAGCAAGTTTGATTTGCCAATTTAGGTTAATCCTTTCTTAATAATTGAAAATGTGGCGAACTGCAAGCCAGGTACTTCGAATGTGATTATCAGAAATTTATGTAACATAAAGAATGCCTCGTGACATGGACTGCGAGAGAGTAAGCGTATTTTTACATGGGCACAGTCAGATAGCGTAGAAGCGGACGTGGTTGATACATATGGCTAGCCAATGGATAGAACTAGATCAAATTAATGCGGTTAATTTCTCAACTTAGATTTAGAGATATGGTTTTTTAATAATATAGTCTTGCAACTTGGAAGGTATTGGGGTCAAAATAAGAAAAGGACGTTGGCCGTTTGAATAGCTCAGGAGCCCCCAACTTCTACTCCTTCCTGATTCTAAAGGGCAGTGCCACACGACCAGGCTTGTAGGTCATTAGTTCCTATACTTCAAAAATGTAGTCTCGTATGATCGTATGTATGCCTTTTCCGAAAAATATCAAGTGACCAGCCCAAGTGGGGTGGTGCTTTTTTATTATTTTTTCCGTCTTTAGTGAACGGTATGGTGCTTCACGACCGCAGCCCCGGTCAACCGAAACTTAGTAACAATGATTGTTGTAGCTTATACACTAATGTCCTTCGGCCACGTCTGAAAATGTATTACACTTTCATCCAAATTTTCAATAATAATAATAATATTGTACTTGACAATTATTTGATTTGATTGTTTGTAGCCTGTGCTACCATTGTGTTGTTAAGTTTCACTCCTTAACAAGGAGTGGTAGAACTAGGACCACGAAGGTGTACCCCTTATTAGAGGTAGTATTGAAATCCTATCATAACAAAAGAAATTTTCTGTCGATTAATAGAAGTTTCTCTTACCAGTGGATTAGCAGAAGTTTCTCTTGATGAAGTTGCAGAGGCCTAAAGCTAACTAACAATTAACCAACTAAACCTTTGGCATAAAAAAAATCGAAAAAGGGTGTTCAACGCCTAAAGAGGTCATGGCTCAATCGAGAACTCCCAATGAATTGGCTATTCGCCCTCATTCACTAACAATAGTTCAGGGATTGAGCAATCTTGAGTCTTGAGGGCCTATTTCTCACTTTTTGAGCTGTCGATAGAATTCTTCGGTATCACCCGGGCAGTGAATGTGGACCCACCATTGAAAGGTATTCCAGAATCTCTCTGTGGCCAAATTAAAATCTTTTGAACTTGTTTAGATACATTTAGCAAACAATCAACTAATAGTCTCTATTTCAGATGTTTAATTGTGAATACTTCTAATCTATTTCTCCTGTTAATTTTACTGAAATCGAGCGGAACTTTGAAGAAGTAACAATGGTTTGCACACATTGTACCTTGTTTTATCCTTATTCATCGCCGTAGCAAGCCTATCAAGTTGGGCTATAATTCCATGAATAATAAAAATGAGAAAATGCTAGCCCGTCTCACAGTAATAACAAGTGTCGCTACATCTCTCCGTTAACAGGTGCAAACCATAAATTTCTCTTGTTTGAAATTTCTGTTTCTCAGCCAATAGAAGAGATAGCAATGCCTCGTGTTATTACCACCGTACGACTTTGGAACAAATTTGAATTTTGAGAATGAAAATAACACTCTTCTTTTTATATATATATATATATATATATATATATATATATATATATATATATCAGTTTAGCAAAGTAAATAGCTAGGACACGTTGACAATTCCATTACATTAATTTCATTTTTTTTACTTTGTTTTGATCTTTTAAGATTAGTATGTGCTAATCTAGAAGCTCTTCACGTTTGTTACTTACCAACATAGATGGTAGTGGTTGGTTTTTGTTAGTTGAAGAACCATCCTCAATGTGGGTAGCTGGAAGTGGGAACGGTGAAGAGGTTACTGAGGCTAGAGGTCACCATAGTCTTGATTGGGGTTAGGTTTACATGATAATGAGCTCCAAAAGATGAAACACTAAAATATCCCTACCAACCAAATTACCTACCTAAATATAACTTCAATTTGACCATTGTAATCGTAAAATTAGGGTTAAATGTCACCAAACCTCTTTCAGACCACTATTTTATTTTATTTTATTTCGCTAAATCTGGGTATGAAAGCAGACATTTATGTGGCTGTGGCATGTTTCAAGGCTAAATGACATGACTTGGTGGTTGGAGGGTCAATGAATTCCAATTATACGGGCATAAAGCTATTGTCATTTATGCTGGCTAAAGGCCTTGTGTTCTAAAGAGAGTAATCTTTCACTTTCATTGCAACTCAGTAATAACAAGGATTATTATGTGCATATCGCTGTCATATATGATCTGAAATTATAGTGATTAGATGAGCATGCCCCATTTGAAAGGAAGATAGTGACTCGTGAATTAGATTTGGTAGTTACCCTCCATTCCAGTGTTTTAAAAACCGGACCGGACATTGACCTGCTCAAGAGGGTGGGTTGGTCCAAACTGGTCGAACCCTTCGAATGAGTTGGGCTGATCTAGATGTCATAAATATAGTTAATATCAATATAGTAATAAAAAATTAGAAAATAAAATAAATTACAAATAACGTTTTAACAAAAGAAGTGTGAACCAATTAGAACCTTCTCCTCTTTCACTCTCTTCCTCGTTTGTAGATTTTATTTTCTCTCTAAAGGTTTAGAATATTTTGATCTTTTACATTATATTTAGAAATTTTAATTGTTTTATTTTATTTTACTATGTTTTATAGGGCGTGATTCCTTACGCCAACAGAACATGCACGTCCAAGCTTCCACGTGTCCCTTTTCCCCCATTAGCTGTGGTTAAGCTTCCTTAATCCAAGGTTATTACATATTTTTTTTATTAAAAACTGAGGTTAGATTCCTTAACACCAGGGGTGAGTGAGGGCATGTGCATTCCGCAATGTGCGGCGGAACCTATAAAAAAAAAGTCTTATATTAAGCTCCCTTTAAAAGATTATAGGCCTAATTTGAGCTTATATTTTTTTTTTTTTGGTAAATAATTTGAGCTTATATAAGAGGCCATTTAAATGTAAAAGGTTTATATTTAGTTCGAACTAGTTAATTCCGGACTACATGTTTGACCTTTAGAGGGTTCGAACCAAATAGGTGAAAGATTTGGGTTGCAGGTCAACCTATCTGACCGGTCCGGTGGGTCGGTCTGGGTCTGATTTCTGCTTTTAAAACATTGCTCCATTCTGTTGTAGGTAAGCCTGTTGGTAGGATGAGCTTGTAAATCTATGAGGGGAACTAAAAGGTGGTTGATCATGACAACCACATGGTTTTCGTGCGAAATTGAGTTCACATCAATACTTACTTCATTACAATTACTTTATTTATGTATATGTTTTTTTTTTTGGTAGTGATATTTCGTATAGAGATCAAATCACAGCCAATCGTGATTGAATTCAGGGAGAGTTCAATCACTCCCACAGGTCAACACATGTCCCCTTTAACCCTTATTAACCGTAGTTAACATTCTCTACCCCTTAGTGTTCAATAATCTAACCTTAGTTTTTTGAAAAAAATGTTTAAAACATATTTAACTCTAGTTAAGAATTTTTAACTCTTAGGGTTAATATTTTGGTAACATTTTTTTCAAAAAACTAAGGTTAAATTATTGAAAACCAAGGGTTAGAGAATCTTAACCACAGTTAATAGGAGTTAAAGGGGACATGTGTTGACCCGTGGGAGCGATTGAATTCTCCCTGAATTCAATTGCGATTGGCTGTGATTCGATCTCTTATGTATATGTTCTGCAAAATGGAAGCATAAGAAAATGAAATTAGAACAAAAACCAGATGTTGTACAATACCCATTACCATTACCATCGAACTGGCATACTCTCTCTCTCTCTCTCTCTCAGGCCCAACTCAAACAGATAAAACCATCGCTCATACCAATTGAAAGGAATAAAAACTTGAACAACAAGAAGAGAAAACCAAATCCTAAAGCTTAATGAGTTTATAAATACTAGGGAAATAATAAAGAATGAGATACACTATCAGTTTCAGTGTATCTTGCCACAATCCTGGAATAATATTAAATTAGGATGAATTAATTTTGATTTGATTAAAATTAAATTAGATTTGGTTTTGTTTTGATATTGTTTCAGTCTTGATATCATGTAATATATAAATAAACCCTTTATTTTTATTTTATTTTTTTTATAAACGTGGATATCCTGAACCTTTTTAACTCATACTAGTCCCAAGTACCTCCACCACATACAACTGATATTGAGGAGAGCCCAGGAATCAACCTAGAGACGTCCAAGTTTACGGTTTGGCCTCCGGGTTTACTGAGATCATTGTAAATCATCCAAGTTTATTTTAATAAATCTTTTTTATAATCTAATAATATTTATCTAGTGGGTGATCATCGTTGCCCGCCGCCTGAAACTATTTTTTTTTCCTATTGTGCGAGCTGCACCATCTACTGCCATCCCCCCTGCACACAAACAATCATGATTAGAACCACCTTAGCTGCTGCAATCATCTCTATCGTTGAACGTTGTTGGGCCATCGCTCTTCTGTCTCTCTCTAGCCCCATGGAAGCTTCAACAGTAGCCACCTCTATAGACCCCATTACGGCTATTCCACCAATATCCATGTGATGTGGTTCATGCACCCATTGCTCACTTGTTGACAATTGTTGCACATTTCTATCCATCACTGATTTTAGTGCTGGACTCTACCGCTTTAAGTAAGGAAAAATAAAGAAAGAAAAGTACAACTGGTCCCATTCTCCTTGAACTCTTCTATTCCTTTTTGGTTTCTTGGATTTCCATATTGTGTAACTCATATACACATATCACTTGTTTTGAATTTTTTTTTGGTGAAATGATATCATGTAACTAACACACACACAACGTACGATCCAACCCCTCCCTCTCTTTCTCTAGTTCAACAAAGGCCTATATCTTAAACCCCATTAAAGCCTGATTCGGCCCTTTCTTTACTCTCATATTATTTAGTTGAGCCTTGCTACTCATCTCCTGATGCTTTTGCTCTTCTTTTCAGCCCACTTACCAAGTACAGTGGTCTATGATCAACTAAAACAAAGGCTCAATATTTTAGTCTATAGAAACCTTTTCAGCCCATTAAGGCCATCGAGGTCAATTTATTAAGCCCATGGAGGGTATTTTCATCAAGCCCTAGAGGCTCTCTATCTTGGCCCATCAGACCCGCCCTTCTTTGGTCCATTAATGGCCCCCCTTCTCCACCCATCTTTATATACCAACAACATCCACAGTAGGTAATAGGTATGACAATAAATCACCTGGCATACAATACTGTATTCAACTTGGAAGCATCAACTACGACAAAGGGTAATCGAGACCTAGCATACAATACTGTATTCAACTTGGAAGCATCAAGTACGACAAAGGGTAATCGAGTTGCAGTAAACAAAATTCATTCAGCCATAGCAGCACATTCAAAGCAGCAAACACCATTGCACGTAGATTTCTACCTTTGGCAAACTCATGAAGATTCTTTTATCCTTGTGTGTTTGAGGGAATATTAGGAAACTAATAAAGAATCAGATACACTCTATCATTTTCAGTATATCTCATCACAATCCTCAAATAATATTAGATTAGGATAAATTAGTTTTAATTTTATTAAGATTAGATTTGATGTCGTTTTGATAGTGTTTCTATCTTGATATGGTGTAATATCTATATAAACCCTCTAATGGGGTCATTGTAATTCATCCAACTTTATTCAATAATAAATATATTTTCTATCAATAAAATGATCAACCTCGTAAAACTTCTATGGGAAATGCTTCGGCTATATATCAGTGTCACATATCAATTGATCATCGAATTAGAAACCAATCTACCAGCAAAAGGAATGTAACTTACACACCGTGGGTTTGTCCCAGTGGTAGTGCATCTCCCTTTGGGGAGGTGACACTAGTGTTCGTGTCTTGGTGTGGCTGTTGACGCCCACCATGAGTGTTAACCCTGCTAACCCCATAACCACTAACCTAGGGTAGATAAATGATTAGGGCAAGCAAAAAAAAAAAGGAAAGTAAATTAAATAGTACCTGAAACAGCTCAATCATGTTAACATAAGCAGTGTGAATAACAAATCAGGCTGCATCACCACAACTAGCAAAAGGAAAAAAAGAAAGACGCTCTGAAGACTATATTGCAAGACCGTGACAGGTGTACAAGCAAACTCAGGTGGGTTGTTAGCTGCCCTAGTCCCACAATTTTTCAAAAACTTGTGAGTTGAGCTAAGATATGTTCACCCAAATTAACCAGTTTTTTTTTAATCGGTAATAGCAATTATATTAATATAAAGGGAGCAGATTCGCAAAGAGAGAAAACAAAGCGAACAATAGGGCCTAGCTACAAACAAACACAAACCAAACGAAACACAAAGATCAGTGCAACAATCCCACAAAATAAACTCATCACATCAGCTTTAACTGAGACCAAATCCCGAAACAAAGCACGCGTACGGGAACACACTCTCGATATTCGACGAAGAATTCTCAAACACCCTCCTATTCCGCTCCTTCCACAAAGACCACAAAATTACTCCGGGTAGATAGACCCATATAAGATCGATCGGGCTCTCTATCAATACTGAAAGCCAACAAGATAAACAGTCTTGAAAGAATGAGGGGAAGACCCAAGTGACCCCAAGTTGGGATAGGAAATACAACCAGATGATCCTCGCAAATGGGCAATGCACTAACAAATGATCTACCCAAATTAACCAGTTGAAAACCCATCTACTATAAATTTTCAGATTCATCAAAATGTACCTTTGAAGTAGCCAACTTCACTTGTAGTAGGAAAATTGATCAATGGTTATGGCAAAGATATTTAGATGGGAAAAAAATATGCAAATTTCTTGGTGGGTATCACTGTGTTAAACATTGTGTGTATGGCGAACCTTCCAGAAATTACTACGATGCAGCTTAATGAGCTTGTAAAAGAAGAGAGTTTTGTACCAAATTATCCAATAAATATACCAAGAGGACAGGCTTTCGAGTGAGAGGATTTGATATCTCATAATTGAATTTGCTTTGCCTTGGTCCTCTAGCCCCTGATTCGATGCAAGCTAGAGTATGGCAGATATATTGTTTTACAGAAAATAAATAATTTTTTTTACAAAAGCACATCATATAATTAAGCTAGAAGGACAATAACAATACTGGATCAAATATGAATGGCATTTGGATGCCATGCCAGCCTTAGGCAAACCCCAGGCTATCAGCAACATATAAATCCAGTGGCCCCAAACTTTATGTTTTACTCAGAACAGGCAATTTGGGGCTATCTGTTGTTTCAGTTGCCAGTTGCTTGAGGTTCCTGGTGCTGACGTCGCATAGTGGGTCACAATTTATGGGATCCACCCAAAATCCCTCAATGGTTTTTCTTTTAATGCCTTGCTATATCTTTTATATAATTCTTATCATTGGTAATAATATACAAACTAAAAGTTAACACGGGTTATCATATTAAGGGTCCCAGTGTGTAAGATTTATCATTCCATCCATATTGTAAGATTTTACAATTATGTTATGTACATTGTACAAAATTATAAGCAGAGTAATTTTGTTCTTCATGAGTGAAAAAAAGCATCATAACTTTTCATTCATATTAACACGAATCGCAGATGCAGATTATCCAATTGACTGACCCACCTTGGAGATCTCTTAGCCCAAAATTTATGGTGACTTGCAACAGGAGGTCTTCAAGGTTTAACCAAAGATGCCCAGATATGGATATGGACACTGATAAGGAGACACAACTCTTCATTTCCTGAATTAAACACACTGGCACGGAGGCAAGTATCACATCCATTGTACTGATATCATACTTTAGCCTTTAGTTTCTTTAACTTCCCTATATACTATTGTTACAAAAGATATAAGGGAATTGTGTTTCTAAAAAAGGAAAAAGGAATTGTCAGGAATAAGGAAAATAACAATAGAGCAGTGTGGAATGCGAAAATTACATTCTAGATGTATTTAGTAATATTCAATACCAGTATCGATATATCACTTCAGCACGGATATGCTAAGTATGTTAAAATATCTGGCTATGACAAGTTGAGGCTCATCAATTCAATGGTCCAAAACAATGCATATGTGCCATACAGCAGCGTGGAAGGAGAGTGAGGGAAATTGTCTCACTTGTGAATGCAGAACAACTTCCAGAATTAGACATATGCATACAAAAAGAAGACTTACCAAATAAGTGCTCAGATCTTGCTCAGATCTCCCTTATGAAAGCAAGTAGTGTTAAGACCTGATTATTGATCTGCAATAAATAAGAACAAAAAAAATTACAAACTTGAACCTGTAAATGGTGCCAAAGCAGTTGTTTCCTCCATTCAAGAAGTTATTACAGGTCCGTTCTTTTGCTGAGACTTATAAAGCTTGGCACTTTGAACTTTGTCATGATAGTTGTTAGGAAATTTGTGTCACTTTTTCAGGGTTTCTACAACAATAATTCTTACTCTCATGAGATTTCAAGTCTTATCAAGGCATATTGTTAAATGACAAAATCGGCAAAGTGCTGGACCTTTTAAGTTTTAAGTCTCAACAAAAGAACAGACCCTATAAGGAAACCTAAGGTACATGGAAATTCCTGTGTTGGACAATAGGGGGGATACATGGAGAGGCACTGCAGAGGACACAAAATGCAAACGAACGAGATCAGAATCCACCATTAGATGGTTACCACCTAGTACATATCCTTGGGCAAAAATGAACCTGAGAGGATGATCTTTATTCCTTAGTGTCCAATCTCATCTCATTAATTGGACAGTCGAAACACTCCAAAAATTATATCAGCCTATGAGGACAAGTTTTGGCTTTGGATATCTCGTGGGTGGAAACCATCTAACAGTAGGACGTGTGATGGATATTATTCCCCATTCATGTCACCGCGTATTCTCCTGAGTACCCTATACAAGAGTTTTATGAGCTTGCAGAAGTACCTCAGACTTCCTACATCAGTATGAGGTACTGGGGTGGTTCCTGTATATTGGTTTATCCAAAACCTAGGCTTACCAAAAGAGCACAGATGAGGGCTAGAATAGCACATCCAATGTAAATAGCTGTTGCATAAACACAGACAGGGTCTAGCATCATTCTTACTTGTTGTCCTGGTCCGATATGGTGAACAGCACTGCAAATTTGATTGGTTTGGCAAAAACTATTAATGACTGCAAAAGTAGAAAGATGGAAAAGAAAAACTTAAACATGTAGCAATAGTCACGTTTCAATGTTGCCATGTAGATGTAGCAACTTTTACCTCCTTGATTCACAACTACCACCAAAATCAGATATAATGCGAAATGAAATGGAAATATAAAAAATCAATCTTAGAAAACTCCACTAAGACTATATGTATCCAAATTCTAAAATTTCAACAAGAAAAAATAAACCAACAAATCACCAGAAATGTGAGTGATATTTACTACTTCAAAAGGTGCATCTTTTTCTGCTGCCTCGTTCATTTTCTCTCAATTGAACTAAATGGTGTTAACTTATAAAGAGAAGCAGGAAATCTCCCATGTTTAAAATCTGATGAGCGAAAGAAATCACTCTTAACAGATCAAAATTTGTAAACCATTATACTTTGTAACTCAGATAATTGCCTGCTCAAACATGATCACCAACCTCAAATAGCTGAAGTAGAATTGGAAATATGGTTCCCTTTCGCAATTCTGATGGCAATTACTTCAAGTTTTCAGGTTGAATAAAAGACCTTCCCGGGACCCACCGTAACACTCACACTATACTAACTTTTAATACCAAGTTCAGGAATGCAGTACAACCCCACTCCTTGGAAGAAGAATATACAATATTAAAGTTAGCACAGTCTAACATGAACAAAACCAGAAGATTAATGGGTAAAGAATAACACATTAGCAAAATCCCACTACAGAGAAAACCATGAAAAGTTGAAAACTTAACAAAATAATAATCAAACACTACACATTTCTTTGATGGGTATTTCTGTTCATGCTCATTAATGGTTATAACTGATCGTACCAGAAACATACAGACCAGGCCAGCAACCAAAGACGAAGCAAACCCATATATTCTCTGCAATGCTAAAATCCAAAAACAAGCAGAACTCGAATATCCGAATCAAAACAAGAAACCCATTTTTTGAATTGAGAGAAAAGGGATGAACATAATATGAATTTCTGTAAATCTCAGCAAACCTGATCGGATTCGCCTAAAAGAGATAGATTGAGCTTCAAGCCTTCCACATTGGTCAACTCAATCTGGTCTCCCACCCGTTTCCAGTGCTCCACATAAAATGAATCTAGCCCTACGTTGACCGTTATGATCGCATGTAGGCCCATCGAGGGCGTGGCCCCACCAAATATACAGTTCTGATTTGGGTTTTTTACAAAATTGCCCGATAGTTTGCCTTTTTTTAAAAAAAATTCACTTTTTATAAAACCATTCTCATTAGGGTCTAATGACTAATTTTTCATAATTCCTTATTTATGAAAAATTTGAATCACTCCTCACACTCCTTTCATTAACACTTAAAACAATAGTTTTGAAAAAGAATAAGAAAATTAGGGTTTTACATATGTGCGCATGAGATTTGAGAAGTTTCCAACTCTTCTTATTTTCCCATCTTATGAAGTTCTTCACATTAACTTAATAAGAATGTTCTTATAAAATATGAAAAATCCGTGAAATAAGAGTTTCAACAAAGTTTTTTACGTACAAGGTCGATACATATCAATACTAATTGATACACATGGTTGGTACACCTGCTGCTCATACCCATATTGATATTCATATCAGTGCATATTGATACCGATTGATATGAGTAGTCGATACACCTGCTTAATACCCGTATTGATACAAGTTGTCTCCAACCTTGAAACACAACTAGTATCAATACGAAGTATCAACCCGACTTATTGAGTATCGACTGTACATTGTAAATCATTAAAAATATAAATAAAATACATATAAATTCATGTAACATGAGATTTGAGGTTTAAAATTATAGTTGTCATTACTATAATCATTTTTCTTTATGTTAAACTATTTTTTTTAATAAAAAACACAAGAAATTCGAAAACGTGCGTTTTTCTTTGTTAATGACGTTCTCACAAACGTAGTGAGTAGTTCAGATGAGTGAAAATCTTAGTCGAAATGATAAGTAATTAAAATTTTGAGAACTCTTCATGATCAACGGAGGAGTTTAATTGTTGATAAGAAAATCAATGGCGCTATCCATGGTTAAGGAAGAATGAAGATGACACAAATGTTTTTCCTTCAAATGATTTTTATTTTTAAAAAAAGTTCGCATGTGTGAATTCCTTCACATGTGTGTGGGGGCATTCATAGAAAGGTTTTTAAATGATAGGTATATTGAAAACAAACTAAACTATAGGGCCACTTAGGAAAAACCCTTTTTTTTTATTAAGTTGGTGATGCAACAACATAGATATTTCGGTGCTCCACACCACACTCAAATTTTCCCCCATAAAATATAAGAAAAGTTGTACTTTTCGATAAAAATCTCTAAAATATATGGGGTGACTAGGGATGACAATATGACCCGCCCCGTAGGGGCGAATTTTTTCCAAATAAATCAGGGGCGAGGTGGGGACAGTATAAAAAAACAAGACCCGACTCGGTTTCGGGGCGGGGGCGGTTTTAGTATACCCCGCTCTGGTGCCCCACCCCGCCCCGCCCCGCCGTGAACCACTTAAAAAAATTTATATATATATATATATAAGGCAGTAGAGCCGGGGCAGGGATTTTATAAGCGAGAGAGGGCTGGTTTCACCATATATAAGCCTCGGTTGGGGGCGGTTGTATAATCGGGTAGGGGCCAAGGAGGTAGAAAACCGCCCCGCCCCATTGTCATTCCTAGGGGTGACGCTACGAGCACACCACTATTCACTGACTGGACACCATTTATATTACTTACTAACTGACACCATTAAAATATAACAAATTCTACGAGCACACCAAGAGTAAAAAAATACTTATAAATTTTATACTTATACACAATTTTAAGGGAAATACTTTTTTCCCTGCTCGCCTCTGTATCCTCTCACATGTACCTTTTTAACTCTCACTAATAGTGGTTAAGATCCACTCACCTTTAGAGTTCTTTCATATAACATTGGTTTTTAGAAGAAAAAAAATATAGGAAATATATTAACCTTAAAAATACTAACCATAGGTAGATTGAGTTTAACCATAGTTAAAGAGCTATATGAGCTATCACGTGTCAATTTTAACACTCATTAACTGTGGTTAAATTCACTCACCCTTAGGGTTTACCCATATAAGTCGCCACGTGTCCAATTTTATTAAAAGAGTACCTTGATAGCCCTGCGACCACCGTGAAACAACTGTTTTTGTAGGATTATCAATATAAAAAATAAGCACAAAACATATAAAAGGAGACAACATATAGACGAGAAAGGATATAAAAAGAAAAGACATTGAGAAGATTACTTCTACAAAAGGAGAAGACTATTTGTTAAGAAAGTTTCTAATAAGAGTTTAAGGATATGGGGTGTAGGTGCACATAGAAATAGAAACTATAAAAAAAAATAAAAAAATTAGAGTTATTTTGTAAATGGTGTCCGGTCAGTAAATAGTTGTGTGCTCGTAGCAGCACCCAACATATGTTTTTCCTCCCTCTAAAAACCCTTGTTTCGAGCTCTTGACATTCTGTTCTTGCATCTACTGCAACTCGAGGAGAGAGAGACGTAGATCGACCAAGTTGAGTCCCACAAGAGAAGTCCAGGAGCTGAGGCGAGGAGAAGAAGATGTCTTCGACTCTACTGGAAGTGACTAGAGCGGCTCACGAGGAAGTAGAGCGGTTCGAGAGGCTTATAGTGAAGGACCTCCAGCGAGAGCCTACTTCGAATCGGGAACGCCTGTTTCAGAACCACCGAGCCCGAACCATGATCGATTCAATCACCTCCACTACCGAAAAACTGGCAAATCTCCTAATTTTCCTTACTTTCTCCTTTAGTTAAATCATTTATGAAAATTCTGCATCTTTAGTGATATTTTTAATCATTTTTTTAAAAATTTCTGCTTCGAATTTTGCAGGTTGAAATTTATGAAGACAAAGATAATGCAAGGAAGGACGAGATTGCGGCGCTCGGAGGCCAGACGGCAAGCGGCACGAATGTGTTTAGCGCATTCTATGACAGATTGAAAGAGGTAAATATCTGAATTTCCAGAAATGTTTTTATCTAATAAAATTGTGCAAGTTAAGGGCTTTTGAGGAACCTGGAGTTTACAAATTCAAATACTGTCCATTATAATCGTTTTATCTTTAGAACTTTTGCCCTAATTGTTTGTACATACACCCCTTATCAATCAAAATTAAATTAAATAGAAATTAGAAGTGCCCACAGGGTAGTATGATTTTTATTTGGGTTGTCATAGTATAGACCAGGGTCCAAGAATTAGGTCATTGGAACCCATGGGTATAATTTGAATCCCCTTGTTATCTCAAATTCATGCTAATAACTTGTGTTCATCGGCAATACTCCCACTAAAGCAAGTGATTGGTGGAATCACGATGAAAAAGGGATCTAAGTATCTAATGGATCCAGGGCCGTAATTCTTGGACCCTGCTCTATACCATCACCTCCATTTTTTCTTCTTTTCAAAATTATATCCAGGTGCAATTATTGAGTGGGAACTGCTTATGCCTTTTCTTTCTATTTCCTTCAATTTCTCATCGCAATCTATACATTTGTGCAGATTCGTGAATACCATAGACGTCATCAAGTTGCACGTGTTGTTGATGCAGCTGAGGAGTATGAAGAACTACTCAAAGAAGAACCACGAATTGAGTTCAGTGGCGAGGTACTTCTCTCTGTTACCTGCACGCTCTTATTTTTTTGTCTAATATTAGATTAATGCAAATGGGGCTGTTTTAACCTTCCTTATTTAAGGTATAACAAATTAGAAAATTTGCATTTTTGTGATCTATAATTTTAGGTTTTTGCAATATCACAATAGAACTTTGTTTAACATTGCATTTGTAATGCTTTGAATTACAATAATCTCACGAAGAAAATAGTTATGGACTTTGAATCAGAAAAGCTCTCAAATAAAATGTTTACACATGGTCCTAAGAACTTTATGCTATTTTTGCAAAGTTCAACCAATGGCATACTTAATTTTTAGGAGGCTTCACTTTCACGTCTTCTTTATTGATATTCTGAGACCCAAACAAGCTTACTGAGAGATTTACTTCAACGATCATTTTTGGGAGGTGAGGAGGGACTCCAGTTACCAGTCTGTAACATGGCATCAAAACCATACGAGGAGATTACATGATATTTTAAGAGGGGTTTCTGCTAATTGGTTTTGAGGTTGGCGATCGTACACCTTGTGCCACATGTTGTAAAATTTGTAACTGGAGTGTACAAGGCATCCAATTATCATAATACATGTATAAACTTAGCTACTCAAGCAATTGGCTTATTTATTGATACAAAATAATGAGCTAAGCAGCTAACTAAATTATCACCAGAATCTAAACCGTCCAATTTCCTTAAGATCACATATCTCTAAGAGGTTATGCATTATTCCCATTCATCAATGCCAGCCTTTGCCAGGTATCCGGAGTAAAAGTTGCTTCTTGAGTCTGCATTTCGTTTAATGCTCCGTTTGTTTTGAGGTAAAATCCGGGAAAACAAATGAATTCTATGGAAAATGTCATTTTCCAAGTATACTTTCTTTAGGACAACAGACATTTTCCCTGAAATTCATTTGTTTTCCTCTATTTTACTTCGAAACAAACAGAGCATTAGTGGAAAGGATTTACTTGGAGAAATGCACAAACACATTATTTCATATTGTGATTGAGGCATTCATCCCCACTTTGAAGTTTGAACAAGCTATGACATTTGAATCTCTAAAATCTCAACCTTTTCATTCCTTTTTTATTTGTCCACCTTTTTCCTTGTCATTAATCTGGATTTATTTCTCAGGAAGCTTTGGGCCGATACCTGGACTTGCATGAAATGTACAACAAATACATCAATTCTAAATTTGGAGAGCCCATCGAGTACTCTACTTACCTGGATGTGTTTTCACTACCACATAAGATTCCTCGCAACCTGAAGCTAGGGAGGTAAAATTTAACTAGTATTTTTTTTAAAATCTGGAATGGTTGATTTCTGTATTCGTATTGTGGGATCTGTTCTGTCATGTATCTCGAAAAAAATTGTCTGTTCTGTGTCTTTCTGCACATGTCTGAAATATTCACCTGATCATTTCAACCTGAATGAACACTTTTTTCTCTTCTTCTTCTTCATTTTTTTAAATTCTTATACCTTGTGATTCTGCAGGAAGTACAAGGAGTATTTGGAGAATCTACTGGAGTATTTAATATATTTCTTTCAACGAACAGAGCCCTTGCAAGACCTTGATAGAATATTTCCGAAGGTTCTATTTCCATACCATTTTTTTCTTTATATTGCTTTGTACTTAAGTTGGTTTTCTTTCTTTTATTTATCACAAATGCATTCTTTGTTTTCTTTTCCTTGAGGTCATTATGCCACTCTAAGATATGCAGCCCACTCCATTTTTGTACCAATGTCAAAATCAGTCCTGGAAGAGCTGCTGCGTTGGTACAAAAAGTGAACTAGTGACTCTGGTAGTTTTCAGGGGCTGATTTTTCATGCAGCCTTAGAAATGCATTCTTCATAATGTGCCCCTAGAAATACAATATTAACTTTAGAGATCTTTGAGATACTTAGTTCTGAGGGACAAATTTTAGGGAATATCAGTCTTCCTATATTCTTTAACTATGATAGTGGCTGGCTTATGGCAGGTCGAAACTGATTTTGATGAGCTCTGGACAGATGGCAAGGTCGAAGGATGGGAGAGTAAGGGTCAGGAGAATGGACACATTTCAGCGCAGCATTCTTTAGTTGATCTTGACTATTACAGTACAGTAGAAGAGCTAACTGAAGTGGGGCCCGAAAAATTAAAGGAGGTAAGTGTGTTTCGTGGTAGTCATGTCAGAGGTTTTGGCCACTGTTCAGTCCAATGTTGCATTCTCCTCGCACTTCTAGTTTTTAAACCCACTTCCATTTGAATGGTCTTGTTCCATCAAAGCTAAGGATAAATCAACTCAACATTTGCATTTTAAGTCGATCTGTTGTTGTTTCCACATATGGGAGCTATAGACTATAGAGTTATAGTTCAAGTATTTCATTGAACTATGTCCAGCCAATAATGGGTACTTGGGTAAAACGAAACAGGAGCATGTGGAAATGTGGGTCATTTTTTTGTCTAATAAGGTGAATAGTTGATGAGAAAAAGTGGGACTAAAAATTTGGTCAGTAACACTCATCTCTGGATAGGGGGAACAGATTCCACTTTCTAAGGATGGGAAGGACACCAATCGGATTCCTGCTCTTGTACCCATAGTGACAAGGTTGGGGTTCAAGAACAATTCGGCAAGGATCAAGTTCGGAAATTTTTAGGAAATAAGCAATAAAAAAATATTGATAAAAATATATCCAACAATTTGATCAATATATATACCTTTGGTTAGCTCCTCTTGTGCATGGGTTCACTCTCCTATGATCCCTAGCCCCTCTTGTACTTCCTTTTTATCAATATATATACCTCTCACTATTACCAATAAAAAAAACAATTTGATAAGATAATATACAAAATAAGCAGTTTACTTGCTAAACTAAACAAACAATTCGCAAAATTCGAGAATAATTCGGCAAACTTAAAATTCGCAAATTTTTCAAAAATTCAGCGAATTTTGTTGCTATGCTTGCACCCAAACACCCCTTGTTTTCCACACAGATATTTCCACAGTGAAAGGCTCTTGCTCTTATTCTAGATGAAAAATCAGAATGCCAAGTATGCGTCAAATTGCACATAGCTGTTCACCACCTCAAATGTGAGGGCAATCAACCCTGGGAAAAATTATAGCAGAGCATGAAGCTGAGGCACAGTTTTGATTCTCGTTTTGAATCGCCTTGTAAGTTTTATTTTATTTTATTTGGATTTTTTTAGCAGCAACTGATTCTAAATTTAGCTTTTGGATAGGAAAAAATAGAATCTGTGCATTAAGGATATATGCATGTGGTGGACAAGATCATCATAAATTTGCATCCCATGAAGGAGCTGAAAACACTTTTTGTGTTGGGTCCTGAGTTTGTTAAGAGTCAAGACTATAGCCTGAGCAGTGTTAGAGACTCTGTACCACCATTAGCAAACTATAGCCATGTCAATTATTCAAAGGTTTCTGATGCTAAGACCTTCCAGGTTTGTAATGCGGGAGAAAACTTAAGGAAAGAAATGTGAGAAAAAGCCTTTTTATAGTACAACATACTGGGGTATCATCACATGTTTCACTGCTCCATCGATACTTCTAGATATAATAGTGATTACCATGTTAAGAATTATATTAAGTACCACGTTTAATGGTGACCATTTACTTGTTCTTTATTCTTTTTTATTATGTCATGAAATTCTCTTTGAATTTGTTTGTATATTTTTTCGTTATTTTGAGCTTCCACTTTCTCCTATTGATTTTCATAGTCTTAACTGGCAGGCATTGGCTGCTCTTGGACTGAAAACAGGTGGTACGACTAAGCAGCGTGCTGAGAGGCTTTTTCTTACAAAGGTGATTGTGCACAAGTTTCCTTACCCATAGTGACAAAGTCGGGGTTCAAGAAAAATTCTGCAAGGGCCAAGTTCGGAAAAATTCGGGAAAAATAATATTAATAATTATAAAAATATAACCAACAAATTGTTCAGATAATATAGAAATAAGCAGTTTATTTGCCAAGCTAAACGAATTATTCGTCAAATTCAAGAATAATTTGGGAAATTCGCGAAATTCGGCACAACTAAAATTTGCGAATTTTTCAGGCAAATTTTGTTACTATGCCTTTACTTGGTTGGAGAAAAGGGAAGAAAATAAAAGGAAATCAGAAACATATTTGTCCGTGTACTCCTATTTTGTTCTGATGCTATTTATCAATTTCGAGTTATTTTATTTAACCTGCATGCATAGAATGTTAAACTATTAAGCCATAGATTTGAAATCTCAGGCTAGTGGATAAGACTGACCGATAAGATTTGCTATAACAAGTTTACTTGATTATACTTATTGTAGAAGATCTGTATTTACTTTTGTACTTTCAGGATATATGGATTTTTCCTACTAGGATAGTTGACATATCAAGGAGGTTCTTAGGGGCTTTTGTTAACATAGATTAGAATCTGTGGGGATTCCTCCATTGGGCATTGAGAGTTTTTTTTTCCCCAAATCAATAACTAGAGGAAATCGTATGAACAAGATGATCAAAAAAAATAAAATTGGAATCACTGGCATATCATTGTTCTGTTGTCAAAGTGTTCTCCAGAGTTTTATTGTGGTTCATTTTCAGGACATGGATTGCAAATAATGGGATTTCCAGTGTGTCTGACACTTAAGTGGAATAAGCCTAATGTCAGCTACATAACTTTGACTCTAGTTGCAAAGGAACCCAATCTGATTGGTGTAGCTGATAATGGTGTCATGCTGAAGCTATTTATTGTCTTGACTAAAGATTCTAGTGAACCAAAGGTATAAACACTTCTAGGAGGGTGAGGATCTTTCACCGGGATCTCTCTGGCCTCTCAATACTGAATTAAATTCTTTCAATGTTGTCTCCTGGGCTTCTAAACAGACTGCAAGTCTGCACTGGCTTGCCGACAAGGTGGACTATATCCTAGAATTCTATCTGCACTCTGAACATTTATGTAGTTACAAACATTGGCCTGGTCATAGTATTAAGTGAATGCAGATTTTGACAGTTATGAGCAGCTTTAGTTTCAACTACGAAATGACATTATCATATGTTGTTCTTTAAGCTTCTTATGAAGCTTTATATTGTAAAATCCATGTTCTGACCTGCATATGCCTTTCATTGTCTATTTCTTGTGTGCAGGACACACCTCTTGAGCAACTGGACAGAAAACATTTTGTCAAAGGCTCTCGGAGTTCAGAACAGAATGGTTCCACCACAGCTTCACAACAAGTTGACAATCCAAAAGACATTGCCCTGATAGAGGCCAAGATTAAAAAGCTATGCGAATTACTGGATGAGGTTGTTCTCTCTCTCTCTCTCCTGAGGATTTGAATACCTTTGTCAAATCATAACCAAGGTTATGAGTACTATTCACGAATACATATGTAGGGACTTGTAAAATGTATTACAGATTTCAAGCTATCTGGTGACTCTTGTTTGATGAGTTTCTTCTTTGACATTGTGCAGACAATTGTGCGAACCAAAGAAAACATTGAGAAGAAACAGGCTTTGACTTATGAGGAAATGGAAGCAGAACGTGAAGAGGTGATGCTTTGTCTGCGTGCTAATTTTTCTAAAGGGTAGTCTAAATCTTTAATGCACTGTGTATTAACCATCTCTATCTACAATAGAGTGTGGACCCCACCAATCTGGACCATCCAATTGATGGTCAGCCTCTCGAAGTAGTCTCTGACCAAAACACTGCATTGATGGTTATCCTATCCATCTGTCTATTTGTCCTTTTGGATGCTAAGAAAGGATGTGCATAATATTCTTGACCTTCCAAAATATTTATTCTTTGAGCAGTTAACACTGCCATCATAACAGTTTTGGAGCTATATATTACCTATTAAAAAGGTGCCCGTCAATTGTAGAATTTAGACATGATCCACCAGTCCAATTGCAGGTAAAGATTGCTTATGTGCATCTCTACCGTCTAAAATACTTATCTATGAATTCCCTCTTTTTAATTTTATTAGTTCCAACTTATGCAGTGAACAGCCTACAAAACTTTTGTATCTTCCTTTTCTAGGATGGAAGTCTTTGCTAGTCTAACATTACTCTAATAGTTGGCATTAACTTCTGATTCCCTGGTTAACTTCTGAATGAATATTTCGGTGTTCTACTTATTCTCTATTTCTAGTATACAAGATGAGGTTATGTGGTGTATGTTGTTTATGAATGACATGGTGTTGATTGACAAGAAAAGAGAAAGGGTGTATGTAAAATTAATGGGACCGAGATAGAATTTATGCACTGCAACTTTATTAAGGACATGCATAGTGATAGTGTTATTTAAGAGTGACAAATAGGAGATACCCCAAAAGAACCATTTATGTTATGTCTGCTTAGTTCATTCTTCCATTTTGAGATCTGGGTATAGCCTTGCTCAGGGGAGGGGAGGGGCATGGATTATTGGATCAATTGTACACAAAGGAGAGATGGAGGAGGATGTTGCCCATTAGAAACAATATGTTTATAATTGATCCAACAATTCATGGGCAACATAGAATGGCAAGACTAGGGGTAATTAATGGGCAACATTTTCAGAAATGTTGCCCATTAACCAAAGCGGGTTTCCGGATCTCATGTTACTGGATTGGGGAAAGGTATCACGGCCAGTTGGGAGATGTTTTCATATTTTGTGTGTTTTCGAGTGGGAAAGGGGAACGAGGTGCACTTTTGACTGGATAGATGGTGTGGGAACACCACACTCGGGGAGGATTTTAGGCTTCTCGATTATTTAGTGGAAAATAGGAATGCTAACATGGGAGCTATTGCTAATTCTAAGGTTTGGTGTCCTGTCTTAAAGATTGGGAGATTGAAATTTATTCTCATCTCTTGGGTAGGCTTAGCTCTGTCTCTACTTGTCCTTTGCTAAGGGATGTTTGCTTGTGGTTTTGTGACAATAAGGGTCAAATTTCAGTGAGATCCTTTTACCATGCTTTATTGCCAAGCTCAAATCTCCATTTCCTTGTAGATCCGTTTGGAAGGTAGGTGCCTCCCAAGGTATTCTTCTTTCTTTGGTTGACATCTTTGGACAAGATTCTTACATGTGATCATCTAATGAATAGAGGGTGGAGGATGGCCAATGACTGTTTCGTGGGCCTTGAGTCGGATGAGTCGATTGACCACCTCTTTCTTCATTGCCCTTTTGTTTCCAAGGTTTGAAGCTATTTCCTATCTCGATTGGGAATCAGCTGGACCTTTGCTTGCTCCTTTCAATATTTATCGTGCCGACTCCCGGTGCGATTGCGAGAAGAAGGGAGGTTCTAGTGGATTGGTGTTGTCCGGAGAATTAGTGTGAGCCATTTGGAAGGAAAGGAACTCTAGGGTATTTGATGGAGTATCCTCATCCTCTAGAGTTTGCTACAGGATTTGTTAGACGATGGTTCAGTGGTGCGCTATTCAAGAGGATTTTGATGTTACCAACTTATATTTTCTTTTGTAATTGTTTGGCAGTGGCTTCTGTTTTCTTTTCTTTCCTTTCCTTTTGTTTGTAGTTGTAGTCCTGGGCTTTCATGTGATCCCTTTGTATTCTTCTTATGTTTCACTTTTTAATATGTATGTATATATATTTCTGAATGAGCAATTATATGAAGAATTAGATGGTTCAGTTCTTGTCCATGCTATTTGGAGCAGAATGTTGGCAATGTGTTTATAGTAGCTGAGATCAGAATGTTTAGATGGGTGATTGGCAAGATTGGGAATGACAAAATCATGAATGAACACATAAGAGAGAACTAATGTATAGCCCCTATTGGTGATTATATGAGGGAGATCCGATTGAAATGGTTTGGTCATATGCAATGAAGATCTATGACAGTGCCAGCGTGGAGTACGCTACCACTTTTTATTGGCTGACTATGCTACCACAATTTGGAGGCTCTAAAAGGACAAAGGGGTGAATGAAAAGGATATAAATAGTAAGTGAGAAAAGATTTGAAGTCTCACGATCTAATAGAGGATATTGCTCTAGATAGAGTGAAATGGCTGTACAAGATTCGTGCAGCCGACCACAAATAATTGCAATAAGGCTTAGATGATGATGATGATATTTGTACTTATTGCCTTACCACTGTGAAAGGCACTAGAATTACTATTCAGTTCTCATCATATTTAAATTAAAAAGCATTATTACCAGAAGTCAAAGGTATGAAGAACTCAAAAAAATACTGTATGCAATCTGCAGTGAAGCCTGAGCTCAATTGTAGATACCTAAAAAGGGTGGAGGTGTGTGCGAGTGCAGAAGTGGTGCAGTAACAAGTAGCAGAAGACATTATGAATCACAAAATTCCATTGCAGAACTGGCACCAAATATAGAAAATTTGTTCAACTATAGGCTCAACTTATAGATTTGATTATGGTAGCCTGTTTTAGACCGAAGGGGCTTAACTTAATCCATCTCCATTGAGACGCTGGAAACATTGAGAAATTGCAAGCTACCTGGGAGGTTTATAGTGCTTTTGATCTGAGTCGAATCACGACTATCAGAAGATATAATGGCTGATAAACTGAAATTTTGGATTGTAAGAAGATGTGCTTTATATTTGGTGCTGTATTTGCCCTAACTAGTAGTTTTGGACTTTTGGGGTCCTTATTTCCCACACACAATATTAGATGTACTATTGCTATCCCTCATGTAATTTACCCACTTCTAAAATATGTCGTTAGTAGTTCGATATTTATTCTGGTACAAATCTAAACTTCTTTTTATGTCACAAATTTAATTTGCTATTTGTTGTAATTTCTAGTGAATAACATCTACTTTTTTTTATTTTTTGAATTCCAAACAGGAAGAAATACAAGCTGAGTCTGAAAGCGATGACGAAGAGCAGCAAATATATAATCCTCTCAAGTTACCAATGGGTTGGGATGGCAAGCCTATTCCCTACTGGTTGTATAAGCTTCATGGTCTTGGTCAGGTATTTTCGCTCGATTGCAGGAGCTTACTAAACTGTTATCTACATGTAGTCTAGCTTCTTGTTCCTCCATTCCTGTATCAACGAATGATTAAATATAGGGTTTCAGGGATGTATCGGTCCCAACCGAAACCTATACGTATCGGTTTTGGTATCAGTTTCGGACAATACATATAATTTTTTTCTTTTTTAAGAAAAAATAAAAAAATCAAATTAATTTTTAGAAAAATCAAATAAGTTATAGGAACCCAATATAAAGTAATAGGAAGTGACTCAAAAACAAAATAGCAAACACAATTACAATTACACAATGAATTAAAACATAAATAACTAATAAACGATACATATCGCCTGTTTCGTATCAGTATAAATATCGTACAGAGGACTACCGATACCTATACATATCGCCCGTTTCGTATTGGTTTCGACAATTTTTTTTTCCATGGACTATCAACTAATGTGGGTTTTATTCATAGATAAAATGTATGCCTTTTTTGTTCTGAATTTGCTTCCTTTTCATTTTATATCTTTTAGTGCCTTCTCAATTAAAGCAGAGTTCTATCTCTTACTTTTATGCTACTTGAATTTAGTAAGTAGGTTTATTATTATTATAATTTATTAGTGTTATTTACTTGAGTGAAGTGGAATATGCACGTTCATGTAATTGGGCACATAGGAGAATAATATAGCATACAAGTAAGGGCTAAGAATGGAAGGGATAAAAAAGGAAGATCAGTCCAGATTTATCAGGCATTGATACCTATATGGACTGACGATAGCATATTTAGTTCTTTGTAACACCACTAACCACTACATTACTTTATTCAACCTTTCAGGAATTCAAGTGTGAGATATGTGGGAACCACAGTTATTGGGGGCGCAGAGCTTTTGAACGACATTTCAAGGAATGGCGCCATCAGCATGGAATGCGTTGTCTTGGTATTCCAAACACCAAGAATTTTAATGAAATTACATCAATCAGGGTATGCTTTTCTCCAACTTCTCTTGTCTAATGGAAAAATCTGTTTTAGATCAATTAACGAGGATAGATCTCCTCAGCCCTAAGGAAATTTCTTCCCCAGTAGCTCTATAAAACTGTAACTGGTGTATTAATGTGTCAGAGCCAACAAATTATTGGCCTCACCTAGGACTCTAGGAGATATTCATTGGAAATAAAGAGCCCATTTTGGTGACATATGACAACAGACGTGTATCAACCCATTTGATGATTAGGATCATCCAATCAAGCTAATCATTGCCATGAAGATCTTGCAAGGTGAAGTATCGGTTAATAGGTTCAGCCAACCTTGTAACATGTGCCCGTGCCCTGCTGCTGCTGTTGTACAGAGGATGAGAGAGAGAGAGAGAGAGAGTTTTCTTGTGTGTAAATTGAGGAAATTAGTCCCTCAATATATAACTATATTGTAGCTGCATGCTCTTTATAGTTTATACCGGCCCATTTAATTTGGCATGGCCTTTTTGCTTCAAACACCGTCAGATGTGAAAAATACAAAAATTTGTTATTTTTATCCCAACTCTCTTTATGCTTTCTCTTATTATCTTGTTGATGGGTGTGTTTGAGACTGGACTGATCAATGTAACTAGGACATTGACAATGTATGTTGCAGCTGATTGTTATATATTGTCATACGCCATGTATTGCCTTTTCTCTAATCCTTTCGTCTAGTAAAATGAAGTCCTTTACTACAAGTGGCATAATATGGCAATACATCTTATTAAAAACAGTAAAATATATATCTACTACTTATACTATAAAGAAATAAGACTTTCTCTCTATGCTCTCCAAACTCCCATCCCTTCAATCCTATTAAGTTTTATTTTAGTGCTGACACGTGGCTTCTCTCTTTAATCCCCACCGTTCAGGTTTGAGACCCACTATCTCAACCTAGAGCCCTCTCTGTCTCTACTATTGTAGAGTCCTCTCTTATCTCCAACTCTTGCCAGTAGGTTTGAGACCCACTATCTCATCCTAGAGTCCTCTCTATCTCCACTATTGTAGAGTCCTCTCTTAACTCCAACTCTTGGGTGTATTAATTTAAGTTAATATCAAGAAATTTATTGTTTTTATTAAATAATAATGAATTATTATTATAAAATCAGTTAATTAATACAAATAATAATGTCTGTCAAATTAAAAAAATTATTATTAAATATTTTAAAATATATTACTTAATATTTAAATAAATAAATAATATTATTTAATTTTAGATATTCTTAAATTATTACCCGCGCATCGCACGGGGTCTCTACTAGTACTATAATATAAAGATATAAGACTCTTCTCTTTGATCCCCAAACTCCAATCCCTGGAATGCTACAAGTGCTGATGTGGCACCTCTAAAAAGGATTTAGGGAATTGTGATATGAGGGATAGAGAGAGAAAATGTAAAGACTTATTGATCTATTGGCAGTATTTTAGGGAATGGTGATAAGAGGAATAGAGAGAGAATGTAGAGATGTATTGATCCATTGGAGGGATTTTAGGGGATATTTCAAAGCTCCAAAAGGGAGCTGTTTTACTGGGCTGAACAACCCTCAAACATGATTGTGAAAGTAGAGATAGATAATGAAAGGAACGGAGAGGAAGATTAATCATAAGGTTTTAAGTGAGTTGTCAAGAAATTAAATGATCTGAACTGTTTGACAAGAAAGTAGGCTTACTTGCTTCTGAAGCAAGATCTCTCTACCAAGGAACAGTAAAGTAGATCTCTGTGAGAAACCCAATATATTAGGGAACTGGGTACTCTGAACGTAGAGCCCCATGAGAATGGGGTTTTTATTTGCATCTCCTGAATTCTATAACAAGTAGTTACTATGATGTTACTTACTAGGAGAATAATAATTATTTTCACTAGAGAATTGGAGATAATTAAGGAGTCTCTCAAACTCATAATTCCTTTAATAGGAGAAAATGACAATTTCAATGTTCTTCTATTTTGGTCCGGGGCATCGCACGGGGTGTTTGCTAGTATATATATATATATATATAATATCTATATTTAATACTAAAAAAAAGTTTAAAGAGTAAAATACTTAAGAATTCATGCAAGTATAACATTCTTAAAAATGCTGAAATAGGAAGCACATTGTTCCATCAGCATATTAGCTTTATATATTTGTCATTCATCATGTATTACCTTTTCTCTAATCCTTTCGACGAATAAAATGAAGTCCTTTATATTCTAAGCAAAAAAAATCTCTCATATTGCCATACTTTTCTATTATATAGTTTCTGTTATAGTAGGGTGGTGCCATATGATATGTTAATATAAGCATATGCGTGTTAGTTTTTCTATTGGTTGATAAGCCATTGAAAGAACTTCAACCTCTGGGGTTCGGCATGTGATTTTGTCAACTGACAAGTTAGACATATATGTGCAATAAGTATGCTTATGTATTAGTAGCCAAAAATTAAGGCGAAAGGAAAAACTTGAACAAAGATCTTGTCTTAATGAGCATATTTTGTGTGTCTCTAACATAGACTTACTAAAAAAACATAAGAGTGCCCTAGTTACACAACTACATCAGATGCAAGCCTAGCATACATCTATTCAGGGAAGCAATAGTCAGATGACTTTCCTTTTCTATCCACTTCAAAGTTCAAACTCCCAGAATTGTATGCTATGCAGGAAGCAAAGGTGCTCTGGGAGAGAATACAAGAACGGCAAGGAGTGAACAAGTGGCGCCCCGACCTTGAAGAAGAATACGAAGACAAGGAGGGTAACATCTACAACAAGAAGACATACACTGATCTACAACGCCAGGGGTTGATCTAAAATTACTTCCATATACCCTTGTAAGTTTGACATGGAAGGGTTTCAAGTAACACTTCTCTTTCAAATTAATCCCAATGATTGCTAGTCATTTGAAACATTTAATAAACATTGCTGCTGCTGTTGTTTTTGTTTTCCCAGCATATGGTTCCCTATCTCAAGTCAGTTAAAAGGAAAGGGAACTCTTGGTCGAGCTAATGAGAGGTAGTTTTTAGTGAAGATTCAAGAGGAAGGGGATGAATCACGGCCTGGTAGTGTTTCCATGGAAGTTTGTATTGAGATCTACCGAAGAAAAGATGGAAGCAGACAATTCCGTTGGCAGAGTCCAGAGTATTTTATCATTCTGAGTTTTTTTGTCATTCCTCATCCTAGTTGTACTGTATAAAACTCTGTTTAATTTTCTATTAGGCACTAATACCAAGCACGGTGGTACCAACTATTGATCTTGGGATATAAGTTGCTACTTGGTATCTTCAAAATGGTTGGTATACCGATGATATTTCGATTTTGTTTCACGAATTGTGAATGTGAAGCAGCTTGCAACTTGGCTGCCATGGCCTTAGAGATAAATATGATCAGTTGTGGATCATTCTTTTTCTCTTGAGCCCTATTCCCCTTAATGCAGGTGTTACAAGGAGGATTGTATATCCGCTCATTTCTTGAAAAAAATGATTGGGATTCAATCAAGTAATATTAGAATACTTCATAATCAATTATCTTTGGTTATCAAGAAAAAAAAAATTATCATCTTAGGTACCTTTATCCAGGAAACCCACGCCTTATAAACTGCCTTATAAACTGTCATCGCTATTTTGTTACGACTTATACTCTAGGAGTTGTTTGGTTTGGAGTATTGAAATTAATAAAATCACTTATAATGGCTTATGCCACGATTGTGATAGAATGATAATGTTTGGTGTAATCCCATCATAAGTGGTTATGAAACAACTAAATAATCAATGATTTTATAATTGTGATGAAGGGTGATTATGGAAGAGCAAAACTGCTTATACATCTGTAAGATTAATATGTTTCTTTTTTTAAATGCAGAATGACAAGATTATCACTTATTTACAGAGTGCCACCAAACATTATTATTTACGACAGCTCTTATCTTGTAATCAAGCATTCAAACCAAATGAGGCCTTAATTAATACTGTTGCAGCCTCGCAGTGGTGAACAAGGCATGCTCATCATCAGAGTAGACTCCTCAGATGGGCCATGGTGGAAAATTTGCACCCGTTTACAGCCCATGCAAGGATTGGACAAACGCCTTGAGTCTAAATGTCGCATGGCATATGAATTCACATAATCGTGACGGGCATTGCTATGTCCATTTTCATTCTCATCTGCTACTTTTTTTGTCTTTTTGTTCAATAAATAAATAAAAGATGGATGAGAAGGAAAGTAAACCTAACATTATCCATACAGCATCTTCAAGGGAAGAACGCCAAGTCCACAATGGATAACGAATTATTCGATTAATTTGCAGCCAACCATCGTATTAATCATCTCACTGAATTTTAATGTCAAATCTATACATATCCTTTCATCGGGTAAAAGGAAATTTCACAATTGATTAGAGATGATACAAGGAAATGATACAACAGACAATTACAATATAAACAGCAATCTGTTATCTACAGCTTTCATTCACAGAGGATCGTGTGAATAGTAGCGCTGAACCATTCACCGCCCGAACGACCAGAAGCCTAGAGTCCACATATGTGCCACACACAAGTCTCGACACATCGAACATCTCTGGTGGAACTTGTGTTCGGACCTCTTGCAAAAGATTTCGTGCAGTATCAACCTTTTGTAGTGATGGGTCATCAAGACTCATCGTCACCTCAACATCACCTGAGACAAGCTTGGCCACTGGAAGGCTAGATGGAAGTTCCTTAAAAGGGATCACGCGCCTCCACTTTCTGTCAGAAAACTTCTTAATAACAGAATCTTGAGTTTTTGATTGACCCCAGCTGGGTTCCCCTGCGGTCTTTTCTTCCTTAAGGTATAGCCGCCTCCCTGCCATTAATCTTACCAAAGAGCTAACTTGCAATTTCCCAGTAATCCCACTCTTGTCGTGGGGCCAGTTTGTGCCGTTCATGACTGTGAAGCCGATGTCAGAATTGAATGAAAAATTTGCCTTCAAATTTGATGTTCTTCCAACAGTGAGATGTACATCACCAATGAGAACTCTGGCAGAAGGCTGGCGAAGTGTCAACCCTATATGCCTTCCGGTACAGTATAACAGACGCCATCTTCCTGGTAGGAACTCCAGCCACTTCTGCATGCTCGAAATGATTTGGGAATCAAAACAGTCACTAGAAAGCCAGACCACTGATGGTCTAAGTGCAGGTCATGACTAATGTAAAAGTGAGAAAAATAGCATGGAGTGGTTTTCATTGATTTGGACACTCCAATTGATGGAGCACCACAACAGCCTAAGATTGCACTGTTTGGGCGATTTGGTTGATTTTTTTGTTTGCGACGATCATAAATAGATTCAGTGGTACACATGAAAGATTTGTTGCTTCGTTCATCTTTTTTTTTTTTGTTGCTTCGTTCATCAGTGCAACATTTGGGCTATGGCCTATCCACGAGGTGCTTCATCGATTTGATGGTCCGGATCAATGAGCAATGAGCGTATACACCAACTGGTGTGTAAACCCTACCAGCCAAAGTAGGGTACGGCCTAGGTCTATGTATATTTTTCATTTAAATTGCCAAATAAAAGTAAAAGCAAGTAGATATATTTTTTTTTAAAATATGCACTCCAAATGTTAGTCCCACACTGTTCTAAGTTGAAAACTCGCAAATTAATCAAAAGGCTAAGTGATCCGCAATTAGAACTGAAGTTTGATGATCAGTAGCTACCTTTGGCTTTGAATAAGGATTCAGCATCTCCATTAACTCAATGAAGTGGGCAAGCCTGCTGCGCTAAAATCATGAAAGAATCCACCAGTTAATAAACCTTCTTCGAATATCCTTTTATCTTTGAAACTAAAAATGTTTAATGATGCATATTTGAATGTGGATGACGAGCAGTAAAAGACTCTGGGTTTCTGAAAATATGGGACACATCAATAACTATAGAGGTATTCCATCCAACATCCTTTAGTTTTAAAAATACATTCCATCAAATCCCACAGCTGTCAAAAGTATTTATCAGGTTCAAAAAAAAATTACATTACATTTTAGCCTATTGTAAAATCTAAGGTTACAGTCTTATAGCCATGATTAGTGTCAGTAAGTCACAAAGCAACACAAAGGCGCACATGCCAGCGTGCAAACCAAAGTTTGCTAGGTCCAGTCCGAAGAGAGCACACATTGAAAGTCTGTCCAGTTTAATTACTATCATTGTCCAATCTCTCACATTCTTGTAGATAACCCAAACATAAAAAATAAAAACAAAAAACAAAAAAAAAAATATTTAAAAAACAAATCATCTGAAAACAAAGTCCAGACTGGATGGCCGTGGTCCTCTTTTCAGGTTAATTTTTTACTAAGAGATCTCCTACTGCCCTATTGGGAACTAACTAACGCAGGTTGTTAATACAGTAAAACGTACTAGGACCGTGGAGCATCCCATTAATCTCTGTGCTAATTCAACATTGTAAATATTTATAAACTTCAATAGGAATCTTTATGATATGCAATTTATGTTCCTTTTATGAGCCAGAAAAAATAACAAGAGAGAAAGCCGTGAGAACTAAGAAGACTAGGAAAAGCAAACTGAATATAACATGCACATGGTTAAACCACGTGGTAGCAGTATACTAGTACAGGAATCATGCAAACGTAAATGGATATCCTGGTGTATTAAAGACTTAAGAGATTAAAAGAGACGAGACTCAAGAAATCCCCTTTCAAAGTGTTTGTCGTAATCATAACCGGGGAGGTTTATTAATATACTTAACCATAGCCTCATTGCATTCACATTATATGTGAAGTATCTGGAGGATAAGAGTAAGGACAATCAAGGCATTGAAAAAATCAAACCTCAAATGACAACAGAAATTAAAAAATAAAACTTGATTTAAGAAGAAGAAAAACCATGTACCTGATGTCGTCCATATATGTATTCCTCTGTAATTCGCACGGCAGTTGAACCTAGACCCCACCTAATGATGTCCATTGATGGGTCTACCCGCCATCTCGGCCCACACAGAAATGGGTGTCTTAGAGCATCTAAACAACTGCAAGGGAATCCAAAAAAAGATTTTTATGGATTACATCATTTCTAACACATACACAAAAAACAAATGCATATTCTTTAACCACTATGGTTAACAAAAACACATTATGTTTGCTTATAATAAGATTTTTTAAACTATTGCACAATGAGACATGCTGACATGGCCATCAGTGAAGGCCTTTATGTCTCTAGTTTTTCAATATTATTTGAAGACCCTTTCTGTAATTTATCACCTCTAATATAGACAGATTTTCAAATCGATGCTTTTAGGAAACTATTCTTCGATTTTTGACATCAACATACAAAACATAATTTATATGTTTTGTTATTAATGTATAAATTATTAACCACTCAGCATCTCAGGTTTTACAAACTCAGGTCCTCGTCTAACTTACATAGGTTTGTTCAAAAGGCTAGTATGCTTTTGGAACAATTATGTAATCGAATAATAAGGTCCAGTGTTTAATCAAAGATATGATTGGTCCACTACAATCGTTGTTGCAATTTGCAAAATCCATAGTAATTACAAAACGACAAAAAGAAATTTAGCACTAAAACACTTAAATAACATTGGAACTAGAGTATTTAATATGAATTAGTCTCTCAAATGAAAAGGAAGAGAAGAAGTTTACTTTAATGCTTCTAACAATCAGGGAATATTTCTGTAAGCAAGTACAACCCAAGAAAGTCAAAAGACTTAAAACATGCAAGATCTCAATGCAATTGGCAGTTCCAAATAAACCAGATGATCCTATTCAGAAAATAAACCTCCCAGACTTCTGAACAAAAATTAGGCACTTTCATATTGATGAACAAAATTACTCAAAATCAAGCACCTTTCAGAGCAATACTGTGTCATGCTAACCTATGCAACAAGAAGACCCTGTTTTCTCAACCAAAAAGAAAAAGAAAAAATGAGTGCCAGGCACATTAATGAGATGTTAGAAAAAAATGTCTAAGATTATCATTGTTCTTTTATGTATGTTGTTTAAAGTTACACTACTCTCCTATGAATTAAAATAATAATTTTCTATATCATAAGATTGTATTCTTCAATGTATAACTATCAGATACATTCCTTTGCAGGGATCTCTGACGTATCCACGTCTAACACCTCGTGTGCACATATAATTTTCATATACTGCAATCACCACTTCAAGAAGACCCTGGATATATTTGTATTCTTAAAACACAAACGTATATAGCCATTTTAAGAGTATTAAAAACATTACGGAGAGCTCCATATTAAAGAAAGGAATGCGCCAAACAGTAAAATATTCTCACCATATACCTGTCAATTACCTTATTCTCCCAGAAGGTTTTGTTGCAAGCAACAAGGATAGAAGGTTCCAACCTGCACCCCAGTTCCTATCAAGTATCTGCAAGAAAAATTAGATATCATTAGGTCTTTACACACAAATGGGGAAAAAAAATAGCAGAAAATGGGCGATTTGTACTCAGAAAAAATATTAACTTGCAATCCAGCATTTCCAGATGAAGAATTTCTACAGAGAATCTGTAAGAGAAATTCACGCAAGCATGACGGGTCATTTCCCTGCATTTTCAGAAAAGAAGAAAGTTTAACACTATAATGAAAAGAAAGGTCCTTTACTCAAACTTTCCTTTTTGTTGACAATAATCATCCACAGGGCCTCTTATAAAAAAAAGTCATCCACAATATGTGTTTTAACACTTTGAAATCCTTCTTTTATATTTTCCACAAAGTGTTTTAACACATCTGCCACAAGTGCTATATCAACATACTGAAGTCTCAATCTTGAGCTGGGTCCATAGATGTAAAGATTGCCTCATAGAATCAGGTAGGATAACATAATCTAATCATAAATAAATTCAGATTAAAATGATAAAATTTAGCATATTATACCTTAGTGAAAAAAGATTTGAACTTCATGAAGATCAAAGGGTCCATGAGTTCGCGCAACACCATCTTTGACATCATGAACCCAACACATCTTCACAGCATGTATAAAAAGAAATGAGCTTCACAAATATACATTAACATACCAAAATGCATTTCAATGTCAGTTCAACATCCCTCGCCATACCTCATATCGAACGCAATCATCATTTGCCGCCGCTCCATGTTACTATCCAGTGTGCTATTGTTCAGACTATTGTCATAGAAATCAGCAGCATTTCCCAGAATTCCTACCTGATTAAAATGTACACACAAAAAGTAGGCTGTAAACAGCAGAAGAAATAAAATTATAGACCATACGTCAAGCAAGAGCAATAACAAAAAATCCCATTTTGTCCATGTAATTTAAATTACAATATCTTCTCCTCCATTGATCAAAGTTCAAACACCTCATGTCTATATAATCTCCTCATCGATGACTGCCATTAACCCTTCTTGCAAGGCACTGAATGTTTATTCCTAATCTTTTTAATCAATCCCTCCTAGCTGAGACTGTGAATCGGTAGGCTAATAAGTGCATCTACAATATCGAGAATGATTGATGTTTTAAAAATTGACATCGTAGAGCTCGAGTATAACCAGGAAAATCAAAAGAAAACGGTTTCATGATGCTTACCAACTGATATAAAGGACAAACACAAAATAGTTACATAAGTTCGAATTGACAGAAATTTGGACACATGGAATCTGTGTGTGCAGACATTATTTTTACTAGGAACCACATTTCCTTTCAAAAAATTATATACTCCTCACTTTCTAACCTGATAATTCAACTTTTGAATTTTGCAGCAAGTATTGCAAAAGAGATTTCTCGCTACCCATTTCTCTTTATTTTGGTAGGTGGAAATAAACCAGCAATCTCAAGGTTATCAGGCAATTACTATCCAATTAAGAGCTCAACCCTAACCAATGCAGCATGAAAAATTAGCACATATTGGAAAATGAGAGACATCTATTTCTCAAATTATTTTCCACTGTAAGTTTCTTTCTATACTTTTCCTCTCTTTTTCCTTTGTATGAGATAAGTTGGAATAGAACGTGCAATCTAAGTTTACCAGACAAAGCAATATTCAATTTAGGCATGTGCTCACAACACAAGGAGTTCCCAATAGGTCATTCTTCCAGGTACAACAGCCTACCGACATACTTTATCTGCTGCATGTTCTGAATTCAGATAAGATTTAACGAGGCAATATACACATAGAAACGCATTACACGTGCATGTATATGTACATTCATGTGCGGATAAATATACACAATATGTGTTTGTGTATGCGTGAGAGAGAGAGAGAGAGAGAGATTCATAGTTCAACACTTGACATCTTTCAGAATACATTTGAATGATGATCCCTGCCCTAGCCAAGAGCAAGATATAGCAAAGTAATTTTTAGTTCTAATATGGATAACAAAACAACAGGAACTTACTTTAATATGTCCATCCACCGGGCTTATATGCACATTTTCTAGCCTTAACTCAGTATGGGCAAGTCCATGGCTGTGCAAGTAATTCACCTGAGGAAGATAAACAACGAAAATCCCATAACTCCCATCTTCCATTGCTACTGAATACGAAAAACAACACAGAACTATCTATGCATTCTAAGTACTTAAGAAAATACATACTCCAATCAAGAGATCCCTCATTAAAATCCGAATAAGACGCAGTTGCCTAGAAATAGCAGGTCCTCCAACTGTGTCATCTCCCACCTTCCTAACAGACTCCTCGTCCAATGCCAAAGTAGCTTCTAAGGTTGGAAGCCAATCCGATAGTTGAAGCCAATGCCTTAATGAATAACTACCGTGATACTGCAAAGGAAGTAATGGCCTCAATCCATTATGATGTCACATAATATTTGTTATCCAGTTTTTGAGATGTAGACAAATAAATGAGGAATACATACATCAGGGTGGGAAGATAGGTATAAGTCATTCTCTAATGCCTCTAAGGAATGCAGGGTGCTAAGGAGCACAAATCAAGACAGACCCCACCAAATGAGATCTCTCCTAGGCTAAACATTATACCCAATGGGATTATTCTATGACAGAATCCCAATTTTCCTTTCAAAGTGGATATATGGGATCATCCAATTGAGCCTACATTGTACCTAGAAGAGTCTCTTGGTGAGACTAGTTGTGATTCACCTCCTTACATGTCCATCATGTGTATAGCAGAGACGGGGAGAACAGCATAACTTTTAATAACTTGGATAATTTCCAGGATGTTGGAGAGGGAGACCTACCCCGTGAACCAAGGTAAATGAGCTACAATCACCAGTAGTAGATGGAGAGACGTAGCCATGAACTTGCATCGAGTATGAATGATACAAAAGTTTCCGACGAGCTAGCTTCTTCAATACCTTTTAAGATATTCAATCAAAGAAGCATTAGTAATTACAGTAAGATTCAAACCCACATACACTAATCAATGAGAAATACAAAAACCTAAATATAGCAGAAACAAGTGATCCATTCACCTCTATTGCCCGTTTCCCTCTCCGCTGAGCTTGAATACTGGTAAGTCGTCGAAGCACAACTCTCGATTTATACAGTGGGCTGCAATTGCATAATTCCCGACACCAAATTTTATGTCTTTATAACATTTTATAACCACAAATCAAACAAAACTCAAACTAACCTGTGAGAATCCTTCACTATGGCTTCAAAAACCACCTCGTCTGCCTGCATCAAAGCTCAAACCAAATAAAGTTACAAATTCATATCTCTGATATTCCCAAGTCTCCATAACATACAGAAAAAAGCATAATTCTACATACCCTTCCACCGAGCCCGACACTGATACGATCACAGATTGTAAAGTCAGACATCTTGAACCTCGTAACAGGTCCCAATTCTTCCTCCACAGAGACCGATCCAACATTTTGAGCATTCTCTTTGGATTCCAACGGCGACACAGCTTTCCCTGCCGAACACCCTATCCTCCAACATCGCGTCCCAAGAGAATCGGACGCTTTCCGAATCAAATGAGTGCGATTAGGTATAACCAGTCTTGTCAACGAATTTCTACTCGAGTATAGTAATTCAAAACCCTCCAGCCCGGTCTTGAATCCAATTCCACAAACCGCCATTGATTTAAGTTCTGAATACCCATTAAAAACAAAGACAAAAATAAACACAAACACAAACAACCAAATTTCTGTAAAATTTTCAATGATAAATCAACATAACTGAAAACGAGAGAAATAAATAGAGTCAGATAATTGGATAAAGATCGGTTGAGGTATAAGTATAAGAACCAGTATAAACCCTAGAAATCAAACAGAATGATGAGGAGAGAGAACTTACAAAGGAATCGAAGAGGTTTGTTTACATAAGGCATTAGTGAAATGGTAGTGAGGGAAAGGATGTGGTATATGTAGAGAGAGAGAGTGTGAGAGTTGCGTGTAAGAGAACACTGGAGGCGTTTCTCCATGGGCTCTCCGCATGTCTGCGTCTCCCCTGCTAATATCTCTCCTCCTTGTTCTTTTCTACATGTCATCCTCTTATCCAGTCCTTCATCAACGCAACTATTTGTAAGAGATCATTATATTTATTTTATTTTTTAACTAAATAAACAAAACATCCCTATATTTTCATTTATTGGTAGATACTCCCATCTCATTTCACAATTTCGATTTATCACCCATTTTATTTGAACATCTTTGTAAATACATCCTTTAACAGGGGCGGAGCGCGAAATTTTTCTTTGCGGAGGCCAAGGTATGCCCCGAAATTTATTTTTGGCCAAAGGGTTCGGGAGAGCTAATATTTAGATAAAGTTAATTGTATTTTAAATTTTTTATATAAAGAAAATTATTCTTTTCGACGGAATAGGCGGGCCTCTAAAGCCGTCACATATCCTTTTTTAACACTCACTAACTTTGGTTAAGACTCACTCACCATTAAGGTTCATCTATCTAACCTATGTTTTTAGAAAAAAAAATATTAACCTTAAATTAATTAAGATGAACTGGAGTTATAGGAGGATCTACTAGCTGTCATGTGTCCCTTTTAACATCTATTAATTGTGGTTAAGATTCACTCACCCTTAAGGTTAATCTTAGTTTTTAGAAGAAGAAAAAATATTAACATTAAATTAAGCTTAATCACAGTTAAAGGGAGGCGCTCGAGGAATTTGGGGGCTGGGGCACTATATATAATTTTTTTGTACTATTTGTTTTTTTTTTAATCTACCTAAAATAGTAAGGTTTTTTCAAATTTTGGGGGGCCATGGCCCCTCCCGCCCCGTGGCTCCGCCCATGCCCTCTAGTCATGATTAATCTTTGTACCCTCTGCCATTTTTGGGGAGGTGCTGGTTTCCTGGAACCATAACTCTTGATTATATTTAAACTCTTTTTATTTGGAGCCTCTTCAACACAATTAGAAATATTCTACTAAAAAAAAACACACAACTAGAGATATTAATAATAATAATAACTTAACCTGCTTAATTTTTATTTTATTTTATTTTATTGTACAACATTATTTATCTATCTATGATTAATTGTTAGTATGTATTAGTGGCCACTACATCACTCTAATAAACTTCTATCTTCGAAATTTCATTCTCTAATAGTGTAACAAATCTTTTGGCTTGTTAAATGCCACCGGTTGGCAATTTGGAGAACTTAAGTGTTACTTTACTTCCTTAACCCAAAAAAATAAAAAAATAAAAGGAGGTTAAATCCACTCGTGCGGCTTTAGTGTTACGTCCCTCTTTAGTCCCAACTCAATTGGGGTACTAGACGTCGCACTAGTGTATGAGGTCCAACAATCCTCCATCCTCCATTAGTGAGGCTCTTTTGGAGTGATTACTCTTATGTTAACAAAAGTTAATAATAATAAAATAGGGATACAAAATGATATGATATTATAAGGAGTGTAGAAAAAGATAAACTTGGAGGGGTTTTCACAAGCTATGACATGCACCGTACAAAAGATAATCCTACGCATCCAAGTTTTCTGTTTTTTGGGTAGAAATAAAAAGGCATGCATCCAAGTTTTTATAAACCCAGATTGTCAAAATAGTCGACGGGGCCATGTGCCAAATTCTTTGGTTGACTCCACGTACTTAGGAACGCCAAAGGAATTATAATACGTTATTCCTTGTGTCAAAAGCTAAGACTTCAATCAAATCATCTTTACTATTATAATGCAACGAGAGGGAGGTGTCGCCTGATTTTTTCAAACTACATGGTATAAAACAAAACTTTGATTCAATGTTTTACTTTAATGTATTAATGTTTTACTGTAATTTTCAAACTATCCCTTTATTTATTTAAAGAATAGAATCATAGCCAATTACGATTGAATTTGGAGAGAGTTCAATTGCATCCGCTGGTTTAAAAGTGTCCCTTTTAACTCCTGTTAATTGTAGTTAACTCCTTCCCCTCGCTCTCACGGCATGTGTCACCAGCTAATGTGTTGTAATGCATATTCTGATAGTACTTGCCCTCGAGAGTTGGATCATTGGATTTTCAATCTAATGGTGTAAAGCATTAACTAAGGTCGTCATTTACCTTCCAATATTAAAAAAAAAAGGATCGTCATCTAAAGCATGTGCAAATATGGAACTATTGAATTTTCAATCCAACAGTCCAACACTCAATAGTATGTATCATTTTCCTTTCTCATTCCCTTCTCCCTTTTAAAATCATGACTTGAAAATCTCTCAAGTTGCAAAATCTCTCAAGTTGCAATCAGACTCCTTGTCCCACATCTCAACATGTCCTTTGTAATACTCTTTAATTTGGTTAAGATCCATTAATCTTTATTGTTCAACTATATAATTTTTAAAATATTAAAAAAAATATTAACTTTAAAAGTTAAATTTATTAACTAAAGTTAAAAGAACGGTGAAAGAGGCTTTTGTGTTGTAAGGTTGAGTCTATTGGACTCCTTGAATTTAGTTACTGTTGTGGTTTTTGGTGATTCAAAACAAATGAGAAAACTTGTCTATTTTGTTTGGGTACTTCTTTTTTTAGTCTCACATTGAAAAACTATGAAATGTTTTACCTCTTTATATAATGGAATGTTGGTGAAAGGCTTGGGTCTTCAAGGGCATTAGAATTTGTTGTCTACCCACCCATAGCACATTGTGACTATGCTATGCTACAACTCACACACACGCGCGCGTGAGCCGGGCCGGGTTGGGTTGGGTCTTTGATTAAGTAAAAAAAAATTTATTTTTTATACAAATGCTTATTATTAATTTTTTTAATTAATCAAGGTTACCGTTTTATTACCGTTTAGTATACTAAAACCTTATGACTGTTTTATTCCCGTTAGTGGTGATTAATGAAAATAATTTCGGAATTGAATTGACAGTTTTGGAAATCAATAGTCTATTTCCTTACTCTATATAAAGAGAGTTTCTATACAGATTTATATACACAGGATTTCTGAATTCTTATTTCATACGCAGAGTATATTGGCTTTCAACAATTGGGTTTTTTCTTCTTCTGGTTTTGGGTTTTCATCTCTATAATTTATTTTGCTGGGCCAAGAATACAGAGTGATGTACGACAGTAGAAGGTGTATTTTCTACTGTCAGGGATAGATTCTGTGGAGCTGTTATATCCTGGAGACATCGTGACCGATAACCCATTGTATCTGTGGGGGCACGAATTGTCTTAAAGATAGCGACGTGATTTGCGCCTCACTTCACAAGAACTAACACATTTTCCTATCAATTTTAAGTACAAAATTTTCTAGTTCGTGGTTGCTGTATTGTTCGTGATTTACCGGGTCTGCACTTTCTGGAATTAGTGTTTACAGGTAACTTTGGAACAACAATTTTAAGACAATTCGTCATGACTTCTGTAAACGTTAGAACGAATGATTCTGTGAGTAGAACTGAAATTTTTTATTGGTCTAATTTTAAGCGCTGGCAACAAAAAATGTTTTTTTTGCTAACATCGTTTAAATTAGCATATGTTTTAACTGATGTTCCTAATAAAGAAGAAGAAGAACCGGGTAGATCTCATTATAAGGAAAGATGAGAATCTGCAGTTTTTTTGTGCAAATGACACATTTTAAATGGCATGACAAATATCATGTACGATTTATATTGCACTGAAAAATCTGCAAAAAGCTTATGGGTAGCTTTAGAGAAAAAATATCGAACTGAGGAGGCTGAGTCTAAAAAATATGCAGTGAGCAAATTTTTAAAGTTTGTAATGGTTGATGATAAATCTGTAGTAAAACAAACTCAGGAATTTTAAATCATAATTCATGAAATTATTATTGAGGGAATGAAAATTCCAGAACAATTCCAAGTGGCTGCTATTATAGAGAAATTGCCTCCATCATGGAAGGATTTCAGAAATTCTCTTCGCCATAAATAAAAAGAATTTTCAATTGAAAATTTGGTGATGAGAAATCGGATTGAAGGAGAATCTATAACCCAAGATAAAAAAGAAGAGAATTCTGAGATGACTTCAAAGGTAAATTTTGTTGATTCTTCGGGGAAGAAAAAACATAAAGTTTTGAAAACCAACAAGAAGTCTATGAAGAATAAAAAGTCATTTCAACATTTTCAGAAGACAGGTGAAAGCTCAAAATCAAGTGGATGTTTCGTATGTGGAAAATCTTGACATTTTGCTAAGAATTGTCAATTCCGTAAAATGAATTATTTTCAAGCAAATATGGTGGAAGAACCCCTAGTTGCTATGATTACTGAAATTAATATGATGGGTTTCAGTGAAGGTTGGTGGGCAGACACGGGTGGGACGAGGCAAGTCTATTATGACAGAAATTTGTTTGAAAAATATGAGTCTGTCAAAAGCAACTATGATGTCTAGATAGGGAACTTCTCAACCTCTAAAGTTGTTGAAGTTGGAGATATTACTCTCAATTTCATTTCAGGGAAGTCTGTGACTTTGAATGACGTTCTCCACATTCCAGATTTGATGAAAAATTTGGTATCGGGCTATCTTCTGAACAAGGTTGGATTTAAGCAAGTAATAGAGTCTGATAACTATGTAATTTCCAAATCTGAAAAATTTGTAGGGAAAGGCTATATACCCAATGACATGTTTAAACTTAATATTAATTTGAGCAATAAAACTTCTTCTGCTTATATTGTGTGTTCAATTAATTTTTGGCATAATCGATTAGGACATACAAATGTCTAAAAGAGGCATTTGAGATGGCATATCGATTAGGACATACAAATCTTAATGTATCTAGTGATCCTAACTCTAAAACTCTTGAACTAATAAATTCAGATGAGGCTGAAATTGAATCTAGAAAAAGTAAAAGAGCGAAAAAGAGTAAAGATTATGGGTCTAACTTTTATACTTATATGGTAGAAAATGATCATATTTCTTTAAAAGAGGCATTTGAGTCACATGATTCTTCCTTTTGGAAAGAAGCTGTGGAAAATGAAATGGATTCAATAATGTCCAATTATACTTGGATATTAGTTGATCCTCCTCCCGGAACTAGAACTATAGGTTGAAAGTGGATATTTAAAAAGAAACTTAAAGTAGATGGTTCAATATAAAAATATAAGGCTAGATTGGCAGCTAAAGGGTTTAAGCAAAAAGAATAAATAGATTATTTTGATACATATTCACCTGTATCAAGAATTGCTTCTATTCGAGTATTATTTGTTATAGCATCCATACATAATTTAATCATTTATCAAATTGATGCAAAAATGGCATTCTTAAATGGTGATTTAGATGAAGAAATTTATATGGACCAACCAGAGAGATTTATTGTCCCTGGACAATCTAATAAAGTGTGTAAACTTGTAAAATCTTTATATGGTTTAAAACAAGCTCCAAAACAATGGCATGAGAAATTTGATAGAGTATTAATAACTCATGGATATAGTACAAATGAAAGTGATAAATGTATATATTATAAATATTATGGTGATTGTGGAGTTATCATTTGTCTATATGTAGATGATTTACTGATTTTTGGATCAAATCATAAAATCATAAATGAGACAAAAGAATTTTTGTCACCCCAATTTGACATGAAGGATCTTGGAGAACCAAATTTAATTCTTGGAATTAAAATAATAAGGAGAGATGATGGGATAATATTATCTCAATCTCACTACATTAAAAAATTATCAATGAAATATAATCATTATGATTATAGTCATGTTTGTACTCCTTATGATCCTAGTGTTCACCTATCACCTAATGAAGGAGATAGTATAAACCAAAATGATTATGCTAATATTATTGGAAGCTTAATGTATGTTATGAATTGCACTCGCCCGGACATTGCATCTGCAGTCGGGAAACTAAGTAAATACACTAGTAATCCCAGTAGAGAGCATTGGGATGCAATTAGCAGGGTTTTTAGATATTTAAAATGAACTATGGATCATGGTCTTCACTATGGTAGATATTCTCCTGTATTAGAAGGATATAGTGATGCTAATTGAAATTCTGTCTCTGATTAATATAAAGCTATAAGTGGCTATATATTCATCATTGGTAGTGGTGTAGTTTATTGGAAATCCAAGAAACAATCAATTTTGTCAAATTCCACAATGGAATCAGAATTAATAGTTCTTTCATTAGCGGGAGAAGAAGCAGAGTGGCTTCAGAATTTTTTGTTCGATATTCCTTTTTGGAATAAACCAGTCCCGACTATTAAAATTAATTGTGATTGCAATGCTGCAATAGGAAGAGTTAATAATACTCAGTATAATGGACAATCTCGACAAATACGTCGAAAACATGCATGTTTGAGAGAACTCCTACGAGATGGAGTTATATCTGTCAATGAAATCAGATCACCTAAAAATCTGACAGATCCCTTAACTAAATGTTTAATAAGGGAAAAAGTGTGAACCACATCAAAGGGAATGAGACTTAAGCCAATTGAAAATAAACCAACTGTAATGGATACCCAACCTGAAGACTGGAGATCCAAAGAACAGGTTTAATGGGAAGAACGAGTTACTGAGTGGTTTGAGATGAAAGCACTATAAAAAAAGAATAATTTTATTATTCTTTTAGTCCCTTCCTATGGCATAAATAGTGCATAAAGTATGTGACGATTAGAGGTTGAGGAGTTCCTCTTAATGAGATCTATAGCTCTATTGAGTGGGATGTGGAGTCACATAGACATCCTTGATAGACTCACCTATATAAGTGTGGAAGTGGGGCCGCTTCCTATGAGAAATTGACTATTTCTCTGGAGCACTTATTAAACTAGGATAAAAGCACATGACCGAAATGTGCTGGCTTAGACACCTGTAGACTCTATAAGAGTTAGTGTGTTTAAAGTATAAAGACTCGTCATTAAAGAGCTCAGTTTTGAATACCAAGATCTATGATCTATGGTAACTGAGTATCTGGTGAGAATTTAATTTAAACTATGCAAATGTTCAAATCTATGTGACACGTTTGTTTATGCATTAAATCTAATCTTACCCAGCTATGTTATTTTATTTATTTATTATTATTATTGTTTTTGAATCAAGTGGGGGATTGTTGTGGTTTTTGGTGATTCAAAACAAAGGAGAAAACTTGTCTATTTTGTTTGAGTACTTCTTTTTTTAGTCCCATATTGAAAAATTATGAAATGTTTTACCTCTTTATATAATGGAGTGTTGGTGAAAGGCTTGGGCCTTCAAGGGCATTAAAATTTGTTGTCTACCCACCCATTACACACACCCGTGCGCGGGCTGAGCCGAGCCGAGCCGGGCCGGGTTAGGTTGGGTCTTTGATTAAGTAAAAAAAAAATTAATTTTTATTCAAATGCTTATTATTAATTTTTTTAATTAATCAAGGTTACCGTTTTATTACCGTTTAGTATACTAAAACCTTATGACTATTTTATTCCCGTTAGTGGTGATTAATGAAAATAATTTCAGAATTAAATTGACAGTTTTGGAATTCAATAGTCTATTTCCTTACTCTATATAAAGAGAATATACACAGAATTTCTGAATTCTTATTTCATACACAGAATATATTAGCTTTCAACAGTTGGGTTTTTTCTTCTTCTGGTTTTGGGTTTTCATCTCAATAATTTATTTTGCTGAGCTAAGAATATAGAGTGGTGTACGACAGTAGAATGTGCATTTTCTACTGTCAGGGATAGATTTTGTGGAACTGTTGTATCCTGGAGGCATCGTGACCGATTACCCATTGCATCTGTGAGGGCGCAAATTGTCTTAAAGATAGCGACGTGATCCGCGCCTCACTTCACAAGAACTACCACATTTTCTGATCAAATTTCAAGTGCAGAATTTTCTAGTTCGTGGTTGCTATACTGGTCGTGATTTACCGGGTCTGCACTTTCTGGAATTAGCGTCTACAGGTAACTTTTGGAACAACAGTTACAACCTAAGAGAATCACCCGTCTAAAATCAATACAAACATGTAGATAATGTAATAGATCAACAAGAAAAGGTTTTATTTTATTTATTAATTCCTTAGGCTACGTCTGTTAAGAAGGAAAATAGGTTAACTGGACTGGTTTATAGGGAAAACTAATCTTATGACGTTGCATTGCAAAATGAATTTTTTTTGTTGTAAATAATTCTCTGGTATTACTTTTTTTTTTATTAGAGGGGCAATTTTTCTCAAAAAAATAAGAGAAACTATTTATGATAAAAAATTTATTTCCCACAACGTTTCCCTCCAAACAGTTAAAGCAAAATCGGCACCACTCAAAATCTAGTTATAGTCCATAGACCGTTTGGTACAAGAAATGACCATCATAATTCAAAAAATAACTTTTTTTAAAGAATTGGTCTAGGAATACTCTCAAATCCTAACAGTTTATCCCAGTTATTAAACGGTTAGGATTAGAGCTAATGTGGCATTAAAAGTGACAAAATACGCCAACTCGAATCCTGACCTTTAGTGGTTGGTTATAAAAGGTTAGGATTAGGGAGCATAATTGGGCGAATCCATAGTATTTTGGGATGCAAAAAATTTCAATTAAACTTGGGATATCTTTTTAACGGCTTTTGAAGTTTAGTAACATATATACAACAAAAAGGAAAAACGGTTACATTGCCTATAAATTTGAAAGTCATTATTTGATATACAAACTTACTTTTAAATTTGGCATTTCATACGGGGAGATCTAATCCCTCTTATTTGAGTATTGTGTTCATCTGCCGTCGGAGACAAATACACCAATAATTCAAAATGTATGATACATAAATCTGTGAAACTTTGAAACTCTTTTAACATATTCTTGATAACGTAAGATTGATTTTTTTAAAAAAAATATATATTTTAAAATATTTTTCCATTCTTTTAAAAAATTAAAGATTTGATTATTTGGATATCATCCGAATTCAAATATTTTAATCAAAATCAGATACAAATATCCGATTTCACTATTTATCAGATATTTAATCAAATTTGAATAGTCGGATATGTAATCGGATACAAATTTCACATCTACTATTATTCGCTTCAAATTTATTTTATTTGTTAGATCTAATAACAAACACAAAAATTATATTTTCTTCTAAAAATATAACCTGTTCAGACCATAATTTTTTTACTCCATGAAGAGGCAGCAATGACAAGTGTCTCACCCATGTGAGTGGAAAATTTTCAAAATCCGCAACTGGGGTTAGCATAGTAGCACTCCTCTTCCCCCTTTGTTGGGCGTAGGAATGACAATGAGCCAGGTTTGGGCCGAGGCACCCCCAACCATACCATGCTCCTAGTGGGAAGATTCCTACCCCATTCCCATCTCCCATCTTAAACCCAGTCAGGGCAAGGAGGTGACCCCATCCCCATTTATCGAAACTCTTCTTAGCTCTGTCCCACCTCATCCTGTTAAGCACTAGTCGAGAGGGTCAGTTTGGTATTTCATATTATATGTAAGATATTAGGGTAATTTTAAGATTAATCTAAGGGTAAAATAAGCATTTAAATTTTAACCGGGACGGGGTAACTTAAATCCATTACCGGTTTGAACCCGAGTCGGATTTATCCATTATTTCTTATCCTTGCCCCTACCTCATTTATGAACCTCTCAAACCCGTCCTAATAGGGGTGGGTAGGGGCGGGTTACCCAATTAACCCAACCCGTTGCCATCCCTAGTTGGGGCGACTAATGATTGATGATATTGGACCAACACCCCAATTGTATTTTTCAAACCATGAAGGGCATTTTCATTAGGGAAATAATCACTCCTTGCCAAGTGTCTCATCCCCCTTCTCCATGTTTAAAATGAGAGATATTTGATAAGACATTGAAACTCTCATTCATAAAGGCTTCATACTCAATCCCCGTGAATCTCACAACATTGTCACCGAGGATTGCAGGCTTATAGGTTTGATCCAGTGTTAGGATTAATGAGATTGACCTAAGCATAACATAATAGAGAGAGCACGCACCACACTCCTATTATTATGATAGATGAAATTGACTTAAGCAGAACATAATAGAGAGAGCACGCACCACACTCCTACTATACCAGGGCCTTTAGACAAAAGAATGACATCACAACAACACATCTCGTCTCTCCTTTCTCAAATTGCTCATCTTCCTCTACTTTTGCTTCCATTCCATTTTTTTTTCTCTTCACAACAAATGAAAGGCTTATGGTAATAGGACATTCTAACTGGAATTTGCCAGAAACCTATCCGTAAGGGCACAAAGAGCCCTTCCCTTGGAGTCTTGAGCTCTCCTCTCCTTCTTCCCAAGCTTATAGAACAGGAACCTGGTTTCCGGAACTCGGGAGAGGAGGGAATTATTTTCTTTTGTTATTTTTTTATCCGCGCTTCCCCAATGAACAATTGTTCGCTCCTCACGGGATGCCTTGAAGAGCGACATCTCGTCCCCCCTTTACTCTCCGAGTGTACTTTTTAACTATGGTTAGCTCTTTTAAATCGTGATTAATATTTTTAGCTATGTTTTTTTTTTCTAAAAACCAATGTTAACAATATGAAGTCTAAGGATTAGTGAATCTTAACCATGATTAACATGAGTTAAAAGAGGGACACATGGAGAGAAAATGGGGACAATACACCCTCCTTGCTATTCACGGCACCCTATGACTGTGAGGGAGTTGGTATCATAGTCAATTGCGATTCAACTCGGGAGAGTCCAATCACATCCACATGTAAACACATGTCCCTTTTAATTATCGTTGATTATGGTTAAGATTCACTAACCATAGGGAAAAAAATTTTAACCTTGATTTTTAGAAAAATATTAAAATAATATTAACTCTAAGGGTTAAAACTTTTTAACCATAGTTAAAAATAACAATCAAAGGGCTCTGGGAGTATGATTGAACTCTCCAAAGTTCAATTGCAATTGGATAGGATCTGGACTATTGCTCCCCAGTCCCCACCCTGGCAAAGCTCCTATCATTGTCGTTGAATTATGGTTAACAAGTGTTAACCCTTATGATTAATTTAGAAAAAAATTATGATTAGATGCTTTAACCAAGGATTAGTGAATCTTAATCATAATTAAAGAGAGTTCAAAGGAGACACATGTCACAAGAATATTATAGTCCACCACATATTACAAGGGTATTATAGTCCCCCTCTTAAATATTTTTTTAATACGACTCAATCCAAGACGAAAAAATGATGAGTTAATTTGTAAATTTGTTATACATAAAGTAATTTGCAATCTAAGCATAAACCTAGCAGTTGATATGCAAAAGCCCTTATTTTCCTTCCCTATTGTGTTCGACTAGCAAATGAAAAGAAAGCCTTCTCTCCCACTCTCCAGAGACTCTCATTGTTCGTATTTTCTTATTTCTGTTCGTTCTAGATCTCGCCGCAGTCCGCCAAATGCACGGCGATTTAATTTTTCAGAGAACTGAAAAAAAAAATCAATTATTTCAACCGGCGGAATCTCCGTCAAATCTCCGGCTAGTTTATACACCGGAATCCGGCCGATCGCCGTTCGACTGGCACAGTATCTGTTGCTCAAATTTGAAGGATAGTTTGCAATATAGATAGGTGTTTGAATCTTTGATCTGATTCGAAGCTTCCAATTAGGGTTGGGATTTCAATTTTGCTCCAGTTTCTGGTGTTTCGCCATGCCGAGGAGTTCTCGACACAAATCTCACAAGCATAGTTCAAAGGATGCTAGAGAACACTCGCTATCTGAAGAAGATGGGAGATTGAAGGATAGGAAGGGTAGGGAAGAGTCTGATGTTAGGGTTTCTAGGGATTCGGCTCTCAGAGAGAAACGGAAACTTCTATTGCAGTCGCAGGATGGTGAAGATCTGTTTGGTTGCGGTAATGGTGATTTATCGGAAGAGTATGTTGCTTCGAAGAGGCGCAAGGATAAGGCCGATGCAGCTGTAAGGAACCGGCGGAACAGCGGTGAGGATGAGAGAGGAGAGGGTTTAGTCAGCGATAAGGAGACGAAAGGGGAGGCGTCTCGGCCTGATTTTGAGAAAGGTCCGAAATCGAAGGTCTTAGTTGATTCAAAGAGTAAGTCTAGCAGAAGGAATGATAGCTTGGGCGAGAGAAAAGAGAAGATTTTGGGTTTAGATGAGTCGAAGAATAGTAGTAGCAAGGTTGAGTTAAAGCTGAAGTCGGAAAAGGATACAGGTCGGAAAGAAATTCATCAGGATGCAAAGGACAAGGAACGGACCGCCGAGAGGAGTAGGAAGGGTCAAGACGTCAGGCGTGAGAGACCGATTGAGACGGTGCCGGGGATGGGGGTTGTGGGTGGTGAAGTGAATAGGAAGCAAGAATCCCAATCAGGGGTTTTTGAAGATGATGGTCCAGTGAAGCCAGGAACAAGAAAAACTGGTAAGGCAACTACTGTTTTGTTCATAAGATTAATTATTTGTGGTGTAATTGTAAAGTGGCATACTTTTGTTAGTTATGGTCTTAATCAAATCCACTGTAAGTGGTATTTGAGTAAGCTCGATTTTTTCACCTAAAAAAGAGAGGGAAAAAGAGTAAGCTCAGTTTAATTCTCTTGATAGATTGTTGCTTGGTGATCCATTTAAAAATGGTAAACTTAACAGTTTTATTTTTTCCGCGTCACGAAATTGCTATACTAGGTAAATTTTGAGAGAGTAGGGAGAAAGCAGAGTACAACAATGGTACCTTGTCATTACAAATTGGTAGTCATTTGTTTTTATGTGTTGTAGACATTCACCATCCATTTTCCTCTATAATGTAGGAAGGATGTCCCCATTGGAGCTAGTACTGGTTTGTATTGCTCTTTGTGGCAACGATGTTTGGTTGGCATATGCTTATCATATACTAGACTCATGAAATTGAAGTATGCTTTTTGGTTCTGACTTGGGAGGTTCTTAATGTGGTTGTGTGTTTTATGGGTCATTTTGTAGACATCAACTTCATGAATCCGATTAACATGTAGACGTGACAGTGATAACTTATAAGTAGGATGCTGCGAATTCTATACCATCCACTGAAATATTATGGAGGAAGACTTCATCTGGAAAACAACTCTTTATTGCTTACCATGCAACACCTTTGCTTTGCCCTTTGGCCATTCCCTGTTATCTGTTTCAGCAACTGTCTTTTGATCCCAAAAACAAACACTGACTATCCCCTCCATCCAGGAGATAGAAAGGACCTACCCAATCCATACTTTCTTTGTTTGAAAATGATGTTGGGAGAAAGAAGGGCGACTCTTGTGATCCTCTAGTGTTACAAATCTCATTCTTGGGTTTTTATCAGCCGAAGGTTTTCTTGGGTGATTTTCAAATCCGAATTTTTTTCTGGTATTTCTTGCCTAAATCTCGGTAATGATTAAAAAAATATATTAAAATTATATAAAATAGTTATATATCACCAAGTTATAAATTGATAAAACCAACATCATTGTGTATTTCCCACGATATGTTTAAAATCTTGGCTAAATCTCGCGATATTTACTGGATAAAAAAATAAAATTATATTTCTCGCGAGATTTTTAAAATGTCGCGATAAAAATGGAGTTTTGAACTTTAGAAGTTTTTCTCGGGAGAAATTGAGTATTTTTCAGGAGATTTGTAAGAATGTGATCCTCTACATTGTTGGGTTGGAGGCTGCTGTCTCTCCTAACTAGAAAGAAAATGTGATTGTTGCAAGACGATCATTCTTTTTTGTAACTATTTGCGGTAAATGAATTGGATCATTTCCTATTTATTTATTTTTTGAATTTTGTGATATCTCCAACCTAGGTGCCTCTTATTTTGTCTTGTCACAGGTCACATGAGAGTCCTTGTTCACATTGTCTTCAATTATGTTTTCTAGGGTATTCTGGAGAACGCAGTTTTAATACTATTGTTCTCAAGACGTTCTTTGTTCAGGAATGTATTGTTATTTGTTACCAATGCATCTTTCTATTATTGCACCTTGTGCTGACAGATGTATTTATATATTTAAGTACAACTATTGATTCTTTAGGCTTGTATTGGGTTGCCAAGGGGCGTATATGGCTGGGTGTATTGCCAAGGATGAACAGAACAAGACTTGAAGGTAGGACTTATTAGATAATAACTCTGAATATTGTTCTGGTCAGCCTTTGTTTCGATTGACTAGTAGTTCCACCTTTAGGGAGAGCATAAACTTCTAATTTTAGAGATTTGAGTAATAATTGAGATTTTTTGTGCAGTTATAATTTGAATCTCAATTTGATTCAAATCTCACCCTTATAATTTTATGATCAGATTGAAGTTAACAACATTGTTATGTTGGCTTGATGCCAAATGCCAATTATTAGTTGCAAGGGTTGAATATACTGCTTCAAGGTTTTAAATTTCGTTGTTGTGAAATTTCGGTTTCGCCCAACCCCAACGACATCGATATAGAGTGGATTTCGGGTCAAACGTCGGATTTCAAAGATTTCGAAATTTCGGCGATATTTTCGGAATTTATTTTTGAATAGGTTTTTTTATTAAAAGTCCCAAATATTCCGAAATATTTTGATATTTTTATTGAAATTTCGGAAATTTATATATTAGTTTAAAAAATAAAATATTAATATTTCGGAATTCGAGATTTTGTCGAGATTCCGCAATTTTTCGGGATTTCGGTTCGAGCCGAAATCTTCACAAATTTCAAATTTTCAAACCTTTTACTGCTTGCTACTTACCAATGGTCGGATGAAATTTTGGATCTTAGGAATTAGTGGTGCTAGAAGGACGTGGAGATCCCCAACGTAGCACAGTTTAGTTTCACTATAGAGAATTCTTGTAATAAGCAAGTCCATGGTAGGATGTTTAGTTGTGGAAATTAAGCTCTTTAAAGGTGAAAAAAACAGAAGCATGCAAAGTAATATCCACTATTTATTTCTTCTTGTGTGGGTTTTTGAATTTAGAAATCCTTTTTTTTTTCAATCGGCAATTTGAGATATATAAAATCCCTTCTAATGGAGCACCAGGTTATAAAGTGTTGATAGATTTTCTAGCAAACGCGCTCCTCGAAAGAGACAATGTTGTCGAAAACTCTCTGAGTTCTCTCCTCCCAAGCAAGCCCCCCAACAAAAGAGCCCAAACAACAGTGATTGAAGCATCCAATTTAACCAAGAGTTAACAAGATAAAAAAAAAACCTCCTGAAAGGAGTCGGGGAAGATCCAAAGTCCAAACAATCCCCATACACGATAGGAAATGATTCCAGATGTCGGACTCAAAGGGACAATTCAATAGGAAGTGATCCATCGACTCCTATACGTCAAACTCTCAAGCACATAAAACATTTATTTGCCGTCCTCCACCCTCTATTCTTTAAGTGGTCACAAGTGAGGATTTTGTCTACCTTAGACGGAACACCACGGTTCCACATAGGTCTGATAGAGAAAAGACAGACTAGGACTAAGTTGCAAGAACTGTAAGAGGGATTTCACTTGAATTGACCTTTGTTATCCTTAGACGAGAACCAATCATCATCATCCTTGAGACGGGGATTGGGAGTGACAGAATTTAGACGATTTAACAGTCGAAAGAGATCATCCACCTGCCAATCGTTAAGCTTATGTCTAAACTTGGGGGTCCACATGGCGGTATTGGCCACCCACTCAAAACTGGGTGTTACAATTGTTTTCTTGTCTTCGGATATGAAGAATAGGCATCATCAATCCTCTATAAGCACTGATGGACCACACCATAGGTCATCCCAAAATTTAACATCATTCCCATTGCCCACCCTAAGCTTGATGTGTTTGGAAAAGTCTTCTTTGACCTTCATGATTACTTTCCTCAATCCAACACCATAGAATCCTTTAACAATGTTTGGCTCCCAGACGGATTTCTCATATTTTCTTACTATAACCATCCTCCATAAGCTCTCCCTTTCCTCCCCAAAACACCACATCCACTTCCCTAACAGCGCCTTATTATTTATTAACCTTCACAAGAGGCTTCACATTAAGACTGCCCTCCTTAGGAATCTTGTTGATGGCTGATGCTCATTAATTAGAAGTATTGGGTAATTAGACTCTTGCACGTAGAAAACTCTCTTGTGTAACTCTAGTTGTTTTTTCATAACACTATTTTTTATATATGCATACTGACTGAAGAAATGATATTGTGGTCTTGTTGGCTAGACCGCTAGAGCTGTTATAGCAATGAGGATCACTTCTTTTTACTGGAAATCCTTTATCCCATGGCCAGCTTTTAAAGGCCACTTACCTAATGTATACACTCGCTTCATGTTATCATATCACCTGATCATTATTCTCTTTCTTGAGTGCCACCTCCTTTCTCATGCGTGTACTTCCATAAATTATGCCACTCATCTGATCTCTTATAACTCATTTGTCATTTTTCTTTCTTTTCAAATAGATTCTTTACAAATCCAATGCATGTAATAAAATATATTAAACCTGTGAGATTTGATCTATTTACTGTGTTCTTCAGAGAGGCAAATACACAATGAGTTGCAGAACCCTGAATTAGAGAAAGAACTTGAGAAACGTATCAGGAGGAGGACAGATGGCTCTTGCAATAAGGACAAATATCAAGATGATGTCAGAGACAGTAGTGATAGACGATTGTCCTCCAGGGATGATCGTGCTAAGGATGAAAGACACAAGGATGGGAGGTATAGGGATAAGTACATAGAAGATGTTGATGGGGATAACAGGCACCAAGATGATAAGCATAGAAATGAGAGTTCCTCAAGAGATCATACTAGTGACAGGTCTGATACTAAGCATTTGAGGGATGAAAACAAGACTGCAAAAATCCAATCTAAGCCTCAGGACAGTGATCGTGGTGGTAGTCCACATCTCGAAGAGCGCAGTACCAGATACAAAGATAACAAGGGAAGAAAAAGATCTTCTGTTGATAATGACGATCATAGTTATATTAAATCCCGAAGTACTAAGGAGCATCGTTCTGATGTGGAAAGGAAATCATTGAGGAGCAGTAAAGTAGAGTCAGTTGCTGATACTGGAAGATCTCAATCACGCCATGCTGATGCGGAATCTAATGCGAGGAACAGACGGAGTTCCCCCAGCTCCAGTTCTCATGTTGCGAAAGATCAGTACAGGTATTTATTATGTTTTATTCTTTCACTCAAGTAGATTCTTAAGAAAATGTAGTTGAAGTTGTTCTAGAGATGATGTTTAATGTTTAAGGAATAAATCTTGTTGCGGCACACCACCATCAGTTATGGATTGGTGCCCCACGTCTATGTGCTTACTGATTGGGATCTTTTAATCACTGAATTGCTACCGGTTGGCCATTCCTCATGAATGGTTATTCCACATGTTCTTTGAGCTATATATAACTAAATTATGTCTTGCTTCTGAATTTGTCTGGATGTGTAGTTTGGGGGTTTCACCATTCTATAGGTACTCCACTAAGGTGAAGTTCAGGATGGTGCTATTTCCTTGCTTTAGTCTTTGTTTGCCCCTCTATCAAATTAATAGGTTTTCCTGTTTTTTGAGTCATGATAGTATACTTCTTTTCCACCAAATGGTTATCTGTGATATCAAATTTTAACGAGTAAATTGATTTTCTTCTGTTTTTGTGGTTATTTTTTTATCGTTATGTAACCTGAAGCTGCACCTTAGACTCAAAATTGTGTTGATGCTGCTTTATTATACATTTTGCAATATAATCCTTCTCTAGAGTTCTCTTTTTAGATATTTTTTTTCTACTACCTGTCATATTTATAGATGGATTAGATCCTGAATAGATTGACTTAGAAGAATTAAGCAAGACCTTAATATGATATTGAGTTGTTCAGCATGCATGAGTTGTTTCAAATTTTCTTCTCTGTCCAAGGGTCACCATAATCATATGGAAATCAACTATGTTCAAGAGCAATTTTCAACTGAATTTCAAAACTAATTTTGTTCTTAATGCAATGTGGGAGCTTCATGGATTTTTTGTGAACATTGGGTATTATTTGAAATATTATAAATGGAAACTTGAAATTCCCAAGTAGTTGTGTGTGTAATTGGAAAATTCTTAGATCTTTACTACCTTGGGTGAACCTCAATATTGAATCCAATAACCCTTGTATGTATCATCTTCTTCCTGTTTCCAGGCATCCAAAACAAACAGAATCAAAGTACAAGGACACTGTTTCAGAAGAAAGAGTTCAGCGCGATGCACCTTCTACAAAAGAACTCACTGGTATTTCTGGAGCACCGGAGCGAGCTTCCGAGTCTCAGTCTGTGGTGAAACCCATCCAAAAGGATGGTAACCATTTAGGCGAGTTATCAGCTGAAAGGTCTCCAAGGTCAGATGACCCTGCCTCGCCCATGCAGTTGATGGATAAATCACCTTCATCGTCATATATGGACCGCAGATACTCAAGCAGAACAAGTGTGAGGCATAGTCTTAATGTTGAAGAAATGGGACGGAGGAGCAGTGGTTCCAAGGATGCAAGATATTATTCGGCTAATGAAGACAGAGTAAGTCGGGAGTCGCCTTTGGAGAAGCCTCCAGTAGATGAGTTTTCTCAAGCAGATGGAGACACTGTATCTGTTTCATCATCTTTTAATAGACCTAGTAACTCATCTCCTCTTCTTCCTTCGCCTCCTCCTTTCAGAGTTGGGTTTGACCTCCCTTCAGTTTTCGGCTCGTCGGGAGAAGATAGTAAAGGTAAGTCTACTAACCGTTACAAGAGGAGTGGTGATCCCAATGTCGGAAGAGGACAGGGAAATGCTTGGAAGGGTTTCCCAAATTGGCATTCACCGCTACCAAATGGCTTCATTCCTTTCCAACACGGGGCTCCTCCTGGAGGTTTTCATGCTGTGATGCAGCAGTTTCCTGTTCCACCTCTGTTTGGTGTTAGACCTTCAATGGAGTTAAACCACACTGGTGTTCCTTACCATATCCCTAATGCTGACAGGTTTTCCAGCCACGGACCTACATTTGGGTGGCGGAATTCAGCAGATGATTTATCCTCTCCTCACTTTCATGGATGGGATGGAAGCAATGGTGTCTTCGGGGATGAATCTCACATATCTGGGAGGCTAGATGGGGACCAGAATAGACACCTGGTGAGTGGTCGGGACTGGGAGACAAGTGCAGACATGTGGAAGGGACAAAATGGTGGGTTGGAGATGCCTTCTGCAGTCCAGAAAGAGATATATCCAGTACGCACCCCAGCGGATGAAGTTTGGGCTGGGCAGTTAGGCCGACGGTCTCTGAATGTACGGAACCGACCTGGTAATCGGGCAGAAAGCATTGAGATAAATCTCTCCAGCAGTACCCCTCGGGCAAAGGACACTTCCGAAGCTCCTGCTATAACTATCCACGAGAAGACACATGAACCTTCTAAAATATCAAGTGATGATGATCCTCCTTTTTTCAATGTTTATCTTTCTCAGCTTGACATTTCAGCAGATCTTACCCGTCCAGAATTGTATAAACTGTGCATGAGCTCATTGGATAAGAAACAGAACACAACCATCAATGCAGATGTTACCAAGCATGTACACGTGGAGGTAGAAAATTATAGGCAAAATTTATATTCTCTCTCTCTCTCTCTCTCTCTCGCTCTCATCAATGATATTAATCTTCCTTTTTCTGTGACAGGAGGGTGCAGAAACTGGAGCGACGATTTTCAATTCCACTTGGAGGGCTTCACCTTTCCCCACAATTAAGGAATCTGTTTTTCAGGTACATTCATGTTAGAAGTTGAACATGCTAAATTAGAGAACTATAAAGATTATCAATTTATATCAACCAAATAAAAGAAAGGAGATCAATTTATATACTTAGCATCCTCTACAAAGCTGTGAAGTTGAAAATATTGTTAGTTTCATGTACTTTGGCATAGACATCTATCATGCATATCGTTGTGCCTACTGCCTTCTAATGATACGGATAGATATTATGTTCCTCGTACACAAATTTATTGCTCGGAATTGTCCTATCAATGGTCCTCCGCTCCGATAGCCCTTAAACATTGTTTTAATTAGACAATCCTAGGTTCCTGATGGTTGGTGATTAAAAGCATATATCCGAGGGACCATAAGCAATGGCCAAAGTGCATTTTGGGAATCAAACACTTTTGGGTTATGGTCGATCCAAGAGCGAGGAGAATGTTGGGTGCAATTTCCTTCCACTGAAGATAGTTAAATGAAATAGAGATATCTGTTGATGGTGGAAAATGCACATTGAGGTGTGTGGGTGTGTGTGTGTGGTGGGGGGCATACCCACCCCACCTATTCTAACCCCAATCCTTACCTCTCATCTCATTACTCTCTCCCCATCTCATGTATCTCTTTCCATCATTCTTCACCTCTTGAGGGGGGGTGTCTCATGCCTAATACACCCTACCCACACCCATATATCACCCACTATCTCTCTTTCTAAAGGAGGAGATGTTTTCTCCCACTTTCTTTCTCACTACTCGACCGCCTCTCCCCTTTCCCTCGTCTTCCTCCTTTTCCGGTGACGTAGCGCCGTCCATACGGCCGGCTTGTCGGCTTAAGGGGGCAGTTGGGACGGTTCTGTACCCTCACCAAAAAAAAAAACCTACATTTTGGCAACTTTGCTGGGATCGTCCGATATACTTTGTCATCGGATTCTTGCATGGTTGTCGAAGGATTCAACAAGGGAGAAGGTAGAGGAATGAATGTGATGGGAACCATTTTGTGGGCTGTTTTTGAAGAAATTTCATCTGGGATTTTAGTTTGGTTCTAGGGTTTTCTTTTAAAGGAAAATTTTGGATCTTGAGGTGGTGAGGCTCACAGCCCTTCCTTTTCCGGTGATGTAGCGCCGTCCGTACAGCAGGTTTGCTGGTTTAAGCGAGCGGTTGTTAGGACGATTCCGTACCCTAAAAAAAACTTACAATATTCTAATCAATGTGGATGCAGTTTGGAGGAGTGTTAGTTATGGGTACAAAGTTTGGGTATTTAGTTTTTAGTCATCGGAGCTAAATAGGAAGCTGGTTTTTTTTTTTGTAAATTGAAGATGTCAAAAAACATCTTATGATTTTGGAGAAAAAACTGATTCTCAATTCCACTTGACTGATAAAAAAATGCACATTAACAATACATTTTGTGATTCTAGTCTGGTGAAGTACTGTAATTTTAATTGTCCAGGAATACTTTCCTTTTTCTTTTTTTCCTTCCAAAAGCCAAAAACTGCCATCGATACACCTCATGCATATTAAGAATGTTTTTTAAAAAATTATGATTCCAAGTACAGTACCCATTTTGGAATCCACTTGATCAAATTCTTCACTTTATGATTTTTAACTTGTAGAGAGCCATGACCCTGTACAAGAAGCAGAGTGAAGAAATGGAAGCCATACTTCCCATCTCATCATTTCACAGGTCAGAACTAGAGAAGATGCCAGTTTCCGATGGGGAGAAACTGGAGTTGGTTCCAACTTCTAATCGGGAGAAAGTTGAAGAGCCAGTTCCAGTTTTTAATGCGGAGAAAGCAGAGGTGCTAGTTCCAATTTCTGATGAAGAAATAACAGAGGTGGCAGTTCCAACTTCAGATCAGGATAAACAAGAGGAGCTGGTTCCTGCTTATGATAAGGAGAAAGCAGAGGGATCGATTCTAACTCCTGGTCAGAAGGTGGAGGATCCCGTTCCAACTTTCGGTCAGGAGAATGCGGAGGAGCCAGTTCCAACTTTCGGTCACGAGAAACCAGGGGAGTCTGTTCCAACTATTGATCTGGAGAAACCAGGGGAGCCAGTTCCAATTTCCAATCAGGAAAAAGTGGAGGTTGTCACGACTTCCTATCAGGAGAAATTGGAAGATGCAGTTGAGGACCGCATTTTGTCTATTGAAAATGCATCATGGGGAGCCACCAATTCACCCAGTAATGATGAGGAGATGAACAGGGCTAGTGATGCCGAAGGCAATCTTTCTGCCAATAGTCCTGAGGTGCTGCACATTTTTGGCGATACTAGGTGTGGTCCCTTACTTTTTTCTGACGTTTCTTCTGAGGCATGTGAGGCTTTGATGCCAGAGTCGATTGATTCTAAGTCGGTAAATTTAAGTCGGATACATCATTCTCCTGAAAGTACACATTGAGACAATTTATTTCCTTGTGTTTTTGAAATGCTGTTCTCATTTCCATTATGTGTTCTCTTGCTTATCATGTCTTTGATGCTCATTTTCATTAACCAAGTTTTAGTTCCTCCTGCTCCTCTTTCTGTTGATTTTTGTTTCAACAAAGGAAATGAAGGAGATATGCTCTTCAGGTCCCAGGAGAAGGGATCTTTGGATCCTGCATTTTTTTATTTTTTGGATGTTATTTTCACCTGTTTTTTTTTTCTTTGAGAGAAATGTAGCAGTAGGCCGGGTTCTGCTGATTATGGCACTCAATGAGACTCTTTCGCCGAATATCAGGTATTTCTGTCCAGAAGTACCCCATTTCTTCTGAATCCTTTTTTGATTTTAATGACTAACATGCCTGTGCCTACTAGGGAATTTTGTCTGTTTGCAGTGGCGAATATGGGTGGTGTAGATTATGGGGGGTAGAAAAACGTCTTATTGTATGAAGTCTCCTGCAGTCTTGAGTTTGTAATGAGCCTAAATGGAGACCAGTATTTTCAGACTCGGGATGAGTTGGGCAGTCATTATTCCAAGCCTTTAAGAAGTGTTCCATGTTTGCGAGTTAAAAGTCGGGTCAAGAAGAGTAGATCTGGCTCAAGTTCATCCGATAGTTGGCCCAACAAGTGAATTGCACTGATAATACAAATGAGTTGGTGGGCTACGCATATGGCCTATTGCGCAGAACACAATGCAGATTACCCACAAACCCGACGGGCCACGTGGGACCGATCAGATGGCTGGTCCCACCATCCCCTCTCGGTCTCCCCCCTTGCATGTGCATCAGGTTGCATGGATATGCCATTTATTGAAGGAAAAAAAAAACTACTAAAAAATGGGTAGTAATTGTATACGGCCCAGAGCATGCTCTCTCTGCCTGTGGGCAGTCCGATCAAGAATCCAACCAAAATTGATGGCTGAACATGCTCTAGGCTTGTGGGCCATCCGATCAAGAATCCCAACGGTGCCAAAATTGATTACCTTACATGCAGGAAACGGTGGGCCCCACAGGCCCGAGAGCATTTGCTTTAGGTTGTATACAATCACTTTCCTTTTTTTAAAAAAAGGATTTTAGGGGAATACCCCCTTTGCTTTCTGACTTAAGAACCAGATCTGGTTTTCTGGGTACTTAGAATTAAGTCATCGGTTTTACAAGAAGCTTTTTAAATGGTTATTGTACCCTTTGTATCTTGACAACATCTTGCAAAGAGAGTTTTCCAAAGTACATCAAAGTTGACGCTTCATGTTTATCTTGCCCTACACAACTTTTGGTAGAAGTCTCTCTTAAGAGTTCATGGCTTTCTTATGCTAGTTTTTTTTTTTCTCCCTAACATGATAAATGATGGAATAATATTTTCCATACCAAATAGCCCACTTGGAGGGAGGTCCTGGGATCAATCCCGTGGGAGAGAGGTGGAGGGAGGTCCTGAGATCAATCCTGTGGGAGAGAGGTGAGCAGTTGTTAACTCCACCTGGGACCAATCTTGTGGGAGGGAGGTGAGCATAGTTGTTAACTTCACCTAGAACAGATACTAACCAGTGTCCCAAAATAATAATAATAATAATAATAATAATACTAGTTTTCTTTCAAATATTTTGAGCTCTTAATTTTTGAAAAATTTTTCTACAAAATAAAATATAAAAGATTTTCCACAAATGGAACTATTCTGATCTAGTCCGTATCAAGGAAAGATGCACAAAAATCCTTGTACCACCATTGATTCCCCCAGTCTCATGTTGATCCAGCAGCCATATAATTTGTAAAGCTATGGAAACCCCGAGTACGTTTACTATTTTCCTTACAAAAAACCATATGACGTCTACAAACAAGGGAGAATTCTAAGAAAATGCTAACCCAAACGCAACCTTCCAAACTCACTACCTTTACCTATTACCTTTAGAACTGTTTTGAAACCATAAAATTCTCTTTCGAAAAAATTTCTTTACTTCTGAAAAGGCTAGCAATACAGTGAGGTTGGAAAATTTTGAAATGTTTATCTAGGGCTAGCACTCATTCCGAAAAAGCCCTTAAAAAAGCAAATATCATATGGATTGTCAGATACCCATGAGCCATGAAACATATTTAAAAAAACAGAATGGTAATTACAAGAATGTCAGTAAATCTCATTAATATATTGAACTACAAGCCCGTGGAGATGTAAATGGATCTGCAGGCCTTCTAAAAGCATGCAGACTTTACTTCTGAACATGAGTAATTAGTGAAAAGGATGGGCTAAAAATTAAATAAATGGATGAATGTGTAACGAATTTACATGAAGGCCACCAGCTATAAGCTTTTGTAAGCTCGAAAGATTATCAAAACAAGTGGATACAGAAACTACAGACTCAGTAAAAAAAAAAAGAGATCCAACCGGAGGGAAGATGAGTTAGTATTCCTTGCGGAGAAACAATGGCGATCTTACGTGTGTAACCTAATTCATGAATTCCCGGCAGTTGGGAGATTTACACAAGCAGGGAACTTTGAATTCATCGCACTCATCAGGATCAAATAAGTAATCGTACCTGTCAGATGTGTATAATGAAACATTTCATTATGAGGTGAATTTGTAAATACTGGAAAAGCAAACAATTATTTTGTGACCCATTTGTATGTGTAAGAGAGAGAGAGAGAGGTAATACGTTAGCTCATCACCAGCAGAAACATTAGACTTAGCAATGAGTACAATCCGGTTCTCATCATGACTCACACTCATTATCCTTGCATAGCAGTTGGGCATGCACTGTAGCAAAAAGGATTAGATTTTTAATACCATGGTCCAGTCAACTTATATAGCACTGCATGCATGTATCAAAAACTCATGTAAAGGAAAAGAAAAATTTACAAATGAGATCTTCAGCATTACAAGGAAATTATGAGAAAGTATAAACTGAATATCAAACTACTTAAAAGGGTGGGTAACAATGAAAAGAAATAACATGAATGGTACCCAATACACGCCAACAAAAGATATTCAGTGGCATCTAGCTGCAGAAATAACTTACTGAATGGTTGATTAAGCGTGCTATGTTCCCTTTATCAGTGGCATCAACCACTACTTCTTCACTGATCTTAAACAGCTGCAATAAAAATTCACTAGACTTTAATACTCAGGATAAAAACGAAATACAAGGGCCATTTAAAAGCAGTCACCAGAAATGGATCTGTCTGAAAGCAAGTAGTCTTTGGAAATTGGAATACGATTAATTTAGAGAATAGCTTACGTTAATATTAAAAACCAGCACTTTAGACAAGACTGTATACACGGTCCACCAGCATAAGTAACCACAGCGGCAGTGGATCCCAATATATGACGACACCCACTATTTGATGATACACCTAGAGCATTTTCTATGCCAGAAATAAATCTGAATAGCGGTGTCAAGGGGTCAGTATTTTTTAATTGGCCCAGACCATTTATAAGAGATTTTCGTGGCCAGAATTCGGCCCTTTGACACCCCCAAAACCTGATTGGATAATTACGAGTATTCAGCATTGTTCTCATCATCCAAATCAAGGCAATACATGAGATGGTTATGATCAACAATCGGCCATTGCAGATCTTCTCGTCACATACAAGCAGTTGGGTTCTCCCACTTGCATTGTACCAATGATAGGCTTTCTCGTCTACCTGATAGGAACCATAGAATTGTATAAACTAGAGAAGGGAGTGAACTTGTGAATGGAGTGAACTTGTGTCCTACTCAGCTTTAAAAACCAGCATGCATAGTTTAACAGTAGCCTGTACGAGATTGCTTCAGTTGATTAAGAAGACGTGCTCAACTGCTTGCAACATAAATGGCATTTCTAATATTTCCACAAATATTCGGAGTATAGATCCTAATCTAGAAAAGGAAAATAATAGAGAAAAAGTGTTTCCTTTCCCAATATTCCCTACAACATTGCTCAAACTATTATGCTTTTCATAGTTTTTAATAACTTAATATGACTTTCTACAATTTACAATTTGCTTCTCACTTTTTCAGTAAAACTAAGTTTCAGTATAAATGCAGCCAAGTCATAGGTTGGTGCTCAAAATAAGTCTAAGTCTTCAGTTTTTCATAACACTGAGCAGAGCTTTGGTATAGGCTCGGCAGTTTAGCCTACTCAAATCTGCTAAAACCATTCAAGCCATTGAGAAAACAAACCGCTAAAAGAGATAAAAAGCCAACTCACGTAGCAGTCTTTGCCTTCTAACCGGTAGCGTGCCTCCCTCAGATCTGCAACACTACCCCTCACCTGTTCACCACGATACTCAACAACCTAGAGACAGAAATGCACATGTTGCCTTATATTAAACATTGTATTTTGTTTCTGAGGAACCCCAAACAAACAAGAGGTTCTAGGTAAAAAGAAGTTTGTGGTTAGAGATCCAGCCTGATACCATACTTAAACGAGGAAAAAAAGAAATTAAAACATAGATCACGTACGAAAATTTGCACCCATTTGGATATTGCATGCAGATGCCATGCATAAACAACTGCCTCGTGTGTGTACTGTGTATATCTGTGGGTGTGTGTGTTGGGGGGGATGGTCACTAGGGTGGGGTGGGAGGGGGGGCGGCCGTGGCTAGGGTGGGATGGAGGGGGGGTGGCAGTGATTAGGGTGGGATGGAGTGGGGTGGGGTGGGGTGGGGGGAGGGAGAATGGAAGAGAAGATCTCGACTTAATTTGTATTGTTCATTTCCTAGATTTTCTAACCCATCTTTTTTAATTTCTTTGAAGAGGAAAAAATTACCTTGTGATTGCACTTCAGTTTTTTGAATAATAAGACCAATTAAAGCTTAGTGAACCATTATCATTTCCACTAGCCGCGTGAATACACACACACACACACATACATATATATAGAGAGAGAGAGAGGTTTTATGTGCATGATAGATAGGGTTTGGGCAAAGAAAAAAACAAATGTGTGGGTCCCCTATGCGTACGACATGGCAATAACAGCCCAAACATCTTCAATCAGGTTGATTTTTTGCCAAGTTATGTGCACCAGGATTGCACGTGGATATTTCTTGTGGGACCAAACACTTGCCACATAGCACTAAACCGTGTCATGCATTTGCAAGACACCCAATATGACACACACAATATATATAAATGCTAACATCCCCGCCTATAGGAGAGGTTAGCATCGTTCTCAAATTAGAATGGACCAAAATTGCCCTCCTATCATACCATTACTGCTGATAGCAGTCAGTGAAATAGGGTTGGTCAACAAGGGAGGACAAAACTACAAACATAAGATGCAAGGAGGTCTACACCTCAATTGCCTTTCCTAACAAATTGTGAGGAATCATGGATAGAGAAATTTCTGAAATGGTGGGGAACCTGAACAATCCGAATAGCCAATTTCTAAACCAATCCATTTTTTGCCAGTCCCAAATTCCTTGATGTGGCTGAATGAACGGATACATGGTGCCAAGAACAGCAACCATCCAAACTGATGGTAGTTTAACATAATCCTGTAGAACCTTAAATATTCTCAACTTTACAAAAAGAGCCCTAAATGACTCTAAAGTTGGAAAAGGATCTGCAACACCATGAAAGGCTCTGTACAATTAAATTGGACCTCAATGGCAGAAAATAGACCTCCCAAGGCCCGAGTTTGAGCATGAGTAGAAAACCCAAAACCCAAGATCAAGACCAAATGGGCCTCCGACGGCCTGGGTTTTGGGCACGAAGAAGAGAGTCAACAAATCCGAATTTAAAGCTAAAATGCGTCATACACCCACCAAAATGAATCTGTCCATAAATAAGTGGTAAACCCACCAAATGGGTCGACCTGCCAACATTAAAGTCTTTAACAGGTTTAAAACCACTAATAAGAGTAGGATCTACAAGATCTTCATCTCAAGAGTCTATATATAAGATTCATAAGCCAAAATTAGAAGGGATCAAGAAATCAAGAGATCAAGGGGAGGAAGGGATCAAAAGGAATCAAGAGATCAACACATCAAGACACGAGAGAAACAAAATAAGAGACAAGGATTCAAGAAAAGAAGAAGAGATCAAAGAAAGCAAATCAATGACCCAAAGCTCTCCAAAGCGGAAAAAGCCAAAGCAAGTCTTCCAAAGAGAAAAAGCATCTCCCTAGCCAATAACGCGCTAAGCACCGAAAGAAGGAGAAATCTACTACAACTTCCAAAGAAGATCAAGCCAAAGCCCGGTCTTTGCCAGAAAGAAAAGAGTAATTCATAGCTTTTTGAGAACAAGGAATACGCATATCGGCCCCTTGTTCTCTTTATCAAATTTTTTTAATCCTTGACACTTTGATTGTTAATCGGAGGATTCATTGAGAGTGTACCATTTTTTAAATATAAATTGTTATTTGTTCATCATTATTTAGTCCGCAAAATTGTGTCGACAAATCCCTCTTTTTCAAACTTGACCAGCAAGGCAGTAACACCCACCACACCATGGTAGTGGCAACATCACGCAGATAACATGACAAACTGAAAATTCTAGACATCAACTTGCCAAAAAAAAAGCATAAAAAGTGAATCTAACAATAAGCTCAATCTGATCCATTTGTGAATTAGGTTGGTTTGGCCATCAGTCTCAAGGACAATTTGATCTTCAATTACTAGCTTAATATTTAGTATTTTGCTAGAAGAACAACACAGGGTAAGGTTTCAATGGGAGAGGGAGAGAGAGAGAGAGAGAGTGGCTCCTCTTTTATGAACCTCATCCCAAATTCCAAGTGATTTTCCAAGAAAGAGGGTGATACAAATTACTTGACATTTATCAGTAATTACTTACATACCCTTTAAATGAGAGAGTTTAAAGGATATTTAATGAAATGTGGAGACAATACTAACCTCCTCCTAAAGGCAGGGAGGTCAGCATTTTCTATATATATAGAAAATACTAACCTCCTCTTAAAAGTAGAGATTACTTACATACCCTTTAAATCACCACTAGTTCAACTCAAACTATGCGAATACAACCGGAAGATCCCATCTGCGTCTATCGTCATATGGTAGATTGTCTCATCTAGAGATCTAGCTCGGTGAGGAGAGAGAGAGTTGGGCGAGGAGAGAGATAAAGAGAAAACTAGGGAGGCCGGAGGGAGAGAGAAAACCAGGGGGAGAGAGAATATGGGAGAGAGAGATGGGCGCGCGGGAAGAGAGAAACCAAGGAGGGAGGGAGGGCAGGGAGGGAGAAACGTGTTTAGACATTAGAGTATTAGGGTATTTTTGGGAATTATAAAATACCTTTAATAAATGGTTTTCTAATTATAGCCATTGTTTGAGATCTAACGGTATAATCAACCTAGCTGACTAGTCACCTCCTCTATATAAGGATGGATAATATACTAATATGTACTTGACGCATAGGCAAAGTTTCATGCCTTTCGAGGACACCTAAAGAATGTTTGGGCGCAGGTCCCCTTGGGAGCCACATCACAAGAAATTACCTGATCAGGCATCTCTAGGCTGCCTATACGAACATATTTTGGACCATGGGTCACGTCATAGGCTCACACCCCATGGGGTATTGGGCCTGGTGACGTGACCCATGGTCCAAAATACGTACGAACAAACAATTGTCATTTGATAAGGTTGATTTTTTGCGATATGACACGCAACTCGCAAGGGGGACCTACACGTCAGGTTTTTTTAATGGGCTCAATTAAACCCAAAGACATGCCACGTGACCTCGAAATGAGTGGTGCATAGGTAATCTTGTCAATGAGTCAAGCACACACACACACGCATATATATATGAGTGACACATAGGCAATCTTGCCAATGCGTCGGGTACATATTACCCATCCTAATATATATATTCCTCAAGCAAAATTTCTTAACTTTAAGAATTAATAACAGAAATAGGAAATAGGAGAGGTTCTTCAAAATATATTAAAGTTTAAAGTAGTACCATTTCTCCTTCTTGAATTTTTCGACGTGCAAAGAGACCCCATCCATGTATTCCAGATCTACCAAAGCAAACCCGATCATTTTCGGTTCTCTAGAGTCATGAATAAACACCAACGAAATGAGAAAATCAAATTAGACAAGCAATAATTACTTAACAATTAACATGGAGGATGATAACTTGCCTGTAAGTGGTAAAGTCGTTTCTTGGATGTGGAAAAAGTTTTAAGATCCTCTACTTCCTATTAAAAGAAAAGGTAAGCATGTCACTTCTGGATCAACTTATCCCAGAACGCAATTCAAAGTGGATGAGAGGAAAACAAATTTCCATGTAATCTAAAAAAGACAAGAAAATTACTCTGAATGTATTCAAGCTTTCTATTGCATCTAAAGAATGATGGCGGAGCCCCATCACTCGGTGAGCTATTGCTTCTTGTCCCATCCTCTAGCAAGCACAAAGAATAGAAATGAGACAAGAGGCTCAAATTATCACAAAATTGAGAAAAATTACGCCAAAAAAATAAATGAAGAACTCGGGCATTAGGAGCAAAACGTTAGACCACTGCAAGGATAAACATGGAAAACATACAAAGGAAGCACAAGTACTTTACCAATAAAGCAGGATATTTAATTTTTCTTAAGTAACAAATATGTATATAAATTCAAGATGGATAATTTCATAACCAACAGCTCTTTTTTTAAAATTTCCAAACCAGAATGTGGAAATCTTGTAACCACCGGTACATTTTGGGGGCATCAATGAATAAACTACTCATTGGAAATGATAACTTGCATAATCTATGTGCTCAAAACTATAGTTCAAGAACTCGAAAACTCGACTTGAACTTAGGCGGGTTGAGTAACTCGGAAAACTCGACTTAGTCTAACTCGGAATATATATGTACCAATTAGGCAATTACCAATTTATTGTCATTTTATTCAAGATTGAACCACAAATAACTTGAAAAACCTGGGTTAAGAACCTAAAGTAGGTTGGTTTTGCAGTCTCAAACCTAAAAATCAGGTTTAACAAAACCCATAGTGGGTTGGCTTTGAAGCCCCCAAAAATAAGATACAAAAACAGTGTGACGTTCGAGTTTAGGTTTTAAGAGAAATGAAAAATGTTTTCAAAATACACCCTTCTGTTACTCGACCTAGTCTGGCAAGTCAAAAAACTTGACTCGATTTGACCAAGTCACCCAAGTAATTCGCTGAATAGTGTCTCCTTCGAGTTTTAAGGTGACTCGACTCGAAACTCTATTGAGTCGAGTAAATCGGCCAAGTTACTCGGGTGACTCACCGAGTTTTTGAACTATGCTCAAAACTATTAAGCCACAATAAACATATATATGAAATGAATGACATGAAATGCAATTTTTAGGGACAGGAGCGATGGTATAAGACCATTAATTAAATATATGTTGGACACATAATTACCAAAGTGGGAAGTGAAGCTCAACAAATCCATGGGTCCCACAATTCCATCAGGTCCACCTAAAAGGTTCCCAAAGGGAAAAAAATCAATCCAGCCCAATAGACCTAACCATCTAATTCATCAATTTCTATCGGTTGGTAATTCCTGCCTGACATCCAAAGACAGACCAATAGATGGGATGGTTAGGAACTTAGGATCATTTGATTGAGTTAATTTTAGGCCAAACAACTCTGCTAGGTCAGATCCTGATGAGGGTTCACCTCCTTGCTTTTCCACCACATGTATCACTAAGTATAGGTAGACCATCCTTACATTCTGCCCTTCAGGTATATTAGATATCCTCTTCAAATGATAAGCTTAAAAGGTGTAACATAATTTTGACAAGCACATATTCAGGCAAATTGTAACTGACTTTGACACGTAAAAGGTTCAGATGCAAGGTACCTTATTGTTTAATCTTTTAAATAGCCGGCACCTTGCAGCAGATAATGGCTCAACCTCATTAGTGTCTGAAGTCGAAGCCACAGGAAGTTCTGCTCTTTTAGATGAAATTAACCTTGAACCAGCCTGCTTCTTATTTTGGAGCAGGCTTTTGGTAGAGAAAACCCCTAAAGGGGTCTGTATGACTAAAACGTTATCTGGGTTTGGAGCCCTGCACCAAAAATCAATATCATGAAGACAATGCCTGGAGTAGATGGTGCACATATAATACCTCATATAAAGATATAGAGCAGGGTTCAAGATGTGCATAAACCCAATCATCCCACTAGAGGTGCTGGGGGTTTAAAAGTCACTTTAGGTGACAAACTGAAAAGACAAAATCATAACCCTTACTTGTGAAAAGCGCAATATGAAACCATTTTCGTAATCTGTCTCCCATTTTTTTCCACGCAGTGCAACTGCAAGTGAGAAAGTATAAGACAAAATGCAATCACACGATAGCAAGCAAATCAACAAAGTCAACTAAGAACATAGGGATTTCAACTGATCCAATGTCATCTGAACCTGAATGAAAGTGGTAAAAAGCAAACTCGCAAACATAAAAAAGACAAATGAGTAGTTGAATAGAACTTCAGAATTAGTTTGTGTTGAGGATTATATTTGCAGATAAGCATAACAATAATATTCTGCATAAAACAATGCAACCAAATCCAGCTGAAATGCATGTTACTCTCAATCTTCAAGTATTCATGGAGACAGTCAAAATCTCTTAAATGTACTTGAAGAAACTTTCAGTATTTATAGTTCAATTATATTGATGGTGAAGAAACAAAGAGCAGAAAGGAGACTTGTTATTATTAAAGGCATAATTGCAACATTAAATAACTTCAAATAAAATTCACTTATCCCAAAAATACTCAAAAAAAAAAAAAAGCTTTATGCCCTCAAATTTCTCGTGCAGAAACATATAGCATAAATCATAGTTTCACTCTCATTTATTAGCAAGTGAGCAATTGCAGGGCCCCGCATAGAAAGGAATACTAAGAAACATGCTGATGGGACACACATTAACTGGCAGAGAGTGAGACCTAACATTGACATGGTTTTCTTATGCAGGGTGCGCGTCCAGCACCAAACACTTCCTCATTTGGCACATGCCATGAGTGAGTCAGTGACAAGTGACAACAAACAAAAGCCTATGTCATGGACAAGAAACCTTATGCATACTGATGTCTGAGTTAATGATATAAAATAACAGTATACATAGAAGAAGAGTACTAGCCAATTTTATGGGCAATCACTAAACATACTGGGGCAAGAAATCTCCCAAAATGATATCTATATTAAAGATTGGGTATTTATCTTGAGACACTCGTCCATACGTCCCCCACCCTTCCCACTCATGACTTGTGAGGCGTGGGCAAGCAGATGGAGTACAAAGTGCTCATGGATACCATACCAGTTCAAGTGGCCTATAAGTATGTGACATGTGAATGCATGCCTTTGAATATGCAATAACCTTTATTAAAACTAAAGTGTGACCTATTTTTCAGGCACAAAACCTAAAAAGGACCCATTAAATGGGTGTACACAGTTATCGGACTACTTCCAAGCACCAGCGTGTTAGGATCCAAACTAAGAACTCGCGACCATGTCTTTTGCTTTCACAAACAACCCTTTTGATTTCATACTCTCTTCAACATCTAATATTCAATATTGACTTAATATTCAATAATCTACATAAATGGATATTACTTGCCCAAAAGTGATCTAACACAATGTTACGAAAACCGGGACCAATTAGGCCAACAATTTTTAAAGACCCTAAAATTGGGAAATAGATAAAAACTGGTGATTATCTTAAAAACCGTCATAACCAGACGGTTAAACCGCTAACCACAAGAACTGTCCGCAGGTTTGCATAACCGGTTGATTCCAGTGAGTTTCATAGACACAGCCCCAAGAGTGTTTTTGGACAGAACCCGGCTTGTGGGGCTGACATTTGTTGCTGGAAATCACTCAAGACACAATGAAAAAATAAAATAGAAATGTTCCTCAAACCCAAACAACATTTAAAATAAAAACAAACAAATAAATAAATAACACTTTTCAGTTGATATTGATCATCTAAGATGATATTAATTGATATTAATATGCAGTTTGACACTATCACCAGCAAGGTTGGCCACCATGCTATAGTTGCTGTTACAAATCTTGTGATGGACTACTATTGATCTTTCTCTATCAACTGGTGTTTGGGAAAGATGAAGAAGATGGGGTTGATGTAAGGCAATGCCACTCAATTCCCAACAAGTTTCTCCGAAGCAGTAAGCTCAGAAGAGATGGGGAGAGGAAAAGGAAAGGGGAGGGAGGAAACAAAGAAGAGAGAGAAGAGTTGTGTCTCTCACGATCTCTCTTTCTCTTCATTTATTTCCTATTTCTTTAGTTTGATAGCAAATTTAATATTTTTTCAAACACCGGTTGAACCAGGATGAACAATGCGATTGAACCAATGAATGGAAACAGGTCACTTCACCGGTTTAATCTCCGGTCCGGTTATTAAAACATTGATGTGATTGTAGAAAGTATAGAATAAATTCAAAAAAATGATATTCTCAATGATGAAATATTTACTTTAGAAAAAAGACTACATCTTCTCATGGTAAGATACGTCAAAAATTTAGATGGCCTTCAAAAATGACAGATTATGTTCCTAGAAGACACATTCTATTCTTGATAGAGTCCATTTCTCAATATAGACGGACCACTTAACCAAATCCTAAGAAGAATGAATAAAATTAGACTTTTCTTCTTTTAAAAATCATAATTGTTCCCTTTTATATCTTTCCATCCTGGTATACTTTTCAACTTAAGATATTGTACCAGAATATCAACAGATGATCAAGAATGAAACAAACAGGAAATTCAAGCACTTAAAAAAGACATCATGCAGGTGCTCTGAACTCCAAAGTCCAAACAAGTTCATTAAGCAAAGTAGTCTCAGAAATTACAGTAGTTTTACTTTTATGCCACTAATTACATGATAATTAGATAACTATTCAGTAACGTACCTCCATATTATATCCCGCCCTCGACGCGCACATTGCATGATAATAAGTGGAACACTTGCAACACTGTGTGCAGGAACCATGAATTTGCTTACAAATCACACAAATCTGAAATCCATGCAAACAAAGTACCATTAAAATTCCTCCAATTGAAGATTCATATGGATTAAAACCAAGCAGTTCAATTTCATCAGCAAACTAACAACTACAGACTATAACAAGATGAGACACAAACCGGCCAGAAAAAGGAACACAATAAAGTATATGCTGCATTCAGGTTCGTTTCTACAGAAGCACCGTCGTAAATAATATTGCATTGATTGGGAAAATGTGCTTTCTTTTCTTTTCTTGTTTGATCGGTAAGACGGCAACTATCAAGTGTATTAATAGATCAGGAAAAATGTGCTTCTCTTCAGCTTCACAAAAATCGTATTATTCAGAATTTTTCAGCAATAATTTTTTTTAAAGATTCTTCTCTTACTGAGAAAATTAGAAAACAAGTATAGATTTTGAAATATTTATTTATTTATACACCAAATTCTCATAAAATGCAGAATCTTTTCACAATTTTAAGTGATTACACTAAAAAAAATCCCCCAGGAGATACCTAAACTTCTCTTCAGTCTTCAAAAACTAAAGGCCCGTTTGGCATCACTCCCAGGAACAATTCTCTATTCCCTGAGAATAGAAACTCTTCCATTTCTATTCCCAGGAAATAGAGAATTGTTCCTTGGGAGTGATGCCAAAAGTGCCCTATAATTTCTATTGTTGTATAGAAATCCTCGGAGGTATCATCAGATTTTCTAAATAACTGGAAATATTTGTTATAGAGGCTCTAGTATATTTACTGGCTGTACAAACATCCACAACAGATATTTTACCTTCACAAAAGAAGTTGATGGAATTCTCAAGATTCCAACTGCAGGCTCCATATTTTCATCACTTGAGAAAGAAACTTCAGGCTGAAACCAAGCGCATGTGACATGAACCCACAATATCTCAGTATCAGTTGGCTTCAGAGCACCCCCTAAAGAAGAAATGTTCATATATAATATGGTCAAACAAACATCAACTGAAACCGGCAACTTATTATCAAATTAAAAATATCTCTACCTTACATAAATTCTTTACATGTAGCTAGAATCAATCCAGACATAAACATGAAATTCACTGGATAACTAAAAGGCAAAAGGCATTCCAAATTGAAACTCAAAACCATCTATGGTGGAAGGAAAGCTGAGATTGAACCCATGACTAAATGGTTGGAGCACCAAACAAAATAGTTACAGACTCAACCCCAAAATAGTTTCAGTTTCAAGGCCTAAAAAGGAAGCAGGCGACTGTTTCCCAAGACCACATAACCTATCATCCAACACCTATCAGTTTTGTACAAACCTTTATATAAAATTCATATAAGCAAAATAAACTTTAAAAACAAAGAATGGTCATGTCATGACTCATGATATTCCCCTAAAGCAAGAGAAAATACCTTTTACAGGACAAAGACAACACTCCCGCTTGACATTTGGCGTTTCACACGCTCTGCAAACCCACGATGTGAAATCCCGTACATTTCTTGCTCCATAGCATTCTTGGTGCACAGCTATTTGACATCTGGGACAAATACCAAAAAATGAATTATATCTTTCATATAATTACACCAAAATACGTATAACCGGGTACAATTTCATGGAAACAAAGAAATTTTGCTTAGGCCTCCCAAAATATACCAGCTGACTGAGCAAAAATGTCCAACAGATAGTGAAATACCTGTTGCAGATAATAATTTTGTTGTACTCCCAATCTTCAACCCATCTACAAATAGCACATCTTTCTGTTGTCCACTTAGCATAAACGGGCTCATATTTCTCTGACATAGTAAAATTACAAGCTTATGAGTTTGTTCACTGGTAAGAGCTATAACCCGGAAGGTATTTCTGCTCCAGGTGCAGCCAAGAGAAACACATCATCAAATTGTAAAGATTTTGTGTTAACATGAACAATCTAACCTTGCAAGAAAGCAAGTAACTTCTCCTTCCGTAACTTCAGAGAAGGCCGTTTAAGAAGATTCAAAGAAAAGAGGCCATGTGCATGATACTCTCCAATCTGCAGCATCTGCGAAGTTAAAAGGAAATTGTATTGGAACTATGTATCTCTGGTGTAAAGATCACAAACTGACTCTATTATCAAAAAGTTCAAGCATTTCCTGATCATTAAGAGAATCAGCTCGATAATTTATGGTGAAGAGAAAAGGATGAGCTACCATCATCATAAAACCCTCTACATAAGAGTATCCAATAGTTGCACTACACATCTCAATTTCTACATTAGCCTTCAGATAAATACTTTCAAAGATTCAGGTCTACAAAATGAATAACATACTATGATGGAAAAGACGAGAACATAAAAAGCATTTGAGATTCACATTAAAATGTTGTCAAAACCAAAGATGCTCAGGCAAGGCCATTGTTTCCTTACCTATTTACCGAGAGAATCATTTCTGGTTGAACCAAATACAGGCCCGATAGAGATGAAAGAAGATGGGTAAGAAATAGGAGCAGATTCCACCGGCCGGGAGAAGTGACGGGTAATCGCTTACTTCCGGTTCGGAGGGAGACGAATGAAGGACTCATGAAGGTTTGAGTTTCTAGTTTTTAATTTGGGTATAAATTTGTTGTTGCAACATCTTAGGGGGCATTTGGCATCATTCTTGAAGAACTATTTTCCTTTTCATTTCCAGAAACGTGTTTGGTATCACTAGTTTCCAGAGCATTTCGTAAGAATGTTCCATTTTCATTTCCAGAAACGCATTTGGTATCACTAGGACTGATACGAAACGCCCCCTTAATATCTTGAAGCCCAATGTAATGTAACACAGTTTCCAACAAGAGGGGAAAAAACGTTTTGAAATCAGTAACCAAATTTTCTTTTTGATAAAGCTAGAGAACTGGGTTCTAGAGGTGTGTGTGTCCACTGCATTTATTATCAGCTCAGTTCATTTAGTCTCTAATTAAGTGCAGAACAAATAAAACGCAAGCATAGCCTAACAACTACACATAGTAATAGGTTGATATTTTATGCTCCAATTCTCGCCAAAAACACAAAAAGTCGAAACTAAAGCAAAGGGCAGATCAAAATATGTAATCTAAATCCAAAATATATAGTAGGAAGTTAGGATTTTATGTCCACAATGCCCACTGAGAAGATACTATTCAAGGTAAGGGAAATCCAATTTTTAACAAGAAGATTACAAAATGTTGCCAACCATATATTGGATACATTCAATTTGTTATAAGATTTAAATGAGATGAATCAAATTTTCATGGATTATGATCATCAGTTACCAATCCAAGAAGCACTTCATTCTAATAACAAGAAACTTATCTAAACAGGTTGATGTGCAGAATTAAGACAAGAGAATCTACTAATATGGTCAAAATGACAAGATTCACTTGATAATTGATATACAAACCCATTGTTCCAGTGGTAGCATTGAGCCTTTCACTTTAACACTAATCTTCCAATTTTTTGCCTTGGAGCCTGTATGCCGCTCCCATTCACTAAGTCTCTGCTTCTCTGCTCCACATGAACCACACTTGCACACAACTCTGGAAAAAAAAAACGAAAGTAAGTAAATGAAATCCTTCTCATAAATCAAAATTTAAAGGAGTTGAATGTACTTTGCTTAGTAGAGCAAGCAAAGGGCTCGTTTGGTTTCAATTATCATAAGCACTTATTTGGGACTTAATCGCTTATGTCCTGACAATAGCATTTGGTTCGATTCATCAATCATCATAAGCAATTATGTATTAACCAATTAAAAAAATAACCGGTGATTCCATAATCTTGCAAGGAGGTGATTCTTGGGAAGCATGAACGCTTATGCACCTTGAAGATTGTACAAATTATTGTAAGTAAAATTTGCACTCAATAAAGCCTACAATATCCATTAAGCTTGAGAGAGATATTCATCAAAATATATATATTTTTTTAATGATCAAAATAATTTTTAAAATATGACCAAATAATTTCTTATCGATAGAGTCTCAACCAAAAATGATTACAACTATCAGCGCTTATTGACAACAATGCTTATTCATGACATCGCTTATCAGCATAATCACTTATGACTACAATAATCCCAACAAACGGACTCTGATAATCAATTGTCAGGATTTCCCCGAACCAAAAATAGATCCAAGCAAGACCGATAATTAGCCAAGACTTCCAATTTGATTTGAAATCTAAAAAGGGGTTCTTTTTGTTCTCTTTGTTTCAATAAGCATGAAAGAGAAAGAGAAGGGAAAAAATCAAGTCATGTCATCTAAGACTCAAAGAAGTCCTTCCTAAGTTGCGTATTTCACTTGGATACAACCATGCCAAGCAGAAATAAAGGGATTTATAGTTAACTAAACAAGTCGATCACCTAAGAAATATATGTGGTGCATAAAAACCATATTGATTCATGTAATAATTCCCAACTTCAATACAAATACTCACCATTTATATCCAAAAATTAATTGCATACCTCATTTTATAAATTCCTTATTAATAACCAGTGTTTTAAAAGGTGTGTGAGGCTCACCTCGAGGCAAGGCTTAAGGAAAATACCTTGAGGCTTAAATCTCATAAGGCTCATGCCTCAAAGTGTGAAACTCACATGAGGAACACGCCTCACCCCTTGAGGCTTGTTTCATGTCTATAGTGTATACCTTATACATTAACTAAAATTAGGGTTCTAGTCTTATAACTGAGACTTTAATGTTGCATTTTCTTTTAAATTTGTTATTTATTTCAATTAATAACAAATAACATTTTATTTATTGTAGATAGGAAAATGGAAAACAGACCATAGAGTCCTCTTCCAAACTGACCACCCAATTGCAAATTGACATGTGGCAATAAAACTTTTATTTTATTTTTACCTTATTTCTTTTTCCCAATGTGTTGAAATTTGATTGGAGTGATCAACTTAGAAGAAGACTTTGAGGTCATCTAATCAGAACTCTTTTAGATAATACATTGAAAATGATGATGATGATATTGATTTCATCTAACGCTTAATATATTATGTTTAACATATTTAGACTTTTAAAATCATTTGAGTCTAATTCACACTAATTTTCCTATTAGATTGGCAAAATTTTGGAGCCACTGGCCTACAATGTAGTTTATGATTTCTTTGCAAATTTTTACTAAAATTCTAAATATGCCACATGAATTGAAGATTGAACATCATCTTCAATATGTATATGAACAAATAAAGAAATTTAAATTTCAGCATTTGTTTACCCTTCTATTTATTATTTTGATAGTTAAATAATTTATAAAATATTTTTATGTGTACGCGGCTACGCGCACGCCTACACGCACACACACACATGTACGCGAATATAAATATATATATATATATGCATACATCTCTCTCTCTCTCTCTCTCTCTCTCTCTCTCTCTCTCTCTCTCTATATATATATATATATACACACTAAATCTTTCATTAACTTTTAAAAAAATTTATAATTTCTCTTATATTTTATTTATTTGTTAAAGTAAGAGAGAGTGAGGCTTTCTTGTAAGGCTTAAGCCTCATGCCTTGAGGCTTACGCCTCACGCATCTTGAGATCCTAAAGTCTCGCCACATGCCTTCCCATTTTAAAACATTGTTAATAACTATGGTTTTTAATCAAACAGAATGGTGGAACAAGATTAGTGTTGCCAATCCCAAGCATTTGGGATAAAGCATTGATAGCAATGATGATCATTATAAGAGTTATGCCCTAAAAATGAATTGCTAAACTTCAGGGGAACTGTTTGTACTCCAAGAATCTAACATAGCACATTGTGCAGGCCTTATGTGACCAAACTCCATCTTAAAAACTTCTCTGAATTGGTTTACGGTAGAGCTTCATGGAAAAATGAAGATAGAAGTATAGAACAACTTGTTCCCAGTTTATTGACCCTTGCACATTGCAAAGACCAATTATTATCTTAGAAAAGTATACGCTTTAGACAGATGTCCTCAACAAGTGATGAAGTGAAGATTGCTGGAACACACATATTGACATACGATGGGGCCAATAAAAAATAATTGTTATTAACTGTTACAAGCACTAGTATTTTAACGATAATGCTAAAAAAATCATTCTGTTCATATATCATAGTTTAATACTATCTAGTGATCACAAGGGACTTTCTGTAAAAAGACAAAAAGAAGAAAGGAAGGAATTCAAGCTCAATGACGAAAGGCAACGGACAGTTATTACAATTCTTTCATTTGTAAAAGAAACACAACCCATATATTTATGAAATGTTTGATACATACAAGTGAAGACTCGGAAAATATGTCCCTTCCATGCCAGTGCACACAACAGTTATATTGTCAGGCAGCGACAGTTGCTCATTGTTTTTGTTAGACCTGTTTCAAACATTGTAGCATCATAAATTATAAAATGAAGGAAAACATCGAATTTCAGTCTAGAATGCCATGTGCAACTGTTGGCACAAGAGTAGCAAAGGGAGGAGAAAAACAGCTAGAATTGACGTACTTGACTTTCGTTTGCCCCCTTTCTGAATCCGATAATTCAAAATTAAACTTTGCTTTGCAATCCGGACAGTAATAATCAGTGTCCTCCAGATCCTATAAAACATGAATAGCTTAGTAGGTAAAAAGCCTCCAACGGCCCACCTTCCCTCCAACCTAATGCTCTAAGGGATGATAAACATGTAGAAGGAAAAAGCAACCATGAGCAGACCTTAAAGTGGTTGCTGGAAATTTTGTCACATTCCGCATGCACCCAAACTTTACAACCATCACAACGCACCTAATTCAGTGGAAAGTTCAAACAACAAATTTGTAAATAATAAGTCAATCATTTCTGTCCATAAGAATCATAACCCTTGTTCGGAATATAGATTCTCACCCAACTCCCACCATCTGAGTGATGCCAAATCTTCTTGCATATGCCACAATATTGTTTTGATTTTAATAACTGTAACAACAATGCATGCAATCACAAACTCAGCACATGTACGACTTCAATGACCATGCCAGCACACAATAAGTTATATTAAATACTACCCGAAGATAAGACATGTAATACGAACCCTAGCACAATGTTTACATAAAAATTGAGCTTTAGGAGGTGAACCCTTTGTTTTCTTCATAGTTTTCAATGGAAGGCTCAAGCCACAGCCGTCACAGGGCCGTATGTCCTTCTTCTCAAATTCATCCTGCACGAGAAACCAAAATGGATGAACTCCTATAGTTGAACAAACCAAATTTATTGTACCTTTTCAAAAAATAATTTATGTTTGATTTGAAAGTTGAAGACGTAAATCTATAGATGAAGGATAATCACTAGGACATGCCCAGGGCTCTAGATGAATATATAAATACATCCACAGCAGTATTGTGGCATAGAAAAATAAAGCAAAAAGTGATCTATACAGTGTGCTCATATATTTCTGCACTGACCCAGAAATTAGAGAAAATAGAAGAAGACTGGGTTCTGAAGCAACTTGCCTCGATCTGAGACTGACATTCCGGATCCTGATTTGAATCAGTAGCCTCTTGGATCCCTCTAGGAATGGATTCATGACAAGTCAGCTGGCCATCCCCTGCATTCACTTCCCCCATCAGCACCTCTGTATAACCATGCTCTACTAAAAATGCCTCCTCTATTGCCATCCGAAAATCGCTGGGCTTGCTCTTGTGCAACTGGGTCTGCCCCTGGAATCTAAACAAGCAAAATTTTGCCATAACCCACCTCAAAAGGGGCTCTCTTACTGGAAATTTAATTGCTATTTAAAATAAAACTAACAAGTACGCACCTATCTATGTAATCTATGAAAGGAAAAATCATCCCATGTTTCAGCCATGCATAGTCCTGCGCATCACAATTTATGTAGAATAAGAAATAAATGAACAGAATCAAAGGTAGAAATAAAAGAAGTTAAGCCCATATTAGCAAATGAGTTTAACAGGAGAGAGAGTATTTTACCCTTCGTTTTCCATTTCCAGAGAACCCAAAAAACATTACACAAATCGCTCCAGCAACACATGAACTTAAAACCGTTTCAGGAGCTTGCAATAAAGGATCAATGACAATGGCTGGCCACGCAGGATATCTCTTTCCAGACTTCGCCCAAACTAGATCACCCAAAACAAAGTCCCCTGGCCTATAGAAACCTTTTTTCTTCTCAGCATTCTCCTTTGAAGATTTATCTATGCCCGTTAAATCAAACGACCTAGGAAACTCCTCAACTTCTGGAATTGGTAGAGACTTCTCAACTTCCATCAGTGGCTCGTGGATGGATGTAACAGTACTCAGCGAACTAGAATGCCTTCTAATGTCGAAGTTCTTAAAACCTGAGTAACCCAGTTCTTCTTCTTCTCCAAACTGTTGATAGAATTGTGGACTTCGATAGCTGAATTTTTCGTCCTTGTTCTGTTTTTTGATTATCTGATTACTAAGTTTTGGGTTCCTACAGCTGAAGTTCTCCTTCTTACGGATTGCAATTTCAGAGTCGAAACATGATTCCTGGGCACTAGGTTTGGATTTCTCTTTCTTCCATGGATCAAGAACCGAATCGTTGAAACGAGATGGGAGTACCTGAACGCGTCCTCGAGATGTTTTCACAAGTGGAGGACGAACTACTTCTGAAGGATGATTCTTCCCTTTCAAACCATCACGGCTCTGTGATTTCGACTGCACTTCACCAGGGCTGTAAGAGACTTCGGTGCACCATGAAGCCGCGACACTGCTGAAACCTTCACCATTCTCACCGAATATCTGGCGTAATCCATAGCCGCTCAACGGAATTCTGCCAGCCGCGACCTCACCAAGCAAGTCGAGTGGATAATATCCATTCGTCTTCCGTTTCTTCGGAATCTTCAAACCCTCTTCGCCTTCGCAGCCATGCTCTTCAACCTTGCACCGCTTGAGTTTCGGCATTGTCAATTTCATATTTCGTTTGATAATCATCCTCTCTAAAACAATTCCTCTTTCGATTCCCAAATAGAACACGGGCTCCACAAAAACCCTAAAAGTCAAAAAATTAAATCAAAACCAGGCGAAATTCCGCTTTTGTCGATTTCGTTTTCCGTTCGCTAATCGTCCTCTCTGGTAATGAAAACGCATAATTTCTCTGTCAAAACCAATGGAAACACCCGATAAACCCTAAATTTTTCATGAAAACGAATTGGATAACATCGAAATTCAATAGATATTAACAGAGAACTTTCTCCGGCGAAACGCAAGAAGATCAAAAGAGAATTACAATCTTCAAACCGGTGTAATGAGGTACAAATTTCGCGGGAAAAGCTTCAAAGATTTTAGAGAGGGAAAAAAAGGAACGGAATTTGCAGGGCCGAAATCCAGGTAGTTGAAGGATTAGGGGATCTGTTCGCGATCTCTCCAACTGCCTCTCGAGTATGAGGGAAATAGTGAAATACAAAGGATTGTTTATATTATTAAAATATTAAAAAAATAAACAGAATAAATAATAACGTGCTTTTTATAACAAAGCTTTAGCTCGATTTTTTGGCTCCAAAATTGTAATCCAAAATCGAAGAGGAAAGAAAGCGAGGGAGGCGATGAGAAGTGGTCCTGGAACGCGCGAAACGAAAATGGTAAGTGACTTCTCTGTGTTTTAGTTGCTAACTTACGCAGTTCGGGCTTAGGGTCTAATCATATGCATAGTTGTCAGTGGTTAGCTTTTGAGGATTGGAGCTCTTTGCAACTCATGGCTCCAGGGATTCAGAGAGGGCACACCCCCCACCATTGGTTTTGAGTGTAAGGAGATTAGTTCCGAATCACAGCCAATCGGTCACTGAACTCAAGGAGAGTTCAATCGCACCCATAAGTTAACAAATGTCACTGTTCACCCATATAAACTGTGATTAAAATTCATTAATCCTTAAGGTTCAATAATCTAATCTTATTTTTTTAGATGGAAAAAAATATCAATCCCAAAAGAAAAAAAATATCAACCCTAAAGTTAAAAGTTCTTAACAAGAGTTTTTTTAAAATTAATATTTTTTTTCTAAAAAATAATGTTAGATTATTGAATCTTAAGGGTTAATGAATTTTAACCACAGTTAATAGGGGTGAATATGGACAGTGTTGACCTTTGGGTGCTATTAAACTCTCCCCGAGTTTAATTACGATTAGCTTTGATTCGGTTCAAAGGAGATCGAATCACAACCAATCGCAATTGAACTCATGAAGAGTTTAATGTTACCCACAACTCAACATGTGTCCTTATAAATCTCTATTAACCATGGTTGAGATTTACTATCTCTTAAAGTTTAACAATATAACCTTAGTTTTTAAAAATTCTCTTTTAAAGAAAATTAACTCTTAAGGTTAAAATTTCTTAATCATAAGGTTAAATTTTTATAATATTTTTTTCTCTAAACTCAATGTTAGATTGTTAAACCCTAAGGATTAGAGAATCTTAACATCAGTTAATAGAGTTTAGAAGGACATATGTTGACCTGTGGGTGCGAATCGTGATTGGCTGTGATTCGAATTCAGTTCGGAGATATGGTACCACCAAGAGAATTGGAAAATAACTATATTTTATTTCATTTTACTTAAAATAGAATGATTATTGGTGGAGTGTAGGGTATTGGTCACCTACACGGTTCAAGTTGATTATGTTTGGCGAGAAACACGATTAAACAATTCTCAGTCATAGTCGTAACCGATAATTCAACTAATATAAAATAAATAAATAATTGGAACTCGGAATATTTTTTAATTCCATTGAGATCTCATTTCCAAGGTAAGGTGTATGCAACTATGGGTGTTGGGCTTCAGTCTTATAAGAGGTGTGTGTTCAGGGGCGGATCCTTGAAAATTTTAGGGGAACAAAAATTCCGATAGAGTAAATAGGGGTGTAGCTGGGAGAGGGGTGGAGCCGCAGGGAAGGGACGGGAGCTCTAGCCCCCCTTAAATTTAAGAGAAATAATATATTCCATACAAATGGACTCAAACAGACATGATGACTAGTAACCATTCAGGGCTACGCCGCCAAACCCCCATTGTTAGCCCCCCATGCATGAGAATCTTGGCCCTGCCCCTGTGTGTCAGCCTACCTTGTGTGTTTTTAAATGATTAGTGTTTAACCAAAACAAATTAGAGGTATCAATGGACCGGACTTGAGCATGGGTTTTTGTGATTTTTGAGTAGACTCGGCCGGAATAAAATAGGTTTTTGAGGCTGAATTTAGCCCGTTAACACTGGGGTTATTAATTAGTCATGATGTTGAAATTTATAATGAGCGGTCCGTTAGAAAGATGACAGGTGGTATACATTTTTTGAATCCGACCGTTGGATATTAAGTTAGGTCCATTTGAGACATGTGTCAAATAAATCAGTCCGATTTGACATGTTTAGACAGTCCAATTAGACCCCTAGTTTGCAGCATTAACCCCATAAGGTTCACTATACCCTACCTATGATATAGAAAATGACTGATCTTCCCTTCTTCAATTGCATGCTCTATAAATATCCAATCAACCTAATTGTTTGCCATGTCTCTCAAGCAACCAATCTTGATATCCAACGGTCACATTCCAAAACAACTTTCCACATGTCACATTATTAAGGACAGCTCATTACAAGCTTCATGGCTCATTAGAATGCTACTATATATCTATACAATCTATTTTTTATAATATTATTTATATTAATATACAATAATATTTTAAACTTTTCTTTATTATAGATTATAATAATTTTTAGTTTAAAATAAACAAGTTCAAGAGACAATAATGACAAAAAAAAAAAGGTTAAGAAGTTAAAAATATAAACTCTAATCTAACTCTCTATTTTTTGAACTAAAGGATTACTGTGAAATCTTATTTTCGAGTATGAATGTGTTAATTGTTTGTAATTTATAGTATTATAATTTATTAATAAACACTTTTATCAGAATTATGAAAAATTAAATAAAATAATCTCATAAATCAAGCTTGAGCCAATTCGAGTTCAGCTCGACTTGAATAAAGTTCGAGCCTCGAACAGAGCTCAAGCTTGATCAAGCTTATTCAAGCAAATCTCAAACCGAACTTGAGCATGTTCAAGCCAAACTAAAACTTGTCCAAGCTCAGCTCAACTCGCTCGAATACACCCCTAATTAACACCACTACATGCAGCTTGTGTCGCCTTTGAATATAAAGTAAGTTGTTTTTTGGATAGACTTCTACTAATTTTAGCTCTACAAAAATAACTAGTTATAAAAAATAATTGTCTTTGTTATATGTCCTTTTTCTTGTATAAGTTTTTTTTTTTTGGGTTCAAAAGATATATTCATTAATTGAATAAAAGAGGAAACAGTCCTCGGTAAGGTACACGATATTGCTTGTGACCCATCCCAACCAATATTACTATCATAGGAAAACACATCCACGACCCTGAGCTACCGAATACTCCTGTCCAAACCTTCATGGGCCACATCATGAGCATCCGAATTGGCCTCTCTTTGAACAAAATAGAACAACACTCTACTAATAAGTTCTATAATTTGTTTAATATCATCCATCAATATACCGATTTCCCAATGGGGTAGAGTACCCCTGCCATTGAGGAACTCGATAGATTCTTTTGAATCTGATTCTCTTAACACTTGATTCCACCCTCTAGCAATGGCTGATTGCATCCCCAATCGAATAGCTTCCACCTCAGCTACTCTACTACTACTGTTCCTTAACGGCCTGCTGGTTCTAAGGAGAGTCTCCCCCTTATAATCTCTAGCAACCAGTCCTACTCCCGCTGCCACGCCCGAAGTTAAAGCAGCCCCATCCACATTTATTTTAATCTATCCCCTATCCAGAGCCACCCAAATCTTACTCATCCCCTCCCTCTCCTGACTACTTTGATGTTTTGGATTCAACCACTTCTCTATACACCCTTCCAATTTTTGAATAACCCCATATGGGTCAGGCACCACACCCCTAAAGACAACTTCATTCTGAAGCTTCCAAATATGCCACAAAGTAAAACAAAGCCGAGTAGCTAGCATACTTTTCTCGTAAACTGAGGGTGTTGCACCCACTTAGCCCACCATTGCTTGAAGGAGATATTCAAATCCTGAGGAATCTGTAACTCTAGGCTGGACCCAAACCAAATACTTCGTGAGCACGGACATGATAGAAATAGGTGAGAAATAGTTTCAAGGTGACTTTTGCATAAAGGACACACCTCCTCAACCGGGATCTTCTTTTGTTGCAGGTTCATGACCACGGCTACCCCAGTATGACGTAGTCTCCACATAAAAACCTTCAGCTTGGGAGGCACCAACAGTTTCCAGATTTTACTCCAAAAATGCTCTACTGATCCATCACTAGCACTAGACAATGCCCTTTCTTTATTGACAAGATGTTTGGCCACATAGGTGGCCGAACTAACTTTAAAAATGCCTGATTTTGTAAAAAGCCGAACAATTCGATCCGGCATGGCCAAAGAGCTTATAGGAAGGCTGCAAATCTCCTCAACTGAAGTGCGAGTCACCAATCTCACTATTTGAGCTTGTTCCCATCTATGAGTCTCACTATTTATCAGTCCGATACCCAAACATTAGCAATCGATACTCCCGGAAGAGGGGTGGGTTTAAACTGAGGATGCTTAGGTAACCAAGGACCAAGACTAGCCTGAACATGCTCACCTGAGCCAATTTGCCACCTATACCCCTTAGCCACCACTGTCCTTCCAGCTAAGAGGCTACACCACGTCTACGAAGGGTGAGACCCCACTTTTGCCTCCATAAACGAGGTCCTCAAAAAGTATTTAGATTTAAAAATCTTGGCCCATAAGGAATGAGGTTGAGTTAGTATCCTCATCCTTGTTTGGCAAGAAGACCCAAGTTAAAGGCTTAGAGATTACGAAACCCCAAACCTCCTTCCGCTTTAGCTTTATAAAGAGTACTCCACCCAATCCAATGAATTTTTCTTTCTTGCTCGGTATTCCACCAAAATCTGGCTGTAGCCGAATTGAGTTATTGAAGCAATCTTAAGGGAAGCTTGAAGCAACACACAGCTTACACGGGAATTGCTTGAGCAATAGTTTAAATCAAAATGCCTCTACCCGCTTGGGTCAACAGCTTCCCTTTCCACCCTTGTAACCGCATCAAAACTCTTTGCTTTAATTTTTCAAAAATCCTCTGTTTTGAACCGCTGAAATCTAGAGGTATTAACCAAATATTTATGTGGTGCTGAAAAATTTTGACTATTGAATACCCCTACTATAATCCTGCGAAAACGACGAGGAGTATTAGCACTAAATAAAAAACCAGATTTTTTTTTCCTGATTTACCTTTTGCCCTGAGGCAAGCTCGTATTTTTGGAGAATTTGTGTCAAGTGTTCTGACTTCACCGTACTAGCTTGAAGAAACACCATGCAGTCGTCCGCGAAGAATAAATGAGAAATGATGGGAGCACTCCGAGCCACCTGGATACCCCTCAGCCTTTTCCAATCCACCGCTTGGTGCAAGACTTGAGACAACGCTTCCGCCACAATGAGGAAAAGATAAGGGGACAGCGGATCCCCTTGTCTTACCCCCTAGATGAAATAATAGTACCATGAGTTTCTCCATTTATTAGAACTGCATACTCCACTGTCGATATACGTACACTGTTGAATCCAATTAACTCATTGATTACAAAACCTCATTCTTTCCATCATAGTCACCAGAAAAGACCATTCCACTCTATCATAGGCATGACTCATATCGAACTTAACCGTCACCATTCTTTGAGATCCTCTAATAGTCTTTTTGAGGAAATGAGCAATTCCATGCACTATAAGGATATTGTCTGCTCTTTGTCTACCCCGAATAAAGGCCGATTGCACCGGATCTATAAGCTCCCCCAAACAATCCTGCAATCGAGAAGCTAAAATTTTTGTAATCACCTTATAACTTGTATTGCACAAGCTAATAGGTCTGAACTAATTTATCTCTTATGGGTGATGAACCTTAGGGATTAACACAATGTGTGAGAAATTGAAACTCTTAAGAAGACTCCCTGTTTCGAAGAAGCTGATTATTGCCCTGCTAAAATCCTGGCCGATAATATCCCAATGGTGTTGGTAAAAGCTAGCCGACATTCCATCTGGCCCGGAGCCTTCAAAGGACCTAAATCAAAAACCACACTTTTTATCTCTCCCATGGAAACCTCCCTACATAATGTAGCATTCATCGACTCAGTCACGCTTCGCCTCACTGTAGAGGTGACCTCTTCAATGCCTTCTTGATTAGAAGATTTAAATAGATCAGCAAAATGATTATTCACCAAATATGCTATTTCCCTTCCGACGAAACCCAAGCCCCTGAATCATTTTTTAAAGCTAAAATCCAATTCCTTTGTCTTCGTTGGATAGCCGAGATGTGAAAAAACTTTGTGTTTCGATCACCCAATCTGAGCCAGTTGGCTCTCGACTTTTGACGCCAATGAGCCTCTTCTTGGGCATAGGTATTATCCAAATCACAAGTCAAATGTTGTTGGAGAGTTTTATTGGTTCTACCTTGCTCTGATCTTTGCATATTAGCAATCTGTGCAATCAAAGTGACAAAAGAACTTTCGTATAAGTTAGAAGTATATAAAAGTGACAAAAAAGTTGACTTGTAAGAAAATTTGAGCTAAAGTATCCTTCGTGAAAAGTCATCGGTCATCACACGCTTGTATTGACAAGATCCAATCACAGCCAATTGTGATTGAACTCAGAGATAGTTCAATCACACCCATAGGCCAAAACGTGTCCCCTTTTAATCCATATTAACTGTGGTTAAGATTCACTAACCTTTGGGATTCAATAATATAATATTGATTTTAGATAAAATATTAACAACACGGGTTAAATTTTTTTACCCAAATTTAACATGTTTTCCCTAAAAACCAAAGTTATATTATTTAACCACAAGGGTTAATGAATCTTAACCATGATTAATACATATTAAAACGGACACGTGTTGGCTTGTGGGGCGATTGAACACTCCCCAAGTTTAATCACAATTGGGTGTGATCCGATCTCCGTGTTGATTTACACATTGGGCAATGCTAGCATCAATTTCTTTGAAACTCATTTATGGGGAAAATACGTGTTATTGTCTTCCATTAAGAGAAAGACGCGTGTATTCAACTAACATTCTCTCTCCAAACAAAAAATAGTGAGTCTTAAAAGAAAGTGATGCTAGCATTATCCTTTACATGTTTCATAGAAAATGATTAAAAATAATTTCCCACATATGCAAATCAAATGTATTTTTTCTCTCAAAATGACTTTTAAGAATCTATTTAGGAGCAACTTCCCTACAAAATTCTTTATAGGAAAAAGTGATTCTCAGGGAAGTTTGTGCAATCCTACACCTTTTTCTTTACTAATATAAAGAGGATGAAGGGTGGGACACCCTTTGTTACCAAATGTATAATAATAATAATAATTATTATTATTATTATTAGTTTCTACTAAATGAAATTCAATATATCTTATGTTTAACAATATGAATCATCTTTCAACATTTATTTTTAGCATATCTTGTGAATCACCTCTCTCCCATCGAACGCAATATTAGCAACAAACTAATCGAACTCAATATTAGCAACAAACTAAAACTTTTACAGTGTCCGATTTAAAAATACTCTTAAATTGGTAAAGTACCTTTTCTCGTGTGCTAAATGTGAGAAATGCGTTGTTTGAGAGTTAGGGAGATGAGGAGAGAGCTAAAAGCTTTAAGTTGTGACTTGCGAGAGAGAGATAGAGGGAGACGAAGATAGAGATCATGAAGGGTGGGAGGTGTAAGCTTGCAGGGTTAATGGGTTAGGGTTATTAGAGATAGCATTAGAGATACAATAAAGTTGCGTAAATAAGGTGAGATGAGATAAACTGTATTGAGATACACTGTATTTCATCTCAAGGTAAATTTGAATTTTAATGAGATTATGATCAATTACTTTTATTTGACAAGGATTAGATTTGATAGAGTTTTTATCTTGAGATGATGTAACATCTTTATGAACCTTATTGAAGTCTCTTTGTAATCATTTAAGTTTCTCAATAAATCAGTTTCTCTTCAAAATATTATATCTCATCTCACCTTATTACACCACTTTATTGTATCTCTAATAAGGGTTAGGGGCGAAGCCATGATTTTATTGTAGGGGGACACACAATGGTTGATTGAAAATATTTATAACTATTGATGAATTTGTGGATAATAATTAGACAAGTACAAAATATTTTGGGTCATTCCAAGGGGATGGGTTTCAGGCGTATCCCTAGTAAAAAAAAATAATGACTAAGTTTGTGGGTCATTTCATCTATATTATATCTTCTACGGGTACTGTTTCTCATGACTGTTGTCTCGTTAAATGCCACATGGCTATGCTTAAATAATTTATAATACAGTATAAAAATATATTTTGTTTTTAATTACCGAATAGCCTTCGGATCTAGGAAGTACGGATACTTCAAATAGGGGTTCGTACCCGTATCCGATACGTATCGGATATGGATATGCCTCCGATACGTATCGGATATGATACATACGGGATATGGTTGAAACGTATCCTGTTAATTAAAAATAAATTTTTTATTTCGGATACGGCTCCAATACGGCATGGATACGCCAGGATATGTCCGGGCTACGCCGGGATACGTCCGGGATATGGCCGTTCATATTTTTTTTTTAAAAAAATTATTTTTTTATTTTTATTTAATTTTTTTTCAGAGACCCGTGGGTGTGACCCTATCTCTTTTGTTTTTGCATGGACATGGTCTTCTTTATATTTTGCTTAGTGGATGACAGGATGACTTTATTTTTTGCTTAGTAGATGATGAGATGACCCTATTTCTTTTGCTTTTGCATGGACATGGACTTTTTTATATATAAACAGAATTGAACCAATGGGTATTTTGTAATTATAATACAAAATATAGTATTATTATTATTATTTATAAAAAAATTATAGACGTATCCTGGCCGTACCCATATCCAATTTTTTTAGATTTTCCGTATCACCGTATCCGTATCATATCGTATCCATATCCGTATCCGTATCCGTATCCGTGCTTCCTAGCTTCGGATATTTTGACCTAAATGCTACCGAGTAGAAGGTCCTAAAACGGTTATCAATCTCTTAAGTAGGCTTAAGAGTTAGGGCTGTAGGGAAGACTTTCACCAGGCCCTTCAATTGTTTCTTAATTACCAAATATTCTTGTTAACTCGTATAATTTTTAAGTTAAAGAAACACAAACAGAATACCCTTATGGGAAAACACAATCTATTCTTCAAATTTATTTTGAAGTTCTCTTCTTCCCGCGTCTTTAAATAGCCAATTTTCACACTTCAGTTCTTCGAATTCTCACTTCAACGAAAAGAAATGAGGAAACGAATCCGAAGAGACAAGTCTATTTGCTGCTGTAATTCTCCTCAACCGAGTTTTCTCATTCCACACTCAAATTTCTGCTGGTAATCACTCCATCTCTCTCTAGAAAATTTTCCGCAGGTAACCGAGAAGCATTCTGAAAGAAATTAAAATTTACTTGAAATTCATGTCGCATCTGATCAGTGGTGTTTCTGATTGATGCATGACAAGAGTAACGGAAACCCACCGGAATGTTGGTCCTCTTGAACTTGTTCAAGAATGACGATTAGATCTTGAACTACAGCTTCTTTCGATTTTATAATACATCGTAAATCACTGGAGATTTTTGAGATCTATAGTGTTTTGTTCAAAATCTTTTTCGTCTATTGATCCGAGTTTCCAAAACTAAATTCGAACTAGATCCGAGATAAGCTTTTTATGGTGAAACGAAATCATTTTTCTGTTCGAGTTTTATTCTACAACAGTTTAATTACTTCATTCATGCTCGGAAAATGTCTTCAGGAAAGAACTCCGTCGTCTACCGATCTAGAATTCTAGTTATTAGTTTCTACTAGTAGATCGATTTCAAAAACATGACATCCAGAAATATTTGCAGCAACAAGTTCCTTGTGTACAGATCTGAAATTCCAGCTTTATCTGCAGCCTGTAGATCGAATTAAAAGTTTGATTTTATTCCTTACTTGTTTCTGCAATAGAGCCTAATAGTTTTAGCTGATATGAACATGTTTACGAAAAATTCACATCTGGATCGAACATTTGAGCTCGTTATGGTGAATAAGAGATGTTTGACTCGATCATCTGGTAGAACTGAATTTCAGAAATCCGGAAGTATTCGATGAGTATTCACTTCGTCTGTGCTTTTGACAATTTTCGAATTTAAAATATGGATACATTTTACTCAAGAAATCTCACGAGCAACCTTTACCGGCGAGTGTTCGGCGTAGAGATGAGCTTTCCGGTACAAATTTTAAAAGATTGATCAAGTTTTTGCCGGAGTTTTCGTTCAGTTGAAATCAAAATTAAGAGAAGTGTCATCGAATTGCAGTATCCGAAATTCGTGAAAGATTCAACAAACCGTTTGAGATAGACGTCCGTGATTATTTCATTTTAATTGCATTGTTTTATATTAATTCATATGTAAATTTGTATATCTTCACATAAAAAGGTACGAAGCCGATGTATGGACGGAAATCGCCAAGTATTTGGACGGGAAATCTCTTGTGATGCTCGGGGCAACAAACCGATGGTTTCACCGCATCATCATGGAAGAGAGTGTATGGAAGTTTGCGTGTTTGCGAGATCTTCAAGTCCCTGAACCTCAACACGTGGCCTTCAAGTGGATCAATATTTACGCTTCAGCTTTTGGTAATAATCAAAGATGGGTGCAAATCCTCTCCAGTGATAACCGGATGTGGCACATCCAGTTATCACCCCTAGAGGTCGCCACGTGTCTCCTTTGACACCCCTTAACCGTGGGTAAGGTTCACCCACCCCTAGGGTTCACCCACCTATTTTTGGTTTTTTTAAAAAAATATTAATTCTATTTTTAAAATTAAAAAACTGTTTTTAAAGTTTTTTTAATATTAAAAAAAAAATTAATTTTAAAAATAGAATTAATATTTTAAAAAAAAAAAACCAAAAATAGGTGGGTGAACCCTAGGGATGGGTGAACCTTACCCACGGTTAAAGGGTGTCAAAGGAGACACGTGGCGACCTCTAGGGGTGATAACCGGATGTGTCACATCCGGTTATCATTGGAGATGATTTGGCACCATAATGAAATCGTTTTGTGCATGCCATGTCGCGTTAGCGCAGTCTATATAATATTGTCATCAATGATAAGATGCTGTAAGGGGCTACCAAACTTATGGTATACCTCTCTGCTGCACCGTCCGATCAAGACCGTACTAATAGTATACTCTTTCGCTATCAGATGGGAGTCACTCTTACAAGTTCCGTCAGCAAGAGAAACACATCGGTAGGGTTTGCTTTTGTAATTCCTGACACCTTGAGTTTAAAATTAAAAATAAAGTTATTTTTTGATTTAATTAATCACTATTTTATTTGTTGTTGAACGAGTTAGATTGGATGAGAATCGGCGCCTTTTTCTTTGACTCGCCGGTGGCGTTCCTGACAGAGAAGCTGTGCTTTCCCGCGAAAATCCCGCAAGGAAATACTACAAAGAAAATGTTGCAGGCCACTGGTTCTTGCTTCTTAAACAACATTAAAACTGGAATTTGGATAGCCGGTAATTATCTTATAAATTGACTCATATGTCCTCACTTTATCTTTTGGATGGTGCAATAGTTGAGAGAGGAAGAAGAGACATCATGGTCAATTAGTAATATTTGTACTGATTAAGTATTTCAATCCGACTGGTGTATTTAGATCTGCAGCTTGTTCGATGTCCTGTCTGCAACCTCAACACTTGCGATGGTAAGTGCTTTACAAGCAAATTTTACCAATTATGATCCATAAGATATAAGAGACGTGATCCTCTACGTTATTACCGGACTGAGGGGGATTCCGGTCATGCCCCTTACGTCGCCACTTGTCCCTTTTGACACTCCTTAACTGTGGTTAAGATTCACCCACTCTAATATTTTTTTGTTTTGTTTTTGGGGACTTTCGGTTTTTTTTTTGTTGTCAAAACTTCTTAGTATTATAACGGAAGAAGATCTGGTACATAATCCCATTCATAGGAGTTAGAATTTTCATTTACAGACTTATAAGAAAAAAGACTTAAATTTAAAGCAATCTGCGCTTAGGTGGTTTTTTTTTTTAATATTGATTATTTTTTTAACCCTAAGTAATATTCATTAACTCTTAAGGTTAATTTTTTAAATATTTTTTCCTAGAAAACAAGGATAGCTAGGTGAATCTTAGGGGTGAGTGAATCTTAACCATAATTAAGGGGTCAAAAGGGACACATGGCAACCTCAGGAGTATAATCTGACTCCCCGAGTCCGGTTATAAACGTAGAAAACTACTACTTAAGATATAAATACTACTAATTGTGGACCCGCCAACGGATTTGTCCCAATGAATGTAAGAAGTTGTTTTATACTGCAGGGACAATGCAGACGTTAGATGCAAGGCACATAGAGCTTTTTTTAAACGAAGGATACAAGAACGGGAGCTGGGAGTACAAAGACATAGGATCCCAGGAAATCAAGAAGCACACAGATGGGGCAACTGGAGGAATTTTTGACATTAGACACCTCAAGGACCCTTGTACCTCTGGTAAACCTCTTTATAACCAACATCATACCTAAACATGCCATTCTTCAACCAACAAAAATGAATTTTCACCATATGCCATTAATTGTTCAATTTAAATAGATGCTTGAAATCATGCCTCTCGGCTAGGATTCATAGTCATTGAACCGAAGCCCCTAATCGGTAATGTCTTATAAGGACCCTGTTATGATTGTGCTTTGTATTCTGGTTTGATTGTTAGTTTGTTTAGGATATATAATAATATAACTATGTTTTAGTGTATTTTCCCCTGTGAAAACAGAAAGGAGATAGAAATTAGTGAAAAGATTTCTCTTGGCCAACAACCTAAGACGTGTTTTGATTTTCTTTTATTGCTTTAATTTTCTACACCCCTATTTATAAAAATGTGATGGGGCTAACATTTTATTAGAGTGTCACGTCAAATGAGATTCGCTAAATATAAAGAGAAATATTTATTTTTCATAAATTATGCCATATTTTAGCTTGATTTTTTAAATTAATTGGCAGAAATCTTCGATCTCAAATCATGGATAGGGAAAGCCGATGACTGGCAACCCAAGGCCCGGATAACTCTCCATGCAGTCGCCGTCAACACCAATTTACAGCAAAATGAAGGTAGACAACTCCTCTCCTAGAGTAGAGCTTGTACAGGATAATAATCTGCATATAATTTAGCTGCCCGATTCACATGCCCATCAATCCAGACCATCCATTGAAAGGGTCATGCCAGGGCCATACCCCAAAATCATATAGATCCATACCATCCAATTTATCATTATTATTATTATTATTTTCTGGCCAAACTTATTTACTAGTATGGATGGTTAGATGGAAATTTGCAACACTGTTACTACCAAAGTTGATTTTGTTATGATATCCTTATGTTTTACTTATATGACAGCAGGCCTTCATGTCAAATACCACGCAATGAGAGCTGGAGCAGATGGTGAAGTTGTTTCCATTAGAATCTCTCAGCAGCTTCTGTAATTCTGCTGAAATTCCAATAATCCTAGAAAAATTAAAAAATGCACCTCTTAAGACAAAATGAGAATGTTCATTCAAGATATCTGTTTGAGATGCCTCCTTCACCAAATAAAATGATTTGGTATACTTTCCATCATTTATCTACCCTCTCCAATCTACGACTTCAACAGTTGAGAATAATCATAAATACAGTACCGGAAAGATTGTAGGATGGATTTTGATTTTAGAATCATACCGTACTTGATCGATTATAGAGGGTCCCATGGTCCCAACAAGGTGTTCAAGCTTGGTTGACCAATTTATAAACGAGTTAAACCGAGCTTGAACTTTTAACGAACACAATTAAATATAATTAATTTCAAAAAAACTTATAATATGTAATTAATTTTAAAAATAATCCGTTAATTGAAGTATTTAAATAGTATATTTACATATCTTATTAATTTTTTTCATATATATATATATATATATATTATTTTTTAAAATATATTTTTATATATTTGAACGAGCAGAGCTTTTATCGAGCCAAGAACAAAGGTATTAAAACTTGGCTAGTTTAATAAACGAGCTTCAAATTAGTGTTCAAGATTGTTTGCTAAGCCAACCGAGCTGAGCTCTGACAGCTCGTGCCCACTCCCAGCCCATTATGTGCAACATATTTATGTATTTTCCTCTCTAACAACAAATCTAGAAGAATTAAAATCAGAGAAAAAAGAAATCCTCAAAGAGAAACAGGTCAATTTCAGTTTCCATTGTGATCCGGATCATCTCAACCTGAAACTGAATTTCATTAACCTTCTATTCCGACGTAATGAGCTCCCTAACTTCCTTAAAGAGTTTCAAAGAAACTATACATGGATCAGAGCAGGTTTGTGGACCAACTAATGTTCTGGGTTTGTGGACCTAAGATCCTGCTAAGAGTGGGCTGGGCTTTGAATACCAATTGGACTGACCATGCTATATCCATCAATACATAGAGCCACAGAAAGGAAAAATCTTTCTTTAATTTTATTTATTTTTGGTTAAGAAGAACACATAACTGTTCGTATAGTCAAAAGCCCTCCATGGAGGATTGAGTGGTCTATTACTCTTGATCATGAATGTGAAGGAAAACACCCTATGATTAGAAAATCCTCACATGCTAATATTATGGTGCAAACACACATAATCATGTCTTGCACTATTGATCTCAAAATATATTAATATGTACATATAATAATGTGCCTGTGTTTGTCCCAGTGGTAGTGCATCTCTCTCATCTCTCTTTGGGGAGGAGTGACTTGTGTTCGAGTCCTGTGTGACCGTTGAGCACCCAACCTTGAGTTTTTGTAGACCCCTGACATAGATAAATGATATAACTGATTACCAAAAAGAAAAAGTATATATAATTCGTTTTACAAATTACATTGTAAGCACCCTATTTTTACACCCCTCATTTAACCATGGTTAACAAGTTTAATCATAGTTTGCTCCACCTAACCCTAGGACAACCCTTAGATCAAGCCCAAGCCCTAGCTTAAAGTGTAAAACCTAGGTTGTGCTCCACGGGCTCAAAGCCCGTTTACAAACTCCAAGCCAAAAAAAAAAGAAAACCAAGTCCAAGGCTTGTTGTGGGCCCGAACATGGGCCCATGATCTTCTAAGGCCCATTAGGATGGGACCCACCTTTTCAAAATTCAAATTTGGGCGCCATCTCTAAGTAGAAAGGGGGACATTGCCCTCAGCCCGTACATGGGGGTTTAGGGCCCAAAAGAGAGAAACAAAAAAAAAAGAAAAGAAAAACAAAAAAAAAAAAAAAAAAAAGATCCCTATTCATCTTCTCCAGCAGAGTTGACCTCGGGCAGCCCCCTGCTGCTGCTCCAGCCCCTCTCCAGCTGCCCCCTTGCTCCAGGTCTATCACGCCTTCCTTAATACCCGAAACACCCCCAAGCTCTACCCCTAATCCTATAAATCCCCCTTCCATCTCCAAGCTTCGTCCAAGCAAAAAACTCCCATAGCTAACCCCTGTTAGATCTCAGTCAAGACCAAGACCTTGCTTCCCAGCTCCAACCCTCCACCTGGTAGACTCTAGAACACGTCAGAGCATCCCCTAGTGCTGCCCCAACTTCCCTTAATCCCTAGTTGCACCACTACCGGTCACCACCTAAAACCACCACTGTAGATTCCAAGAAAAACCCCATATCCAAGCTCTGTAGATTTCTGGATAGCTTAAATCCTAGCACTTTCAGCCTTGCTCACACACCAGGGAATCACTTAGGTAGTTTACAAGCTGTCCTAGACCCTGCCTTAGTCCCCACCACTGTTGCTTCACCCATCGTCCAACACTTGCAGACGTATCAAGAAGGTAGGGACCTGACCCTACTCATTTTTATTTTTTTCCTTTGTTTAAGCAATGTAAACCCCTGGTCATCTTCCAGGGGTCTATTTTATCTTCATTTTACTTGTTTTTTTTGTTTTTTGTTTTTTGTTTTTTGCTGTTTTGTTCAGTAAGAACCCAAGGACAGTGGTCCCCTTTCTCACAGTAGATATAGGGGACCCTTGAGGGTGTTTGGCTTAATCCTCAGGCCTTTAGCATGTTTAGTTTAGGCCCTTGATCATCCGGGGGACCCTCAGGCAATGAGGGATCCCCTGGGATTTGGTATGGTGCAAGTCCATGAGGGCAATACTGATTTTTGCAAAGAAAAAAAAGTAGTGGCAGTAGTGAAACTAATGCCATTACTGAACGCTGTTCGAGTTTAGTTAACCACAGTTAGTTAACCCCTGGTCCAAATCCAGGGGGATGGTTGTGATCCTCAGTCCCCCCCCTAACTCCCATAAAAATTTCAGGGCTTAACTCAAGCTTTAACTATGGTTAATGCTCTTGGATCTGCAAACTGCACTTAATGGTGGTTACTGCCACCTATTATTTCTTGTAGACAGTGCTTTTAGGCATGTTCTAAGCCCATCTTAGTTCACCACAGTCCACTCCAAGGCCCACCAAGGGGTCCGTGGCCACCTTGACTATCCCCTGGACACTCAATGACCAAGCACCACAGCCCCCATGAAAGTTTTTCAAAAGAAATTTCAAAAAATTCCAGTTTCGGCCAGCCACCTGTAACTCGAGTTTAACCATGGTTAGAGTGGGCCCTGGTCAAAACCAGGGCCATGGTTAGACTCTCCATATATAGGGCTACCCCCCTGTAAATTTTCAGCCCTTAACTATGCCTCTAACCATGGTTAAATCGACCCCAAAGTGGGGTCGACAGTATGCATCCGTGGTGAAGTAGGCCACTTTGGGCCTCTGTGGGGCCCACACCCGACCTCCCCTTGGGCCCCACAAAGGCTCAAAATGCTCCCGGCACTTCAGACTACCCACTGGTAGTCTCGGTTTCTCATGGGTCCCTTGTTAACCATGGTTAAAAGCATGTTAACTATGGTTAAAAATGCGATTAAAAAGTTGGGTTTTTTACAATTTCTGATATTTGTGAGGGCCCAGACCGGGTAGGAGGCCAGTCTAGGCCCTGCCATGGCCCCTGGGCCCACTTTTGAGACAACCGGACTCTTAACCATGGTTAAATTCACCCATGGTTAACCCTTAACCATGGTTAAGCAGCCCATGACCAAAAAAAAATTCTGGAAAAATATCTAAAAAATCACAAATATTTCATAGATTCTAAAAATATTTTTTTTGATTTTTTTCATTGTGGTTAGGACCCTTAACCACGGTCAAAAACCCCACCCAGGTTGATTTTTAACCATGGTTAAGCGTCCCTTAACCAGGGAAAATCTGGAAAAATGATCAAAAATTCAAAAATAATCTTAGAAGCCCAAAATGTTCTTACTTGGCCATTTTACCCTGGTTAAAACCCTTAACCATGGTGACCTTCCCCCCTTAACCGCGGTTAAGCATCCTTGGCTTTTGGGAAAAGTCTGTAAAAATCCCCAAAAAAATCAGAAAAATGTAAAAAGATCAAAATGACTGACTTTGGTTTTTTTTTAACTATGGTTAGCACCCCTAACCATGGTTAATCATCTTTTTAACCACGGTTAGCAACCCTAACCCTTGGCTAAAATACCCTTAGGCCTACCGGGCCTCAACCTTGGCCTACCGGGCCTCAACCCTAGCCTCCGGGCTCACCTTTGGCCTCCGGGCCCAACCCCTTTGCACATTGACTAACCTCGGTCAAGCAAAACCCTAATCTCCGGATTAGGCCCCTAAGCCGCCCTTGGTGCACGCACACACACCCCCTCGCCTTAGCACGGGCTCATGTGCTAGAACTACGCTCGGTCTGATCTCACCCCTAAGTGAGTACGTAGGCAGCCCAACACGGGCCCGATCCTAGTTAGCTTTTACTTTCTTCCGGTCAGTATAAGTTAAATACTTTGGCATTTGGTTAATCTCGATCTTAACTTTGGCTTAAACCTAGTAAATAGGGAACCACTTTATGTGGAAGTGTCGGGGTGCCTAACCCCTTCCCCGAACTTAACCGAACCTCTTACCCCGATCTTCGATCGTGGACCAAGCCTTATCCAACATTCTCGGGGGACTTATCCCTTCTGAATTAATAAGTGGCGACTCTAAATCCCCAGTGAGTAATTTTCCGCGCTCACATACATTATATGAGCATGTCACTTGTCACTTAACTATTGGTTGATATCAACTACGTGGAGACTTGATTTTGTCATTTGTTGGGCAATATTGAGCTACAAATATAAATCCATTGAAATCTTACTTAAGGTAAATTTGCAGTTATTCATTGAGTTGGTAGATACTCCTAAGCATACTTTTAATCTAACCTTTTAAATCAAATAATTAAGGCTTATTTTATCATTTTTTTAAAGTTGCATCATCTCTAATTTAACCTTTAATTAATTGAGGCTGAAATTCGGGAGTATATTTGAGACTTGAGATTACATTTTGCAGTTGAGCCTTGAGAGCTCTTGACCACCAATGGTCAATAAGTGAGTTTTTTTTTTAATTGTATCTCGGGTTGTCCCCAACCCCCGAGGATGTGATGTGACCCCTCAACCTGCCTCACCGATAAGGAGAGTGAGAAGTCGAACCTAGAACCCTCCGCTTCATGAAGGGTGAGGCTCGGGAACCATTGGTCCACCCCCCTTAGCTTTAAATGGAGATTGAGCTGCAGCATGGCCATGTTAGCTGTGTGTAACATCTTAAATGGCGGATCCTCTCGTTTAGTCACGCCCACACACGTTGAGGCCTACTAAACACAATCCCTAAAATCACAGTCATGTCATTCAGAAGTCGGAACAAAAGGTCACAATCTCACGGGATTGGAATTAGGGTTGTCAAAAAAGCCCATATAGAAGGATACCCGGCCCTCCAAAGCCCGGCCCTACCTCAGCCCTTGGGTCGGGCAGGGCCAAAAAATTGGAAGCCCTTGTTTTGTTGGGCCGGGCTAGGGCTCCCCCTACCCGGCCCGGCCCGGCCCAACTTTATCTTAATATATAATAATAATTTTAATAACTGTACTAAAAGTCTAAAATACCCCATTAACATTTCATTAACAATTTGAAATTAGGGTTAGTTTTTGTAATTGCGTAAACTAAAACCTTATAAAATCAATCGCATATACCAAACCCTAATACATTTTACATTCTGAATCTCAGATTGAAAGACGAAAGCAGTGTTTCGCCTCTCAGCCGCTGGCCCTCTTCGACTCTTTTGCTCTTTGCTCTTCAATCTTGAAGCCTTCATCGATCATCTCTCTCTCTCATATCTTACTCTCTCAGTTTTCGGTTCTCACGGTCACATTCTCACCAATAGACGACAGAGGTCCAAGGCTCTGAGCGGCTCTTCCTTCACGGCTTCACTCCTCTACCTGTTAGTAGACTAGTAGTCTCCTCTCAAGTCTCAAACTCAAGCTAAAGCTCAAGCTCAAGTGTGGAGGCAGCCACGGTCACGGTCACGACTACATCGGCTAGGCTACCACCACCACCACTCCACTAGACCACCAGCCACCACTCGGTTTTCTCTTCCTCACGTTGCATATATATATAATCTTTTTTTTTTCAGGCTTTCAGTCCCTAATTTTTACTGATTCCCTTAGTCCCTAACCCTTAGAAAATTTTGAAACCCTTATTTTGGGAGCCCTAACCCTAGATAAATTAAGAAACCCTAATCCAAATAATTCATAGCCTAAGTCCTAACCCTTAGAAATTTCTAAAATCCTAAATTCGGAACCCTAACCCTAGAAAAATTAAGAAATCCTAACCTAAGTAGTTCATAGCCTAAGTCCTAACCCTTAGAATCTGAACTCCTAAATTCGAAACCCTAACCCTAGAAAAATTAAGAAACCCTAACCTAAGTAGTTCATAGCCTAAGTACTAACCCTTAAAAATTTCTGAAATCCTAAATTCGAAACCCTAACCCTAGAAAAATTAAGAAACCCTAATCTGTTGTGATTGTTTTAATAATAATGCTTACTATTATTCTGAAATTTTAATTCTGTAATCTGTTTTGATTGTTTTAATATTAGTGCTTATATTATTCTGATATTCTAATTCTGTAATCTGTTGTGATTGTTTTAATAATAGTGCACTATTATTCTGAAATCCTAATTCTGCAATTTGTTTTTATTTTTTTAATATTATTGCTTACTATTATTCTGAAATCCTAATTCTAAAACCCTGATTCTGTAGTTTAAATTCAATTGATAATATTTTTACTATTTTGATAATATTGCTTACTGTTTTGATAGTACTAATCAATTCTAAAACCCTGATTCTGTAGTTAAATTCGATTGATAATAGTTCTTACTGTTTTGATTATCTACTGTAATCTGATTGTCTACTTACTGGTTTAGTAATTTTGATATAGAACTGAATATTTTTGCTTAGTTTACTTTTGACTAGATTCTGTTTTTTTTTAATTATAATTTGAATTTTAATCCAAACATAGGTAAAATGTCAACTCCTGGTTCTAGTAGTAATGCGAGTTCTCCATTAGTTGAGTCATCTATAGGTATTCATCTCGAGGACCCTATCCTTGTAGAAGGGGAGAATACGACTTCAACTCGTCCCCCTCTTCATCCATCAGTACCCTCTTTCTGACAACCACAGTGCGAGGATCTTAACCCCAATAAAATGAAATCTAAAAATTCCTCACCAATTTGTGAACATTTTATTCAAAAGATAGGAAGTAAAAGATCAAAAGATGGTAAGAAAAAAGATGTACGCGTTGCTATATATAAGTTTTGTGACCAAGAATTGGACAATACTTCTAAAAATAGAATCAGACACATTACAAGACACCTAAAATCTACATGTCCGCAAAGACCAAACCTTGACCCCACACAACCACTCATGACAGATTTTAAAAGTAGTGGTCCTAAGGCTTATAAATTTGATCAAAAGGAGTGCCGAGAAGCACTTACATTAATGATTATTCAACATGAGTATCCATTCACTATAGTTTCTCACGAAAGTTTTATTTATTACAGTAACGTACTACAACCTCTATTTAAGACGGTGTCACATAACACCATCAAGTCTTATTGCATGGAAATTTATAAAAAAGGAAAAATCTAAAATGTTAACATTTTTTGAAAGTAATTTATCGAGAATTAGTCTCACATCTGATATGTAGACATCCAACCAAACATTAGGATATATGGCTATAACAGCCCATTGACTCTGATTGGAACCTTAAAAAAAGAATAATTAACTTTATTAATGTTGATCCACCCCACACAGGGTTGGCTTTAGCTGAAACTATTAAATCAAATTTAATTAAATAGAAAATTTCTGAAAAAATATTTAGTTTAGTTTTAGACAACTGTAGTATAAATGATTGTATTGTAAGAGTTATGAAAACTCATCTAACTAGAAAAAAAGTCATTCCATTAGAAGGTTAAGTTATTTCATATGCGTTGTTCTGTACATATCCTCAACCTTATTGTGCAAGATGGGTTGAGAGAAATAAGTCCGATTATTCAAAATATTTGGGGAATCAGTAAAATTTATTAAAATTTCAACATCACGTATACATAAATTCTGAGAACTAGTTAGTGAATTAAGGTTAAATATTGGTAAGGGGTTACCCCTTGATGTTTCTACGAAATGGAACTCCACCTATCTTATGCTAGAGGCTGCATTAGAATTCAGAGAAGTTTTTACTCGATTAGAAATAATAGACTCAAACTATAAATGTAATCCTTTAGAAGATGAGTGGTATCATGCAAAGATAATATGCGAGCTTTTACAAAAATTTTATGAAGCTACAAATATATTATCTGGAACTAAACACCCAACTATACATTTATTTTTGGAAGAAGTAGTTAAGATACATATTGAATTAGTGGAGAAAATAAATGGTGAAGATCATTTTCTCTGTGATATAGCTAAAACAATAAAAGTAAAATTTGATAAATATTGGGAATATTATAATCCGATTTTTGAACTTGCTATAATGTTTGATCATCGGCATAAACAATTGTATTTAGAATATGTTTTGAGAAAGTTATTTGCAAATTGTGATATAGTGAAGACACGAAATGATAAAACCCTTAAGAATCTTAAAGACTTGTACAAATAATATAATGCTAAATTTAGTACCCTTAATGCCTCGAAGTCAAGTATGAAGAATATTGTTGTAACAAGTTCAAATAGAAAAAATGATGATTTCTTGAGATTTGAAGAAGAAATGAGTCAAAGTATTGATTTAGAAGTAAGGTCAGAATTAGATTTGTATTTGGAAGAGGTAAGAGATAAATTTGACGACTTAGATATATTACTTTGGTGGAAAGTTAATTCAAAAAAATATCCAATTTTATCAATGATGACTCGTGATATTTTAGCGATTTACAGTGACAATAGTAACTTCTGAGTCTGCATTTAGCACTGGAGGAAGGGTACTTGACCAGTTTAGAAGTTGTTTAAAACCAGACACTGTAGAATCCTTAGTTTGCTGTCAAAATTGGATTCGTACAACTAAATAAAATGAGTTAGAGTCGATAAAACTGTCAAAATTAGATATATTAATGGATGATATGTATTTTTAAACATATTTTCAATTTTGTTTTATATAGTTTTATTACTCTATTTGTTTACCTATACTATCTATATTTTGTTTTATTATGCTATGTTTTGTTTTATTATGCCTGACTTATCACTGATAAGGAATTTTTTTTTTAACAAACTCTGCCATTGCTCTTTTTTTGGCAATGCCGGTCCCAAGTCCGGATAAAAGAGCAAGGAATCTATTTCCATGTTAGGTTGATAGTCGGTGTAGTAAAACAAAATTCATCATCTCAGATGACAAAAAAAATTCCGTTCTTTCTTCCGGCTTTGCTCGGCCTCGGCCCTTGAAGGGCCGGGCTAGGGCCCAATCAATCCCGGCCCTTGAAGGGCTAGGGCCTTCTTCTTATAAGGAAGGGTAGGGCTAGGGTTAACCTAGGCCCTACCACAACCCGGCCCTTTGACACCCCTAATTGGAATGGTCAAGCGCGGAATAGTTGGAGAAAGGCCCATTGGTCATGAAAGGGCCCTAATGACACTCACGCTACTTGTCCTACACTCGCAAACAATTCTTTTTGTGTACGTTTGGGTTTAATTTTTATTTATTTAAGCATTGACTAAAATATTTGATTTTTCAATAAATCTATTTGGATAATAAGTAGTTTAATTAATTTTATAAAATCACTACCATTTGAACAATTACTATCTTAAACAAGCCATAAATCAATTATTTTTTAAGTAATATATGTCCAATTTAATCATTTAAACATTTATGGCTAAAATAATCAAAACCAAATGTAAGGGGGTTGATGGCCCCTTACACACTCATGGTAAGTTTTTTTCTCAACTGAGGTGAGACTAAATCCAGGATAACACTCTAAAGCACGCAATAAAGAAAATCAAATGATTATCTTTTTCGTGAAAAGCTAGCTTAGTTGGTAAAGTCTCTTGATCGTACCAGTGACCTAAGATCGAATCCTAGTTACATGGTTTGGGGTGTTTATCGGTTGTGGATGGCTACCCCTCATCGTGTAGCCCATAGGTACGTCCATGTGGTGGCCTCCTTGACCAAAAAATATTTTTTTTAAAAAGTAGTTTGTATTATTTGACAACGATAGATTGAAAATTCTTTATTTTAGTATAAGGTTATGTTTGATAGTTTAAAAAATAGGTGAAAACATAAATAAATAAATATAAAAAAAAAGTTTCTAATACGCTTCTTATTTCTGTTTTACTCAAAAAAAAATTTCACCTCCACGTATTTTTTCTGCAACAAAACATACTCGAAACGTGCATTAAACTCGTAAGTCACCTACTCAATTAAAGAATCCATGCTCAGCCGTGGTTAAGATTCACTTGTCTATATGGTTAACCAATCTAACCTAAGTTCTTAAGATTTAAAAAAAAAAAAAAAAAAATTATCATTGCTTCCTACTAAAGTGGTTAGTTTTTTTTTTAAATTCAAGATTATATTATTTATTTAATCATAAGTATTAGTAAATCTTAACCATGGTTAATAAATGTCAAAAAAGACATGTGGTGAACTTGAAAAGAGTGCATGTACCACCCAAACAGAATGGGCATTCCCTTTGTTAAATGCCTTCTCATGCATCATGCAAAAATGGTGTCCGAGAGCAAAATTCGAACATCTACCAAAAGGATCCTTTGCCTAAAAGCATGAGTATTTGAGATAGGATCACAGTCAATTGCATATATGACTTACATTCATCGAAAGAAAAAAAAGAAAAACCAAAACTTAAATTAAAAATATTATTCAAAATTTGAATTTTACTCATTTTCTCTCGTCCAATTGACATCAGCCACACATTTGTAATCGTATTGCTTTGATTATAATTGCAATTAACTGTGATCGTGTCTCAGTACTTTCGTCCTTTTTCAATACGGCCACACGAGGCATAAGAGGGCGGTGGTCACGTTAACCGTCAACAGCATGAGTTGAACCGGAATCTGATCAAGTGGCCCAAAATAATTTACAAGCCAACGTCTCATCAATGACCATCAGTATGGGGCATTGTCCATACTATTGTTGGACTCCTCAAAAGGCAGAGTTGAAATTAATTGCAGCAATGGCCCTCTAAACTTTTGTTTCTATTACATCATTTGACATCAGATCACAGGCTCCGATTGAACTCGCTCGGGTTCAACCGCACCCATTAGCCAACACGTGTCCTCTTTAATTCTTATTAATCATGATTAAAATTCACTAATCCTAAAGATTTTTGTTTTTTGAATCACCACTAACCCTAAGATTTTTTTTTTTTTGGAATCACTATTTAATGGACCCTTAAGATTCAACAATCTAAAATGAGTCTCACCAGCTCTATTTGAAGCATCCCTTAAGCCCCCTCCTATGATTGATTCAAGGAGATGCCTCAAAAGCAGTCCGTGAGGTTATTGCGCTTGCTTTTGCGCTGTTGCCCCTTGTGTCTGAAAAAATGAAGGCCCCTACTTGATCAATTATAGAGGGTCCCATGATCCCAGCAAGGGGTGGGTGGGTATAGAGCCAAACTTTTGTGGAGCATGTCCTAGTGGTAAGTGTATCTCCCCTCATGGTGGAGGTTCGGGGATCGATCCCCAAGGGGGTGTGATGGTTGTATATCCACCCTCTTAGCCAAGCTCACATGTTAGGCACTAACCCTCTAACCCTTTAGAACAGATACTAACCCTGTAGACCAAAAAAAAAAAAAACATATTTCAAGGTGTTGAAGCATTTTTTTTTTGGTTAAAAGGTGTTTAAGCTTGGGTCGACTAATTTATAAATGAATTAAACCGAGCTTGAACTTTTAACGAACACATTTAAATATAATTAATTTCAAAAAAACTTATAATATGTAATTAATTAAAAATAATAATCCGTTAGTTGAAATATTTAAATAATATATTTACATACATTATTAATTTTTTTTCATATATATAATTAAGATTAACAATTCATATATATATATATATATATATATATATATATATATACACACATATTATTACTTTCTTAAAAATATACTCTTATATATTTAAACGAGCAAGAGCTTTTATCAATCCAAGTACAAAGGTATTAAAGCTTGGCTAGTTTAATAAACGAGCTTCAAATTAGTGTTGGAGCTTGTTTGCTAAGCCAACCGAGCTGAGCTCCGGCAGCTCGTGCCCACTCCCAGCCCATTATGTGCAACCTATTTATGTATTTTCCTCTCTAACAACAAATCTAGAAGAATTAAAATCAGAGTAAAAATAAATCCTCAAAGAGAAACAGGTCAATTTCAGTTTCCATTATGATCCGGATCATCTCAACCTGAAAATGAATTTCATTAACCTTCTCTTCCGACGTAATGAGCTCCCTAACTTCCTTAAAGAGTTTCAAGAAACTATACATGGATCAGAGCAGGTTTGTGGACCAACTTATGTTCTGGGTTTGTGGAACTAAGATCCTGCTAAGAGTGGGCTGGGCTTTGAATTCCAATTGGACTACCATGCTATATCGATCAATACATAGAGCCACATAAAGGAAAAATCTTTCTTTAATTTTATTTATTTTTGGTTAAGAAGAACACATAGACTGTTCGTAAAGTCAAAAGCCCACGATGGAGGATTGAGTGGTCTATTACTCTTGATCATGAATGTGATGGAAAACACCATATGATTAGAAAATCCTGACATGCTAATATCATGGTGCAAACACACATAATCATGTCTTGCACTATTGATCTCAAAATATATTAATATGTATATATAATTACATGCCTGTGTTTGTCTCAATGGTTCTCCCTTTAGGGAGGAGTGACTTGTGTTTGAGTCCAGGTGTGACCGTTGAGCACCCACCCTTGAGTTTTCCCCGAACCCTTGACATAGATGAATGATATAACTGATTCTCAAAAAGAACAAGTATAGATAATTCGTTTTACAAATTAGATTATATGAGCATGTCACTTAACTATTGGTTGATATCATAACTACGTGGAGACTTGATTTTGTGATCTATTGAGTAGTTTCTTTACTATTATAATGGGAGAGGCAGGCGTAGCCTGAATTTTCTGAAATTCCTAAACTACCCTTATATAAAACAAAACTTTAATTTAATGTTTTATTTTAATTCCTAAACTATCCTCATCTATCTATTTAAATAATAGAATCGCAATTAATTACGATTGAACTCAGGGAGAGTTCAATCGCACCCGCGGGTTAACACATGTCCCTTTTAACTCCTATTAACTGTGGTTAACTCCTTCCCCTCGCTCTCACGTGCATCGCACTTGCCACCCGCTAGTTCTACATAAGGTAAATTTGCATTTATTCATTGAGTTGGTAGATACTCCCAAGTATACTTTTAAATCTAACCTTTTAAATTGAATAATTAGGGCTTACTTTATCTTCTTTTTTTTAAGTCGCATCTTCTCTAATTTAACCTTTAATTAATTGAGGTTGAAATTCGGGAGTATATTTGAGACTTGAGATTACATTTTGCAGTTGAGCCTTGAGAGCTCTTGACCACCAATGGTCAATAACAGAGGTTTTTTTTTTTTTTTTGTAAGTCGGGGTGTCCCCAACACCCGAGGATGTGACGTGACCCCGCAACCTGCCTCACCGATTAGTCCATGAAAATCCGGTGGAACTAGCCCCAAAGGAGAGCGAGAAGTTGAACCTAGAACCTTTCGCTTCATGAGGCGTGAGTCTCGGGAACCATTGGCCCACCCCTTACTTTTAAATGGAGATCGAGCTGCTGCATGGCCATGTTAGCTGCGTGTAACATCTCAAATGGCGGATCATCTCGTTTAGTCGCGCCCACACATGTTGAAGCCTGATAAACACAATCACTAAAATCACAGTCATGTCATCGGAAGTCGGAACAAAAGGTCAGTCTCACGGGTTGGAATGGTCAAGCTCGGAATAGTTGGAGAAAGGGAACTAATGACATTGACGCTACACATCCTACACTCGCAGACAATTCTTTTTGTCTACGCTTGGGTTTGATTTTTATTTTATTTAAGCATTGGAAAGTGATTAAAATATTTGATTTTTCAATAAATCTATGTGGATAATAAGTAGTTTAATTAATTTTATAAAATCACTACCATTTTAACAATTATTATCTTAAACAAGTCATAAATCAATTATTTTTTAAGTAATATATGTCCAATATAATCATTTAAACATTTAGCTAAAATAATCAAAACCAAATGTTATCATATAACAAACACACAGTAAGGCCTAAGGCCTAAGATAGCTGTTAAGGTGCCATAAGGGTAGTCCAAGCAACTACTCCAAAATAATGTATATCTTAAGGGGGTTGATGGCCCCTTACACACTCATGGGAAGTTTTTTTTCGACTGAGGTGAGACTAAATCCAGGATAACACTCTAAAGCACGCATTAAATAAAATCAAATGATTATCTTTTTTGTGAAATGTTATTACGTAACTAACTAGCTAGCTTAGTTGGTAAAGTCTTTTGGCATAATCCTGGTTGGGGATGGCTACCCCTCATTGTGTGTAGCCCATAGGTCTGTCCATGTGGTGGCCTCCATTGAACCAAAAAAGTATATTTTTTAAAAAGTAGTTTGTATTATTTGACAAAGATAGATTGGAAATTCTTTATTTTGGTATAAGGTTATGTTTGATAGTTGAGAAAATAGGTGAAAACATAAATAAATAAATATATAAAAAAAAGCTTCTAATATTTTCTTAATTCTGTTTTACTCAAATTTTTTTTTCTCCTTCACATATTTTTTCTTCAACAAAACATACCCCAAATGTGCATTAAACTCGTAAGTCACCAACTCAATTAAAGAATCCATGCTCTCTTGGGAAAGCATTTAACAATGAAAGTGATAGTATGAATTGCACATTCTCAGGGACGGTACACACATACTTCCCAAGCTTGCCACATGTTTTCTTTGACTTCTATTAATTGTGGTTAAGATTCACTTGTCTATATAATTAACCAATCTAACCTTAGTTTTTAAGATCTAAAAAAAAATTACCATTGCTTCTTACTAAAGTGGTTATTTTTTTTAATATATATATTTTTAAAATTCAAGATTATATTATTTATTTAATCCTAAATATGAGTAAATCTTAACCGTGGTTAATAAATATCAAAAAAGAGATGTGGTGAGCTTGAAAAATGTGTATGCACCCAAACAGAAGCAAAATTCGAATATCTACCAAAAGAATCCGTTGCCTAAAGGGACGAGTGCTTGAGATAGGATCACAGTCAATTGCATGACTGATATTGATCGAAAGAAAAAATAGTAATCAAAATTTGAATTAAAAAATATTCAAAATTTGATTTTTACTCATTTTCTCTCATCCAATCAACATCAGCCACATATTTGCAATTTAATTGCATTGGTCTGAATATAATTGCAATTGACTGTGATCGTATTTCAGTACTTTCGTCCTTTTTCAATACGGCCACACGAGGCATAAGAGAGTGGTGGTCACGTTAACCGTCAACAGCATGAGTTGAACCGGAATCTGATCAAATGGTCCAAAATAATTTACAAGCCAACGTCTCATCAATACTATTATTGGACTCCTCCAAAGGCAGAGTCGAAATTAACTGTAGCAATGGCCCACTTAAACTTTTGTTTCTATTACATCATTTGACCTCAGATCACAGGCTCCGATTGAACTCGCCCACCGCACCCACTAGCCAACACGTGTTCTTTTTAATTCTTATTAACTATGATTAAAATTCACCAACCCTTAAGATTTTCTTTTCTTGAACCACTACTAACCCTATTTTTTTTCGTGAATCACTACTAAAATGAGTCTCACCAGCTCTGTTTGAAGCATCCCTTCAGCCCCTCCCATGATTCAAGGAATGTCATGCAATAGGAAAGTAGCAAGGAGATGCCTCGAAAGAAGTCCATGAGGCTATTGTGTTAATTTTAAACAAAAAATGATTTTTCATTCTAAAATCACCCTCTATCCGGGTTTAAGACAAAATTGATTTTTGACAAATCAATTCTAATAAAATCAATTTTTTCTTAGTGAATAAAGCGAATTCTTGAGTGCGGTTTTAAGTGATAAAATCAGGAATCCAAACACCCCAAGTGATTTCCTATGATACGATCAATTAACTGGAATCATCTGGTTTAGTTGCATTTGTTGAACAGTGAAAATTTGAAATGTATCTGGGCATCTCATTAGTAAACCCCTCCGACCAATTCATCAGATTGTGATATTATTATCCAACTTGAGAAAGAAGTCCTGTTGGAGACACAGGTTTCACGGGTAGATTTTTAAGCATTTCAATTAAATGATTATAATAAAATCAAATAAAACCGAAGTTTCATCACATATGTACACACGTACACAATGGCAATTACTTCATCAGCTGTTGGATCATGATCTGCGCGTATTTACGAAAGCAGATCGAAGATGCTGTAGTCGAAGCATAAGCCAAGCTTTTCGATTCCAAACAGAAAAAGAAGGGACACTCAAGAACTACATTTATTTTTACACATAAAAGAGTGAGCAGCAAGGATTGATCTCACAATCTAAGAAAAACATAATTTTAGCTCTGAGTTTGGCTCATACTAATACAAAAAGACTTGGGATCTTCTCCCGTTGGTACTGGTGAGGAGACTGCCAATACCAATTAAAAAGCGCCATACACCCCCCTTTTGCACTCTTACTGAGGCATGTACATACAAATCAATGCCTTGGTTGGTGTGAAGGGTGGAGGCGCCTTCCGCTTAGGTGCTGGCGGTCTCCTTGCCAGCACCAACTACCAACGGGAGATGATTCTAAGTAGTATAATAACACTCAAAAAGAAAAGAGAAGGAAATTGTGGTAATGTAACTCATCTATCCATCTCATGTACTTCAGGAGTCTCCATTATACTCTCCAAAGAAGGCTTCCACCATTGAACTTTCCCTCTCCCTTTCTCAATCTCTCCCAAAACATCTTCTAACTTCCTCCCTCCATTATCCTGCAACTGAAACATAAACCACTCCAACTCCTCCTTTGACAACACTATCTTAACCCTAAAACTACTATTCGCAGAACCATCTTCCTTAACAAAATCACTTGCCTTTTGCTCTTCTTTTTGTTGCTGCTGTTGTTTCTTCTCTTCTTGTTGGCCATGTGTACATGTCTCCATGCAATTGCCCATGATTTTGCTGTGCCGGAAAACCACCTTTCTCCCGGAGAACCACTCACAAGTTATGATCTTTGGTCCTAAAAACCAGTTTTGGGATGGATCAAAAGAGAGACAGAAAAGGGGCTAGGAATTGCGAGAGGGAGATGGGTATTTAAAGGAGTTAACAGTTCTTTTTTCTCTTCTTTAGTCTAAAGTTTAATGAGATTTTCATATATTGAAAGTGAAATAGAAAAGTACGTGTTGGATTTTAACAAGTTCTTTAATTTATTCCATGGTATATTATTGGATTTTTTGTGGACCAAATGAGGGATTCGAGGAGGAAGCATACCACATGAATGTCGTTTTCGGTTTTAAAGATTGAAAGAGACAGTTATTACTATACCCTCAACCTGTTCTTTCTCTCACATGAAACATATTAGAATTGCCCTTTGGGTTCTGCCAAATCAACTAAACCACCCTGACCTCAGTCACATACTTAACTTTTGGACTGCACTATTATAAGCTTTAACAGTTCACATAGGATTCACGGGTAGCTAAAATGACTATTGCATTCAATATTGGAAAATGTTTAACTTACCGCCATTCCTGGAATGTGCAGTCCTCATTGGTCCATGACCAGGGGCGGAGCCATATGCGGCCAAGGGGGCTGAAGCCCCCCTCTGAAATTTTGAAGAAAAAAAACACTTATAGTAGTAATAGTAACGGAACTGGGGGAGGAGGCTCTAATCCCCTTAAAATTCTGAAAAAAAATATATTTTCTTACAAACAGACACTAACAATGGTCAGTGAACTTGGCCATCAAAAATTGAAGGATAGTATCTGTTTGAGTTAGTGGGACAGGTGGATATCTCTACCATCACACCCTCTCTGCCATCCTAACTAGAGGCGCAACTTTTTGTTCAATTTCTCATGAGTCAAAGTCACATACTTTTAGGGTCCATTCTTTTGTTGAGACTTATAAAATCCAGCACTTTGCATGCTTTGTCATTTGACAATAATGCATTTTCTTTTGAGAACTAAGATGTTATGTGCCTCTCATCCCTTGGGTTGTAATTCCCATAATTTTTTTTTTGGTGTAATAATTCCCATAAACTTCAAATGTAGCAATATGTATGATTTCAAATCTCATAAAAAATAATAAAACTTGAAATCCCATGATGGTAAGAGTTTATTTTGTTAAAAATCTTGATAAAGTGACTAAATTTTCCTAACAATTATGATCACAAAATGCAAAGTGTCAAGCTTTACAAGTCTCAACAAAAGAACGACCTGAGAGAATTTCCAGCTATCAAGAAGACCAAAAGCCATGAAAAGTAAAAGAAAAAAAGGTCCCCCGTGTGTCCTTGAACTTAGGATCATTGAATAGAAGAAAAAAGCTACAGCAGCGCCAGCCCTATTCCTATGCATTCCTACACAGCCAAAAACCAACACGTGTTAAAGCAGAAACTATCTCCAATTTTCATATGGATTGCCTTAACAGCTTGCAAAAGAGTAGTAGGGCTATCACACCTCAGAAAGTTAATACAAAAGGAAAAACCCATATAGATGAACAGTCTTATGCTCCACCAGCTACACAAACTCTCTAGTTTAATATGTGGGCCAGTTCCTAGATGGATCATAACTGTTCGATCCAGATGTTAAATTGGAGGTCTTTTTGGATGGTTAAAAGTCACAATTCAAAGCCACGTTTTATAGATGAAAACGTTTTCACACATAAATTGTCAACTAAACAACATGCAAAACAATAAAAACAACCACCTACCAACGATTTAATTTAAAAGAGCAAGTTTTTTTATTAGCAGCAAACCACATTGAAATTAAAGGAGAGTTTCTTAATAGTAATAATAATAATAAAATGACAGTGAGCATTTTAATAAAATGAAGAGTGCCTTGAATTATGAAAACCACAACAGAAATTAAGTAGACTATCTTCATGAGATGACTGACTTCAATTACTTAATTTTACAATTATAATAATATACGGGTCCTTCTGTCCACACATGATTTACTAACTTCAATTTTTTAAAATTACTATCCTGATGTACGCAGTCTTTCCACATGATTTCCTAATTCTGGCTTCACTCTTCTAACTTATAATTATAATAATACATGTTTCTGATTTTTTTATATAAATCTTTATTCTATTAAGCTAATTTGAATGACTTAAAATAATTTCATTAATAATGATAAGATTATCCTAATTAAGCTAATTGGACTGATTGGTTTCTCAGTTGGGTTTCACAGGAAATCACGAATCATGGTAAAACAAGCCTCAAAATAGAGAACCATGTCTGTAATTACTACATGGTATTGCTTGGATATGTTCAAACATTTTTCCTTTTTGAAAAAAAATATTCCTTGAAATCAACTTATGTATATATATATATATATATATATTCTTTGGGGGATATCTGGAGCCTCCACTCCATGTATCTACTGACCTAGTTTGAAAAATTCAAAGCAAGCAGTTCTCCAACACAATTTTTCTTTTCATGTCCCACAGGGTTAATGTGATCTTCCTGGTGACAAGGACACAACTGTTCGTACCCTAACTATGAAAGTTCATATAAATTAGATACTAAGAAGATATTACACGGCATTTTAACAAATGGATCTTGAGTCACCCAATTTTTCGATTTTCTAGCCACTAACTTGGACAGATGGCTCACGCACAATGGTCAGGACCCACCACGTGATAGGTCCTGCCATGTAGGAGATTTATAAAATCAGCATGAACAGATGATTATTTTACATTATGATATGTAGACTTTTCTTCCTCTACTTCCAGGAATATTTCATCATCCAACAAAAATAAGAGTAAAGCAAATGGTCAAGTTTCTTTTTCAAATTGATTTTTGGTCTATGTTGTTTTCTGATGTGCAACCATTAATGTTAGGTCTTGACCCTTGTGTAACAGCCCCTTGCTTAACAGCCATGTGTTATTATTATTTTTTTCTCAAGGACAATTTGAATACTCAAACTCTAATCTTTCCATGATAATTTCTTGATTATTTTGGAAGTTCAAGCAATAGACGAATTTCTACAGAAGTGGCCAAGACAAGCCTACATTACGACGAAGGTGTTGTTTATTTGTTTGAGATCAGAGACTGTCATTAGCTTGTGTTAAGTTCATTCTATTACATATCTCTACAATGATAAAAATAATATTATCATGATGACTATAATTACCATTCTATTACATATCTCTACAATGATAAAAAAATATTATCATGGTGACTATAATTACCATTCTATTACATATCTCTACAATGATAAAAATAATATTATCATGATGACTATAATTACCATAATCATATCACGTACTTGTGTCGATTAAGTGACGTACTAGCAAAAGATAAAGATGCTTTTAAGGGAAAATCTCTCTACTAACCCTAAACAATGCCTTATTTTCCCCTACCCTTCAGCTCGCTACAATCCAAGCCAATAAACCAAACCTTGATTTCAAAACTACCCCCTTTGAATAACCATTTTGTCTGTTGCCAAAGAACTTGATCAGGAAATCTTAACCATCCAGTATTATATAGAATAAAAATAGCCACTCATCCTGAAATTTCTTTTCTTCAGATTCTGCTAGAGGTCTCCCAAAAGGAACTGTCTAAGCTTTGTGTGTGTGTGTGTGAGTGTGTGTGAGAGAGAGAGAGAGAGGGAGAGAGAGAATAGAAAGAAATGTATGAGGGAAGGCTGTAGCTCCCTGTGTTTTGTGGTGGGGGGATGGACTATTTTCTCATTGTAATCAAAGAGTAACCTGTGGCATTTTTCACTGTTTCTTTTCTTACCTTCAACCTCGCAGCATTTAAAATTGAAATTATTTCGGTTTCAGAGATCAGATGGAGAGCGATGCTCCGTCGGCAATCGATAATCCCCCAAGGTGAAAAGAGGCTAATTTCAAATTGGAAGACTTTTTGGCCATTGGATCACATAGACCGACACCTACTTTGTCTCCATTATTGAAGAACAATTGACAATTTCTCTAACTATATGGAGAAATTCGAGCACAATAGCATAGATGGGACACCCTTATTCATTGTAGATGCACTTGTGGATCTGGATCTTCCAACCATCCTACTTTTATGGTATGGTTCTACCATACTTATGGTGCACAACTTAGCAATGCAAACCATCTATCTAGTATAAAGACTTCATTATCATATATGGACGGGGATGGTCCCTCATATCATCTAATTGACTACCACCATCAGATCTAGTCCATTCTCAACCATCAAAAAGAATTTACCATGTATCAAATGGTACCATCATCCGATTCAGTTGCTGTTTTTGGCACAGGAGATCTGCCTCGTCAGGCCCATCAAATGGTATATCCATCTGGCTAATATGATCAGCGACGTTATCTCTAAGGACCCACCAAAACACCTCAGTTTCATGCATTTATTTAACATTTCATCAACTGAAACCATTCAATTCTAAATGGAAGGATAAAATATCTCCAGACTTCACCACCCAAATGATAGATCCTTTTTTTTAATCAATCCAACCATCCAACTAAATGTCTTGGGTCAAACCAGCAAGTATGTTTAGAACAGATCGCTTAATCGGTTGACTCTAGTCCATATAAATACTATTTTTGATGGACCATCAGAATCAATATAAAAATAGTTCTCATTATACAGCACTAATATAAATCAAGGTACCATGAGCTACACATAAGGAAGGCTACATAAATGCCAACTGCCAAGGTTCCAGATGGCTTCACTTGTACATAACAATGTTTTAAAAAGCGTGTGAGGCTTACGCCTCGAGGCTCGCCTCGGGACGGGGCTTAACGAAAAAGCCTTGAGGCTCAATCATGAGGCTTAAACTCCATGAGGCAAATGCCTCATTGTCTTGAAGCTTGCTTTATGTCTATGGTATACATCTCTTACATTAACTAAAATTAGGTTTCTAGCCACAACTGATACTTAAATGTTATTTTTTTAATTTCTTATTTGTTTCAACTAATTTATATAGCATTTCCTATGTGTACGAGTGTGCCCACACACACACACACACACATATATATCTCTACATATATGTGTATATATATACTATAATCTTTCATTAACTTTTTGAATTTTTTAACAAATTTTCTTCTATATTTTATTTATTTGTCAACATTAGAGAGCATGAAGCTTTCCTGTGAGGCTTACGCCTCACGCCTTCACGTTTTAAAACATTGGTACAGAATGGCGCCGTGTCACAAGATTGTAGCCGTGGAGGCCAAAACGTTCGATTTCGTCGAGGGTGACGATGATGAGAGGGTGGCGTTGAAGATTTTTGAAAGGGTAAGGGGTTTTTCTATAGAAATATGGCTAGAAAAACACGTGTGCTGGAGGTTGGAGAGATTTATTTCCGATTGTATCACCTCTCGTGACGACAAGTACCGAGTAGATCATCTTCCTTGTTCTTAGAGGAAAATCTTGGTGGAAAAAAAAACGGAATGGGAGAGGAGCTTTCAAATCTCTGTCCGTGTTCCCTCATTCTAGGGGTAGAAGAAGGTGGATTATATTTCCAGAGGGGCGTCTTCGTGATGGTTGACGTTGGGTGGCTGAAGCCATCCGCGTGCTAATGCCTAAGCAATCTTCTCATACCTCACTCCCGCCTAGCAGGGCCTCCCAGTTTGTATCCGGTCAAATCTGGTCAGCTCTGCCTCCTGGGGATTTAGTCCACATCTCGGACTCTAACCAATCGACGCTTGATCGTTGGTGAACCTGGAGCTAGTTTGTGTCTTTATCAAACCCCTTTGGTACCTGGATGGAGCTTGAAAAATTGGTTAATGACATCCTACCATGGGATGAACGTTCCACCTCATCCCTTTAAGTATTATCAAAGGCATCATTGTTGTGAAGAAGTTATCCATGGTTAGAGGGCCGAGGGCCTGGGATCCTTGGCCATTGTCGAATAGGGGAACACTTATTATAAATAGGTGGTGGCCGAGAGTGAACGCAGTTCGAAGTTCCGATATGTGTGACTGTTTTTGGCTTAATCTTCATGGCCTCCCTATTCATTTATGGAGTCCAGCCATGTTCTTGAGCATTGGTGATGCTTGTGGAGGCCTCTTAAAGATTGACCATCGCACCTCATCCCTCTCAGACCTTAGGGTAGCCCAGATCTAGGTTGTAGAAACCAAGTTGGAACTAATCCCTGGCTCCGTAAAGATTGTTGATGGTAATAAGGTGTTTATAGTCATGATCTCTGTCTCACCGGAATTTGTTCCCTCTAACTCTGGCGAACACCCTGAATCCCGATCAAGCTCCTCGAGGACTGGTGCTAATCTTAAAATTCAAAATCATATTCCTCGGGTCGTACCAATCAATGAGATCAGGTTTCCTTCAGCTACCCTGCACTTAGTCTCCCTAGAGTTGGGAAAGAGGCTAGTTCAACCTAGGCGTATGGTAAAAGGAGGTGCCTTGTCGTTGGAGCCTATCCCTCAAAAAGGAGTTGTCATGGAGGAGTGCATCAGAAGAAAAGTCAAGAGTGGATCTGTTTTGGGGAAACCTTGGCGTGTAAGGAAACGTGTTATTAATAGAAGGCTGCAACATCGGTGGGTATTTCATCGTATCAGGGCCTATTTCTTAGAAGATAAGCAAGATGAAGTTTTAAGCCCATCGGGCTTGCCCAGTGTTATCCCTTCAGTTTCCATGACTCAAGCTAATGAGGCTAGTGGGCCTGTTTGATCGAGTTCGGTTGTTTCAAACCAACGGGACTCCTTAGGCTTTGTTTGTGAGCATGGGTTGTCTTCAGATCCTTTTGGGCTCTACCCTCTAATTGAGAGATCAGGTCCCCCTAGTAAAGGCCAGCCCATCCTTCTCGAGAGTCTTCCCATTTCGGCTAGTGGTGGGTCAAGGAAGGGGAGTTCGATCGATAGGGCATCCAAATGTGAGTCGTCTGCCTCGGCTGGGTCATTTGTGATTAAGCGCATAGAGGATTCTCGGTGGTTCCAGTCCAGTTCTGGATCCGATGGCTCTGTGGGGCTTAATCCTTTAGGTTTGCTTCTAGGATCGGTGGCTAGGGCTTCGAGTGGGGATAGCATAGATTGTTGTCAAGGTCTTACAGCGCTTCCAGTGGTTTGCTAGGTGGGCCTAGGGCCTTGGATATCTTGGTAGCTCTTGATTCCGTCACCGCAAGCGCGCAGCAAAGCTCGGTAACTTCGATTTTGAAGGGGGTTGGGTCGGATTATGGCGTGGTTTGTTCTGGAGCTGATCCCCTTTAGCATTGGCATCTCTGCCGGATGTCGAGAAGTCTGTTTTGTCGAAGCCAAATGGGCCTGATTCCAGTTTGAGAGCTCTAGCTTGCTATGTAGAGGTGTCTCCGGGCCTCGTGGATGTGTTGGAGGGATTTGCCGATCTGGAGTTGGGTCATAGGGGGCAGGTCAGACAACTCTTCTGTGTGGATCTCTTCTTTTAAGGAAGGCTTAGCCAGAGCAAGCTCGCGTCTCACTCAGGATTCTCCAAGTACGCCTCTGGCGTCTACCCCTCCGCCCCCCAGTTCTTCTTTGGGGTGGATGGCCTTAGTATGCGTTGTTTTCCAGTTTGCAATTATGTTGTTTCTTCTCTGGTACTCGCTGATAGGGGTGTTCACTCCTCTAGTGGGGAAGTTGTCCCTAGGTCTTTTAATGATTGCCCACGGCAGGTGTGGGTCAATACTAATTCCCTCTCTTGCGGTCTTTCGCTGGGAGTGAAGACCCGGATTGGGTGGTGGCCAAGATGGAGAAATTCGGCAAATTACTGGGTTTGTCTTATATTGGAAGGGAGAAGGAAGTTCGGGACATTTTCTGTTCTTTAGTAAGGGAGTCGGGTAAGGCTACTGGCCAAGAGTTTGTGGCACATCCAGGGGGAGTTAAAAAGAAATTGTCGAAGGAAATGAAAAGGTTGGCTAGTGGGATTAATTACGACAACCATGGTTTGGTAGGGAGGAGATCTCGGACCAGTCGTGGGCGTGGGCAAGCAATTGGTTCTTAATGTAGTTAGACCTTTTATCCTGGAATATTTGAGGGTTAGGATCTATGGAAAACGTCATGCGGTTAAGAATCTTATTTCACAATATAGGCCAACAATAGTTTGCCTTCAGGAAACTAAAATTGCAGGTATGTCGCAGCTCATTGCTCAAGATTGTTGGGGTGCCAATCATGGTTGGCGTGCGGTCTTAACTCTAGGGCATGCAGGGGGCATCTTAATCCTTTGGGGCAAGGGTGTTGTGGAAGTTTTAAAGGAGCTCGGGGCGTATTCCCTTTTGCTCCTTTGCCATTTCATCCAGTTAGATTTCCAGTAGGTCTTTTCGAGGGTGAAGTTAGCCTTGGTTTCCAGTGGGTCATCTCATTGACCCACTAATCTTACAACCAACATACCCATCTTCATCTCATTGATCCTTCTAGAATTAGTTACCAGAATTAGAAGCTGATAAATCAACTCTTGCAAGTATTTCCAGATAGGATCAATCATAACTCACAACAGTAAAGTGCAAACTATACAAAATTATCAAGATCTTCTAAAGCTCATCATCTCAAAGCTTTAAGTACTTGTTTCCTGCTCCACTATCTCCTTGAGGCATGCATAGTAGACAAAGTCGGGGTTCAGGAATAATTCGACAAGGGTCAAGTTCGGAATAATTCGGGGAAAATAAAAAATATACCAAACAATTTGATTTAAAAAATAACAAAATAAGTAGTTTAAAAACGAATTATTCACTAAATTCGGGAATAGTTAGGGGAATTTGCAAATAATTCGAGATCCAATAATTCGCGAATAATTTGACAACCCAAAAATGCGCGAATAATTGATGAATTTTTTTAAGAACAAAAAAACGACGTTTACTAATGGTGGCATGAAGATCGGCACCAACATCATTTAAGATTTAATCCTTGAACTTTAGAGAGAGAATCTGTAACAGGATCCACGTAAGCAAAATCCAGAACCTATTGCCTAAAAGAGTTGCTAACCATGTCAACCATGCTCTAGGCACTTCTCTAGGCATGCAATGTACCTTCTTGACCATGCACTACCTTCTTAGTTCAATTGGATCTCCAATTCTTCAAGTTGGCATATCTAGACCAATTTTAGATGTTTCTTTAGAAGAATATTACTTGTGTTCACCAATTCCCACTTTCCTCTAGGACTACGCATTAAACCATAGTCTTTCCCATATCAATGAGCAAAAATATTTAGCTGCCAAAGATCGATGTACTGCTAACTTCTCTTCATATTAAGCTTACAAACCTAGGCTAACTTTTACTCAGTGCATCTACATTGTCCCGCCCGTTCGTTTGGATCAATTCATCTCTTTTGCACCTCTTGATGCCAATGACAATCTTCAAAACCTTCTTCAAAGTTCAGATTTGTTTTTTGGTGGGCAAACTAGATACCTGGGATCTCATGGTTGAGATGCAGTTTGGCAACCGAGGTACAAGCTCGAAGCTTCATGAAATGTGGTTCTGCAACCATTTACCAACTGGACCAAGAATAGCCACTATTTTCTAAAGAGCACATTTCTTTGGAACAAAAGGCACCATCCAGTTGAGAAATGGTCTCAATTGACCTTGATAAACATTGCCATTGCAGCAGTGCACATTGATTCTTAATGCAAATAATCGTAAAAGTCTATATATGGCATACATTATAAAACTTTATATAACATCTGGATGTTTCAAAACCCGGATCTGATCCAATATCAGCCACAACAGGTTGCAATCAACATCAGGGTTGTTAAATCGCAATTAAATCGTAAAATCTTTTTAGGATAGATTCGATTCGAATCGGGATTCAAATCGTAAATCATAAGATTCAATCTATTTAAAAAAAAAAATACTTAATAAATCAGAAAAACAGAATAATTCATTATTGTCCAAAAGATTTCATTCACATCTATTGATAAAAGATAGTAATGAACTACACTATACAAAATGTGAATGAACTCAATAAAGCAAACATAACTTAATATCATCAAAGACAAATCAACAAAAGTAAATTAATGGAATCATATTGTATAAGATCAAGTATCATAAGACTTGTACAATTAAAAAGACTGATAAAAGAAACTATCAAGTTCTCCCAGAGTCGAACTTTCTAACTCCATTCTCTTTCTTCTTCTTCCTCCTTTTTTTTTTTCATTTTACATCAATAGGGAAAGAAAACTCAAATAGGGGTTTTGGCATGTCTGTAATAGGGGTTTTCCCGTTTCTTTTCTCATTTAAAAAAACATAAAATACTTTTATAAAATTAAAAGAATAAAAAATATTTGTTTAAGTATCGGCCTGCAAAAGGGGTTTCGTGTTCGAATCGTGTGAATCGCATGAATCGTACGATTTGAATCGCAAATCGCAATCCGAATCCCAAATCGAATGAGATTTACTCAATTAAGATTTTCACAAACGATTTGAATCGTTTTGTTTGGGATTCGATTCAAATCGTAGGATTTGAATCGCAAATCGTAATGATTTAAGTCATTTAACAACCATGATCAACATATTCAACTCATAAGGATCCAACCATTCAATTCAATAAAGACTTGTATCATCACCAGAGATTCTATTACCATTGTGGTACTATTTACTAACTCTTTTTGAGCCACCAACCATACCTCTAATGACTGCCCAAAATCAAGGGACTAGCCAGATGTAAATACAATCTGATCGGTGTGACGCTGGGAATGGTCCATCGAAGGGTTCATCTGTAAGTTACACAGCCTCAATCAGCAGCCATTATACCACCTGAACATATGAATATATGATGGCAAACTATACCATTTACTATATGGTACAAGACTCTCATCTGGACATATCCCATGCCAAAAGGTCCAAACCGTGATATGAACAGCAAGAGACCAAAGAACATCCCAACAAAGAACTTATAGCCCAAACTTAAACATAGTGAGATACATAGTATCTGATAACTAGAAAAATAAGCCAACCAATCTTGTCAGAAGACTCGAGACCCAGATGTTCCTCATGAAGCCAGTCCTCACAAATGCAGCATTGTATACTATCATCTCTATCTGTTCTTCAGTATCTGGATCAGGATAGGGGCAACTGCACGAGCAGTAGGAATGCTACCACATCATTGCAGAAGCTAGTCGTTGCAGAAGCTAGTGTTTCATGTAACATTTAATAAACTTGTGAAAAGAAAACATGCATGATATTCCCACCTTAAATTGTTGGCAAGAAAGAGAGATCATTAACGCCTCTACAAAAATTGTCAGTACTCTCCCCTATCATTCAAGGAACAACAGAACCCAACTGTAGAGGTGGGATGGGAATACCATGAAGGTAGCACTCACAATGGAAAAGCATCACATCATAGATTTTTAAGTAAACAAGGATGAAATTATTAAGATGTCCCCACCCCTTCCACAAATGTAAGTCGATAAGGGATAATACATAGGACATTACCATCAGAGGACTACAAAAGGATATCCAACCAGAAGCTCAAAATAACTCAAGAGAGAATGAAGAACCAAATTATTGTAGAATAAGGGTAGCAGGAGAGGGGGGGGGGGGGGGGGGGGGGGACGCTCTAAAGATATGAAAGGATTTGGGACCAGATGCTATTCAAATTGAAGTGTATGCATCAGATAAACTGGTTTGCCTTGAGTCATAAATAAGATTTTCAAAACTGGGAAGCTTTAGGACATACAAAGAAGAATTGTGATTCCTATATACAAGAACATAGGAGATATCCACTATTTACCAAATTAACACAGGATAAACCTTATGAGCCACACTAGGAAAAAATGGAAGAGTATTATGGAAAAAAAAACATTAAGACAAGTATCCAGGGAGGTCTACCATTGAGGCTAAATTGTAGCTTACACAATCAATGGAGAAGCTTAGAGGGAAGAGGAAGTGTATCCATTTGATCACTATTGACTTAAGGAAAGCATATGATAGAGCTCTTAAAGAATTAGTCTAGTGGATATTGGGGAAGAAACGAGTTTCGATCAAATAAATTATACATATTCACATTATTGAGTGTAGCTGAGATGAGAATGTTGAGACTTGAGAAGGATGAGTGGAAAGACTGAGAGATAAGATTAAAAAAAATGACATCGTTAGAGAGAATTGTGATTAGCTCCGGAAGGTGATAAAAGAAAGGAGGCTCCATTGAGACATTTTGGACATGTTCAGCACTGTTAGTGATGGTACCAATGAGAATGAGTGGGTAGGAGCAAGTTGAAGGATCTAAATGGTTGAAATGAGGCCAAAAAGATGTGGATGAAGTTCCTGAGAAACGAATTGCAGACACAAGATCTAACAGAAGCTATGGACCTGGTATCAAAATTCATGTCAAGGACCCCAAATTGTTGGATGAGGAGGCACTGATGAAGATATAAAAGATTTTTGTACAAACATTACATATCAGTGTAGGTTCTTCACAAAAATAACATCGAATTTCAAACATGAAACACCAACCAAATCAAAGTTTGTGAATTACTCAATTAATGATTAAACACCAACCAAATTGTTGGATGTGGATGAAGTTCCCTAGCAATTACCATCTGGAGTACACGTTAGGTATGAGAAGATTGCCTGCCTCTGCATATAACCCCTGGTATATGTTCATTTCTTGTCTGTCAATTTCCATCCCCTCCCAAAACCAAATCATCTTCCTCTGAATCGAAACTTATAGGAAAATGTCAATGAAATCGCCGGAATATGTGATTACAAGCAAAACCTAAGCGACTATACTTATTAGTTAAAAAAAAAACTCATGATCTTCAATGATTCTCCATGAAACAACAACAATAATAATCGTCAAACAGGAAGGAAACTTACCAGCCCCTGTTCTTCAACATCCTTGAGGATCGAAACCGTCCGCTACGCCTCATCTTCAAGCACATTGGTCTTTTTTTTTTTTCCAGAACCAAAGATCTACAAGACTACAACCATTAACGTTATTTAGACAGAATCTAGTCAGATTAAATGAAACTTTCCTCAGAAATTTTATATAAACCGACTGAATCCAAAGATTGAAAACCTAACTGGATGCTTTAGAATAATAACCCGTATATCAAAGGAAGAGGAAGGACACTAATGGTTCGATGTAGGTATTAGAGCAGTGTGAGTGAGAGAGAGAGAGATTGCTTTGGTGCATATGGGTGGGCAAGGTTTCCTATTTTGGCCGCTTGGTTGGCTTTAATGGACATGTTTCCCGCCAGAAGAAGCCACAAAAACGCCTAACTCTCCTTTAACTATGGTTAAGATTTACTAATTTTTAGGATTAATATATTTAACTTAAATTTTTAAAACTAAAAAATATTAACCTCTGTGAATACTCCCAAGTATAATCCCAAATCCTAATACTTTAAATTAAATAATTAAGAGTAAAGTATAAATTTGATGTGGCTTTAAAAATGACAAAAAAACCAAACCAATTTTAATTTTGACAATTAAATATTGGATTTTGCTAGCCCCAGTTGTAAATCTTCCAAATTAGGAACTTCCATAAATAAATAAATAAAAGCAAGTGGGAGTTTTGATTTTTACTTTTTTAAACTGTTAAAATAGATCTCCACTGATTAGCCACATTCTTACGTCTATGGAAATTAGAGTAAATGCGACTAGAGCTAGCACTCATCATAATTATTTGAAATAAAAAGTTAGGATTCGGTAGGAGTGTACTGAGGAGACTAATTCAAAAGTTGGCAATCAAAAGAATTTGTGTAAGATTGAAAGTAGTTTGAGTTTATACTTGGGAGTATCGTAGAATGATTCAAAAGTTAAAGGGTAATTAAAGAATTGTGAGTGCGATTGTATTGGATAAGATCAAACTCCTCGTTACCCGGGTTACAACAGAAGCATAGTGTCACGGCCTTAGTTATTTCTCCAACATTGATCGTGCAACACTCGTGTTAGAGTCCGTCCTAGACGAGTTAGCCTTACCCTCAAGCTAGTATGAGAGAAATAGGAACACTTTATGGAAGAATACTCACACTCTTATTACTCAAGAAGGTTTAACACTTTGATGGATTGTTGGATACTTTGGATGATCACAAATGAAGGGGGTCTTCCCTTTTTATAAGACTCAAGGGATGATTCTAGCCTCTAACTCTAGAACCTTCTCACACCTCCTCTTGAGGAGTTTTCTAGAACTTCTACCACATCCTCTATAGGATTATTCTAGAATTATCTATTCCTACCACCTCCTCTCTAAGAACCTTCTAGAGAAGCTTGTACACATTTCTTCATAAGAATATACTAGAAATCCTACTAGTATATATACAAGTCTTGCTATCAAATTTTGGGGTATGACACTCTCCCCCACCTAATTTCACGACGCCCTCGTCGTGACTTATTTCCGTGCTGTCTCATTTGTTTCATCCACTTTCTCCACTTAAGGGTGTTCTATTCCCTTCCCTTCGCAGAGTGCAGAGCCGTGAACCATTTTGTACTTCTTTTGGTCCCTTGCGCCAATGAGACCATGCATGATGATTCATCTCCCAAAGAGTTGACACGGGGCATCGGTATCCCTTCCACCTTGCCTAGCAACTTCATTTCCATCTCCAAATTGAGTTGGTAGTCATCCAGCTCGACTACCAATAACTTCGCCTTCCCCATCCATGCTCCGTTGTGCAGCCTCTCTCCCTGAACCACATCATGAATAGGTTTGACTTCTATCTCGACAGCCTTGATCATCCCCGATCCCTTGGCCGTCTTCAACTCCGCTCCTTTTGTCTCTTCCCCTGAGACAAAGTCGTGTTTAGCCTCCGTGACTCTCAATGCACGCAAGGCATCCCCAGTGAGGTGCTCCTCCACGACCCTAAGCCCCTCACCCTCGGGCTTGGACGTATCCACCTCCTCCGTTGGGTTGAGAAGCTGCACTGACCCCGTGCTTAGCTCCTCATCACCTTCCTCTTCGTCCGAGTCTTCATCTGACCAATCTCCACTCAACAACTTTGCTAGTCGGGCCTTGCGCACTTCACAATCCCTAGCATTGTGAGTCTCATCACAGATGAAGCACCATAAGTTGATCATTTGTATCCTCCTTTCTGCAACAAGCTCTCTCTCGGCTTGTCGTTTTTCCATCAACTCCTTCCACTTCTTAATAGTTTCTCTCAGTTGTCATTAAGTAACGAGCATCGCACTCCTGGTGTTCGGCATCTCCCTTTTGGGTTGCTCGATTTCCCTCTCGAGTCCCGTCATGCATAAATCCAGCTCCATCGCGCGATTTCCCTTGCTCGCCACGACAAGCGCTCCACCAGCAAGTCGTGTCCCCCATGGCACCTTGAGCATCCCTGGACTCGCTCCAACTTGGCTCATCCGCTCCTAGGTTGAAAACCATAGTGCTGCCTTTCATTTCCTCAAGTAGCTCCACCACAATCCCTGAACTTGTGGCCTTCTCAATCCCACTCGTTACCACCCTCTCATAACCCGCTCTGATACCACTTGTCACGGCCTTAGTTATTTCCCCAATATTGACCGTGCAGCACTCGTGCTAGAGTCCGTCCTAGACGAGTCAGCCTTACCCTCAAGCTAGTAGGAAAGAAGTAGGAACACTTTATGGAAAAATACTCACTCTTATTACTCAAGAAGGTTTACACTTGGATGGATTGTTGGATACTTTGAATGATCACAAATAAAGGGGGTCTTCCTCTTTTATAGGACTCAAGGGATGATTCTAGCCTCAACTCTAGAACCTTCTCCCACCTCCTCTTGAAGAGTTTTCTAGAACTTCTAACACCTCCTGTATAGGATTATTTTTGAATTCTCTACTCCTACCACCTCCTCTCTAGGAACCTTCTAGAGAAGCTTTTACACATTTCTCCTTAAGAATATACTTAGAAATCCTAATATTATATATACAAGTCTTGCTATCAAAATTTGGGGTGTGACAATAGGGAGGGGATCAATATTTTTATAACCGACCGACCGTTGATCTGATTTGATTGTACCCCTTTATTATAAAAAAAAATATATAGTTATATATATATAATGGGCAACTCTTCCGATTTTTAATTGGTTTTATCAGTAATTTCTCTGGTTGAATCGACCGATTCTTTCGGTTCCCAAATTTAAGGCCAATTTTTAAAAAGCATACCAATTTTTCTGGTTTTTGGTAGGAGTGTATTCGAGTCGAGCTTGGCCTAGCTCGGCTCGACTTGAAATGGGTTTAAACTAAGCTGGGTTAAATAGCTTGGCTTAATTAGTTTATTTAAAAACATAGTTTTAATAAAAACAATAATATTTATATATATACTAATAATATTTTTTTTTTTATATAATATTCAGGTCGAGTCGAGCTTGAGCCGAATCAAACAGGTCCTAGCTCGAGCTCTACTTGAACACATTTGAAGCTTGAAAAATCAGATTGGCTTGATCGAACCAAAATTTTGAGCTTAAGCCCGGCTTGATTGAGTCAAATCGAGCCGAGCTATTGAGCTAACTTGGCTTGTGTGCACCCCTAGTTTTGGAGACCACCTGATTGACCGGTTTTCAATTTTACTGGCTCAAACAGCTAATCTGATCCAAATTTTAGAACATTGGTTTTGATCATATTCAATTGTCATTCACTCACACTCTAGCCTTATTTTTAACAAAAAAAATATTAACCCCTCTATATTTGGTTGCCGAAAAAAATATGTGAAAAGGTAGAAATGAAATAAAATTTAGACAAAACATAACTAAGAATTATATTATAAATCTAAAAATTTATTTTATTTTTCATGTTTTCACCTATTTTCTCAACAACCTTTTAACATAGGAAAATTGAGGGAAAATAAGGGTTTACAACTTTTGAATTAGTATGCGGGCACTCCAAAATTGTACTACTAAATATATTACCAAATCTAAACTGTTTAACTAAATTATTAAATAGGTAGGATTTTAACTGATTAGACAGACATAAGCGATTACATATCAAATAAGCATTTGTAATAATATGAACCAAACGATCCCAAATCCTATCCATAAATAGTTAGTATTAGAGTTGACGTGGCAGAGCAAAATTCACGATAAGCCAAATCCTAGGCGTTGTATCGTTATAGATAATTATAGTTAGGATTAGGGAGCAATATCAGGAGTCTATAGACGACTCAAACTTTTTAAATGGGAGAGATCCGGACACGAGGAACTCCTTTAATGCTCCACATGTCTTAACAAAGACCGGCCACGACACCTCATTCACAGAACTACAGGTATATTATTATCAACAAACGTGGCATCCAACGAACCTCTTAAATATAATACTTTCCCTTTGTTGACAATGCCTGTATATGATCCAAACCGTTACCGTTGATCTCCTGTCAAATGTCAATTCAAATAAAGATAAAAGAAAATCACAATTAAAATAATTGCAGCCGTTCAAATTTTGTCATCCTATATCAAAGATGGCAAAATATAACGCTGATCCGAAACAGAGAATCACAACTCCATTATAAAGTAATGACGCCGTACCCAATTACCTTGTTTTGTTTTGGGAGATTACCCGACTATCTAAATCATCTATACTCATTATCCTCTCTCAGTGTTGTCAGAATTGGATCGGTAGCATGGCCGGTTCCGGTCCATTGGTTCGACCGGTTCAACTGATCCGGTTTGATCGTGTACTTTTTGTAAGAAATTATATATTTTTTCATTTCTTCCTCTTTTTCTCCCGGGTTTGACCGGTTCCGGTCGATTCTGACCAGTTTCCAACCATTTCTACCACTGATTTTGACCGGTTCTAAAAAAATACAGGTTTTGAGGGTTTTGGGAACCGGCGAGGTGGCCAGTTCCCGATTCGACCAGTCGGTCCAGTTCTGATAACAGCGGTCTATAGAGAGTAGAGAAGGCTTGTGAGGGTTTTTCTTTTTGGAGAGGTGAAAATATGGTACAATCTCCACCGTTTATTTTTCATCATTGATCGAACTTTCCAAACCAAAATTAGGGTTAGGATTCTTTAGATCTGAATCCACAGCTCTCTCTGCTTCAATGCATGCGAGGAGATTCATCAGCTTTTCAGGGCAGCAACAACAAGAGAACCAAAAGTCAGAAGAAAGAGAAATATCTCACTCTCCTTCAAGAACTTAAGAGAAGATTGAAAACCCTAGCGGCTCAGATGAAGAAGAAGATTATAATATTGATCTAAACAGACAGGCCAGTGAGATTGGAGGGCCTAGAGGTCCGGAGCCGACTCAATACGGTGATTGGGAACGTGGTGGTTGGTGCTCTGATTTTTTATATTATTTATTTACCGTTGATTTCTTAATCGACGGTGTTAGTGACTTGAGATCATTTGATCTTTACCTCTGTGAGTCATCATATGTTTTCTTTTACGTAGGTTGGTTTGTTTGCTTGTTTGTTTTTTCAGATTCCAGTTTGATGAAGGCAAAGGATTGTCTCTGTCGATGCTAGAAACATGGTCTCGACCTCTCGGGCTTCCACACATTAGGTGACATATGCCAATAAAAAGGGGAGAAGTCATTTTATTTTATTTCTCATGATTTTGACTTCTCTTCACTGTGAGCACAGATTCCGGTTACCTACATTTGTTGTTGTGTTTAGAATCGCCACTTATTAATTCAGTAGGGATAAGTCCCCGGATAATGGATAAGGTCTTAAGTCTGCTTAGAGTTCGGAGTAAGAGATTCGGTTAAGCCCGGGGAAGGTGTTAGGCACCTCGGCACTTCTGTTTTACAACAGTTCCCTACTTATTAGGTTTAAGCCAATTTAATGTCAATTGTTTAACCAAATGTCTTAGGTTTAGTTTATACCAATCTAAGAAGGAAAAAGCTAAACTAGGGTCGAACTCGGGTTGAGTTGCCTACGTATTCACATTTGGGTGAGATTAGACCGAGCGTAGTTCTGACACATGAGCCCGTGTCAAGGCTAAGGGAGTGTTGTGTATGCACCAAAGGTGGCTTAGGGTCTAGCCGGGAGGCTAGGGATGATTGATTGGGTTGATCAAGTGCTTTGTTATGTTTGATTGGGCTTGGTGGGCCAAAGGGTAGTCCGGTAAACTAAGGGTTTGAGCCAGGTAGGCCAAAATTGCAAGCCCGGAGGCTAGGGTTCAGTCCAATAGACTAAGATTAGGCCCAGTAGGCCTTGGTTGGACCCGGAGGTTAAGGGTAAGCCTGGTAGGCTTTGGATTAGGCTCAGTAGGCCAAGGGTAAGCCCGGTAAGCTTTGAGTTAGGCCCGGTAGGCCGAGATTATGCCTGGTAGACCAAGAGGGGTTTAACCGTGGTTAGGATTGCTAACCGGGGTTAGGCAATGTCCAAGGTATGTTTATGGTTTTTAAAAGTTGTTTAAACATTTTTGGGGACTTTTCCCAAATTTTTCCAAGTTAAATAGGTTAACTATGGTTGAGACATGAATTTAATTATGATTAGTCCGGATAATCAAGGTTGAGCACTATACAAAGTTACATTTTGGGTTAGAATGTCATTTGAGAATTTTCATGATTTTTTGGTATTTTTCAGGGTTTAAATGAGTTTGATCATGGTTAAACCAAGTGTTAACCATGGTTAAGCTCATCTAACTATGGTTAAACATGAGCACATAATCCAAAAATGATATTTTCCAAAATTTTAGAATATTTTGGATTTTTAAGGATTTTTTTTAGATCTTTCCAAGGGGTTTGGTCAACTAATCATAGTTAACTCTTAACCATGGTTGAGTTAACCACAGTTATGGCAAGGGCATGGTCTGGATATACTTGGAGTGGGTCATAGGGGTCAGGTCAAGCCTAGTGGAGGCCTCCCATGGGCTGTGGGCTCACTGTAAAGCTCAGAAAATCAGAAAAACCATTCTATCGGTAGATGGATTGCTGACAGTTTTGGTGTATTTTTACCAAACTTTGGAGTTTTGTAACTCTGGTTTGGGGGAGAGTTAGGGGGTTTGTGACCTATGGATTTGAAGCTCAGGATGAGGAAAACACTTTGGGCCTGCTGTGGGCCCCAGGGGAGGCCTTGTGTGGGCCTAAAGTCAGCTCACGTAAAATAGCAAGTTGTCGGTGAAGTGTTCACCGACAGTTTGACTGCTTTTTTTCTTTTGCATTTTAAGCATGGTTAGGTTAAAGGTGGGGGGCTGCAAAGTTCAGGTTGAGCTCTAAGAGGTCTCAGGGATCAAAGCCATGCCCTGGATTGGACCAGGGTGGCACCAGGTAGGGTCCACAGGCCTTAAAACAACATACTGCATGGGTGTCGGGACTGTGATTACCGACACCTTGTGATTTTTTTAAAAACTTGATCTTGCTCTATAGGGCTGCTGCAGGGGAGGAGCCAGGGGTTCCAAAATGGTGAAGGTGGAGGAGCCCCTTTAATGAGTTTTCTACCAAAAAAGAAGTAACAGTCCCCTAGAACGGACCAGGGGCTCACAAAGGTGTAAAATAGAATGTAAAATGGGGTAGGAGGAAGCCCTACCCTGCTGTAGTGCTGGTGAGGATGGTGGTGGCCAGTGGTGGGCTGCAGTGCACGGCGGTGGTGCTGTTCCGAGGCTGAGAGGAACTGGGGAGGTCCCTGGAAGCTCGAGGGGTTGCTGGGAATCTTCTCAAATGCTGGGAAGATGGCTTTGGCTTGATTTTTGAGTAAGGGTTCGGAGTATGGAGGTTTGCTGGTTCTTTGAAGCTTGAGGGTGGTCTGTCATTTGTAGGGGAGTCCCATGGGGACACCTTGGCAATAGGACAGAGGTTGGAGGACTACAGTAGGTCGGAGAGGTGTGTGCTAGTCGGAGAGGGATTGGTGCAGGCGTGCACTGACTGCACAGGGGGTGGATGTGCTGCAGGAAGATGAACCCAGAGTTGTTGGTAATGTGATTACCGATATCTCCAAACTTTTGAAAATTAGGGGTGTCGGTAATCCTATTACCGACACCATTGGGTTTTGCCCAAAGTGCCTGACCCAGGCTACGCATGCGGTACGAGGAGTTTAAATTCGAATTTTTGGGCCCTTGCTTGGGCCCAAACCGAGTCTTGGGGTTAAGCCCTAAAGGCTTAGGGCTTACTAGGGATTAGGTTTTAGGGCTAGGGTTAGGCTAGGACTCGACTAGGGCTAAGCTAGGGCTCGGCTAAGGCTATACTAGGTTAGGGTTAGGCTTGGGCTCGGCTAGGGCTAGGTTAGGGCTAGGCAAGGACTAGGCCAAGGTTTACCTAGGGTTAGGCCTAGGTTTAACTATGGTTAAAGTTTAACTAGGGTTAAATCCTAGGGTCTGGTAGGGTTATACCTATGACTTGTCTAGGGTGTACCTAAAGTCTATTAGGGTTTGTCTTAAGATTAAGGGACTTGGTTGGGAACTATCATGGTTAAGAGACTTAACCATGGTTAATTAGGGGTGTAAAAATTGGGTACTTACATTCATTTTTTTCACACCATTTTATGGTCACATGTCGGATAGTGAGAAGTCAAACTCATGGAGATAATGAAATGACTTATTCGTCACATGTCACCCATGTCACCTAATGTGTAGAAGTCCGAGACCATGTTTTCTAGCATTACCGAAGACAATCCTTTGCCGTTTGATGAAGATGATATTGTGGTATATGGTGCACCAAATGACAATTAGATTTTATTATTTTAAATCAATAATACATGTGATTGGGAGGTTAATTTTAATCACTGTTAGATCATTAGATTTTGTGTCGTATGATCCATTTCTATGGTCATGTGGTCATCAATCTGAACCATCCATTACATTTGTACGTCGAATAGGGTCCAAGAGAAGTGGCCAACACCGTCCTCTGCCTGCTAGGGTGGTTAAGGGCGTCCGAAACACCTCATGGCACTATGGCAGGTCTTTGGTTCAAAACCGTGCAGCTGAAGAGTTAATAGAGAAAGGGCAAATTCATGCACTTCTCCCTCATCCTTAATAATTAGGATTTGAGCATGTCCTTTTTCCGATTGTCTACTATGATAATTTTTTCTATTTTTAAACAAAAAGACAAAATAAAATTTTAGTGGTACAATAATTTTGTGCCTTAAAATAATATATTTTAATTTTTAAAACAAGGTTTCAATTAATCTTAGGATTATATTGTTCCAAAGCTTAGTTAGGTAGGTAGCTTGGCTAATGTTTATAAACGCACCCTAATAAGTTTCTTATCCTTTTTCCATGTCCCTATCCTATCGGATCCCTATTGATCTAAGGCTAAGGGGATAGGCGATAAGGACATGGGATCTAAAGCAAAGGGGAGAGAATAAAGGACGTTAGATAGGTGAAATAGGCTTAGAGGGGGAATTAATAAAAGATTTCTATCAAAAAAAAAAAAAAAAAATTAATAAAAGACATGCCTACTGCCTAACAAAAATGCTGAGCTGCTCGAGTCAAAAGCTTAGGTGACGTTTGGAATGAATTTTATTAATCAAAAATCAATTATGATAAATTTGATTTTGTAAAATTAATTGTCAAATAATCACTTTTTTAAATAATAATGTTTGGAAAATATGAAGATGATACACCCAATTTCGTATTTCCCGAACATTATTATCTGAAAAAATAATTATTTGACAATTTATTTTACAAAATCTATTTTATCAGAATTGATTTTTAGCTAATAAAATCCAATCCAAATGCCCCATGATTATTTAACACTTCGCCTCTTGCCGCAGTTGTGGCCTGTGGGGTGTGACCTCTCTATTGAGGGAGGTCTCGGGATCCAATCCCCCCGGGTGATGAGTCCACAAGAGCTCTAACCCCTAACCGTATTAGTAAATGATATCCGAAGCAAAAAAAGTTTATTATTTAAAATGGGTTAAGAAAGGATGTATTTATAGGGAGAAAATGAGTCTCTTCTTTTCTATGTGAGACTAAACCAAATAAAGATATAAATATCATTATCCAAAACTTAAGGGGTGAATTTTCTAAACTTTATTTCAGTTGAAAAATGTATGGTCATTTAAGCTATAAAAAGATTAGTGAATTAAGAAAATAAAAATGCTGAAAACAGGGGCATAAGGGTCTGTTTGGCATCACTCTTAATGAATAAAGAATAGAAATAGTTATATTCCCAAGAAATAGAGAATTATTCATTAGGAGTGATGCCAAAAGGGCCTTAAGGGACTAGGTAAAAATCCATCTGGGATGTTTTATGAATTAAGGTGGTTTGGAAAAGGGGAAATGATGGTCAGACCAAAGCCATCTTGGCCCATTTACAAAGCCTCTTTAACTACTATTTTAATTCATTGTAGTTGAACTTTAACATTTTCTTTTTGTTTTTCTGAAAAGCAAGGTTACATGATTGAACCCTATGGGTTAATGAATCTTAACCCCACAATTAAGCGGTGTGAAGAGGGGCTCGTGTTGACCTGTGAGACGGAAACCAGACGGATGAAATCCCTTCTCTCCGAAGGGATAAAATGGTGATATTTTGTTTTTTTTTGAAGATCCTGTAGACTAATCAAATAAAGATATTGAAGGGGGGTCTTTTCAAGAAGACGGAAAGAAAGACTCATTTTTTGGCTGGAAAGTAGATTATAACATTCTAGTTTTGTTCTTGTATGTTTCTTGTTGAATATAATCTTGGATTTGTTTCTGGTACAGAACTTGGAAGTCCTACCACCATATTTCTTCTTACAAAAGTATTTCGCTGTTGAATTCCGATTGTAGAAAAATCAGATAAGCTTCATTTGAGAGTACAGTTCATGAAGAGGAGTCAACAACGCGTTAGAATTTTATGCGGATTGATGACAAGTTCTTTATTCGAGGAGGGGTCGGCTCCAATTTTCTTGCCATGTGTACTTCTTCTAAGCCCATTTTACCGTGGTTAAGATTCATTCACCCTTAGGGTTTACCCATCTACTCTTGATTTTTAGGGGAAAAAAATTTAACTAAAGAATTAAAAAAAACTAATTATGAACTCTAGTTAATTGTTTTTTAGTTCTTATGGTTAAAATGTATTTTATTTTCTTAAAAAAAAAAAACAAAAGTAGATGAGTGAACCCTACTAGTTAGTAAATCTTAACCACAATTAAATAAAGTCAAAAGAAGGACACGTGGTATTAAAATGGAACTCGAGATGCTCCTCGCGTCACCGACGGTGATTATTTTCCAATAGTAAATAGAGAGTAGATGATAAAAAAAATGAATGAAATTTACTTTTTAAGGGCGTCGTGAGAAAAAAAAGATAGGAGCTGCATGTGAGGGCATTTCAGTTATTTCACGACAATAGCTTAAAGTTTTTTTTTGGAAGGACTAGCTTAAAGGAAGATATTAAATCGTACCAGTGCTTTCCATTTTGGAACGAAATGACTGGTTCTCATTGGTCCACCTCCTAATTTTATATACTTACCAATTGTGGTTAAGATTTACTCAATCCTAGGGTTAAGTAATCTAAACTTGGTTTTTCAAAAAAAAAATAAAAATCTAAACTTTAATTTAGTTAAGCTTAACCAAGGTTAAAGATGTGTTTAAAGGGACACAAGGACACGGGGTTAAGATAAGAAGCGGACCCAGGTCTGCTAATCACTGCTTTAGTTTAAACACTTTACTCTTTGTTGGAGACTATGCAGCTCTAACTGTATTGCCTATTATAAAAAAAAATTGTTTACCAACTTATTGGCACTTCATGGCCAAAGACTTACACTCCATTTTTCTCTATAATAAATAAATAAATAATAAATAAATTTAAAAAAAAAATGAAAAGAAAGACTTACACCCCACCTCTTGGGCCAGTGGTGAGGTGTAGTCTCTCTCATTCGAGAGGTCTTGAGATTCATTCCCTCAAGTGATGGGTAGCAAGAACTCCACTCTCCCCCCCCCTCCCAAAAAAAAAAAAAAAAAAAAAAAAAAAAACCAAAAACTTATAAATAGATAGTGACATGTAATTTTTTCTTAGGCTGCGCTTGTTTAGAGGGAAAATGGTGCACATTATTATTTGTGGGGTAAAAATTATATTTTGTGTTTCGCATATTGAAAATGAGTATTTTTTTTAATATTTTTTTTGGAAATAATTCTCTAAGAGCAATGCTAAAGTCTATTTTCCTCCATTCCATTTTTCTCTTTTATAGACAAGAAGAAGACAAAAAAATAAAATAAAAAATCATGAGACTCATAGAAAGATAACATATTTTTTTGTCTTATTTAAGAAAAAGTAGATGAAAACAAAGTTGACAACATTGCTTATTCTATAATACTATTTTTATAATTGAAGAAAATAATTTTTCCAAATCACGAGATATTATTTTTGAGATTTTTTATTTTTCACAACATTTTACCCCAAACAAACAGGGCCCTAGGGGATTATGGCCCATTGGGTCCAGGATAGCAAACCCAAACCCAACTTAATTATCAACTACGTAAACCAAACCCATACCACATGCTTAAAACCTCAACCCAAACACCTGAAAACTCAGTGGACTTGGCTAGTTTACGGTTCAGATAATTTTTTTTTACCCCTGGCCGAAAATATCATTAAGGAAGAACAAACGGGAGATATGTATTATTTATAAGTTATTTACGTTTTTATACATTGTGCAATTGTATTTGATACTTTGTCTTTGAGTTACTTCTCATTACTTTATATTTGATAAATTTGCTTCATATAATTTATTTGAATTTTAATAATCTTTTAAATTATTTTTAAAAAATATATATTATCCAAAACCGATATATATTTACAGGTTTTAGTAAACTATAAAATCATCTTTTTTTAATCATTGTCCAATGCCTACAAATCAGATAAGGTATTGGTGAAAATTGAAAAACAACAATGCCAACTGTGAACTGGGGTAAGTATATAGCCCTCTTTATTAATATTTATTTGAGTTATGTATTTGCAAACCTAAGATTGGACCTTATTGGTCCAAGCACCCCTCTTAGGTTCTTAGGTTTAGTAAGAGGGGAGCTTAGACCAATGAGATACAATCTTAGGTTTGCAAATACATATCCCACGTACGTTAACTGTTTTCCAATTTTTTAAGTTAACACAATAAATACACGTGCTATACTCAACACACATACCCAAACACACATACTCCACAAGGCCATTGCACCCACATAATCTCTCAAAACAAGAAAGGGATGTGGGGCTTTAAGTGCTCACAAGCTAAGAGGTACCCCCCACCGATGAGAGACAGATATTCAGTTTTTTTTTTTTTGTTAACACAATAAACACACACACCAGACTACAACGCCAGTGCACGCACATACCCATGTGGGGAAGCCCTTTTCATTTAAATCCAATGCCATTGCATCTCTTTTTTCAGTGGCATCTAAAAGACATACGAAACGGTGAGAGACTCGTCCAGGCACAGAATCTTGGGTGTTGTCAGAAAACAAAGGCTTGATGTGAACCATGGGCCAGCATGCTACCCGGTTGAGCCCAGGTCAAGGCTTGTTGTTTTCATCGACCCCACCCGAGACTCATCTCACAGCAAATTCACTAGTTTCGTGAGGGCCATAAGCCTATAAAAGTACCCTCCAAGTAATTATATCTCCATGATAGTCTGCAGTCTGCACCCATGAAACTTCCACTTATGTGTATGCATAAGATTATTTTATTTTACTAATTAAAGTTTTTTTTTCCCAGTTGAAATACAAGGGGTAGATTTTTTTCATGAGCTCTTTTTTTAATGTAGGGCAGTGTCAATCTTATAATTATTAAGAAAAAAAATATTTTATAAAATTATCCTTCCTTTTCTCTATTATTATAAAAGTGTTACCTTTATACATTAAAAAAAGAAAGCATCGCCACAAAACTGTGAAATAAAACTCCACCTCAAAATTGGTGTCTCTTTTAGGAGGAGGGGGTGGGGACTGAAACTGGGCAGCAATTTGTAACCCAATGCTACAAAAACTGGGCAGCAATTTGTAACCCAATGCTACAAAAACTGGGCAGCAATTTGTAACCCAATGCTACAAAAGGTCAAAAACTTGAAGAACAAAAAAAAATCAATATGTACTCTGTTCAAGAAAAAAATCTTATATATTTTTATTATTTAAATATTAAAACATCCATCTCATGTATCTTTTATTAATTAAATATTGTATCTGACACTTTTCTTGAGCTACAAGGCCTCGGATTGTCTCGTCTCTGGCTAAGACCAGAAAGGACTCCCGGGTTCCATACATTGTGCGACACTTGGTGTAAAATGGGGAGAAGTCATTCCATTTTCTCATAATTTTGACTTCTCCCCATTTGATATCTCTCACTCTTATTCTCACACACTTATCGCCACATGTCTTAGTGTGGGTGGGGAAGTCAAAATCATGGGCCCCCATGATTTTGACTTCTCCACCACTTGTCACCTTTTCTATAGAACCCCGAGACAAGCCCTTTCTGGCTCGCCAGAGACAATCTAAGGCCGGGCTACAATGCCCCTGCCCTAAACAACCCTGCCATCGAGTTTTTGGCCATATAATGCAATTTTCATTTTTCTTTCACAAAAGTAAGAATTGGAATCCTACGGTTATAACCTGATTCTTTAGTGTTTTTAAGTGTTTTTTTAACTCTACGGTTATAACCAGATTCTTTAGTGTTTTTAAGTGTTTTTTTAACTCTAGTTAATAACTTTAATTTTATAATTAGTATATATATATATACACTAAAGAAATTAGGATGCTTATGTGGCATCCTTCTTTGGTCTCCATTTTAAGATTTGTAATGCCACATCATCACTTGATGGGAGCTATAAATACCCTCTCTTAACTCCCCCTGCGTCTCTCTCCATTCTTATCTCTCTACCAAGTCTCAAGATGAATTGCAATGAGGGGGAGTACAAAAACCTCTATTAATGATTTTACTAATAATTAAAAGTTATTTTAATTAGGTTCATTTTTATTATTATTTTTCCTCTTAATTTTTTTGTGCACCCGATGCATCGCACGGGTATCTTCTAGTTTATATATATATATATATATATATATATATATAAAATTAGATTATTGAATCATAAGAATTAATGATTACATTAATAAGAGATATTAAGAGGGACAAGTGTTGACATGTGGAGCGTAACGGGACTCAAGGCGATTATATTTGTAGAAAATTCAAGTGTACAGGTAAAGGTTGAAGATGATTGTTAGCCCTACTCTCACCCTCCATCAACCACTTATCGATTGATTACGGCCTCAGATTGTCAGAAAGGGCTCTCGGGCAACACAGATTAAAGGACATGTGGTGTTAAAAAGGGGAGAAGTCATTTCATTTTCTCCCCATGATTTTGACTTTTTCCCACTTGATATATCTTTCCCCTTTTCTCACACCTTATCGCTATGTGTCATGTAGTGTGTGGAGAAGTCAAAATCATGGGCCCCATGATTTTGACTTCTCCACCACTTATCCCCTGTTCTATGATTGCTCGAGACAAGCCCTTTTTGGCTTCGTCAAAGACAATCCGATGCCAGTGATTACAACACTTTTCACCAAAAACAGAAAAAGAAAAAGGCCTCGGATTGTCTCTGGTGAAGCCAGAAACCTCTTTCGGGGTTCCGGGGTTCCAAACATTATGCGATAGTTGGCATAAAAATGGGGAGAAGTCATTTATTTTCTCCCCATGATTTTGACTTCTCCCCATTTGATATCTCTCCCCCTTATTCTCACACACTTATCGCCACATGTCTTATCATGTGTGGCGAAGTCAAAATCATGATTTTGACTTCTGCACCACTTGTCCCCTATTCTATGGACCTCGAGACAAGCCCTTTCTGGCTACCAGAGACAATCCAAAGCCAAAGAAAAAAGATATAATTGGTTGAGGGTGAAAATATGGGTTGATTGAAAATAAAGCTAGCATTGCTCCAAGGTTAAATGGTTCAACACGGTTTGACCAATAGTCAACATTGAATGAGTCTCCTCTCCCTACCATCACTGGTGGGTCTTCGCTTTTGTTACGTGTAATAAACGTATACAGTCATTGTCAAAAAATCAACCTTCGGAATTTCCACTGTTATAACGGGATTCTTTGGAGTCCGGTTATGTTCCACATTTCAACATTTGTCTCTTTTAAAATCCTTAATTTTGATTAAGATTAACTAATCTTTAGGTTCAATTATCTAACATTGTTTTTAGAAAAGAAAGGTAACTGATATTCTCTATAAATGCCCGAGTATTACCTTGGGAATTTCTCTTTGCATGACTTGTGGGAAGACATTTAACTCGAGAGTTGATCGCATACAGGGGCAGGGGCAGGGGCAGGGTCATGCCTTCTTAGTTTTTTGCAAAATCCTTTCTATGTTTGGTATATATTAAAAAGAGGAATGCTAACCCTATTTTCAGTCAAACTCTACTCTGTCTTCACCAATCACTTGTCTATTCTTGATGAGAGATAGTGCTTTCATAACTGATTTGATAATTGATAGGTGGTTAGTGGAGGTTGGGAGTAGAGTTTGACCGAGAGTAGGGCTAGCAAGCCTCATAGTAAAATATATATATATCAAAATTTAATATGTAGCGCCCCCTAAAATTATGAGTTAATGGCGCCGCCCCCCCCCCCCCCCCCCCCCCCCAAATAGTCATGCTCCGTCCATCTTCCTTTAGCTGTGGTGGTTAAGATCAAATAAATTAAGGTTAATACTTTTTCTTCTTTTAAAAACCAATTTTAACCTTAGGAGTGAATCAATCTTAACCACAGTTAGTGGGTGTTAAAAGGGACACATAGCAGCTAGTAGATCCTTGTTTAACTGTGGTTAAGCTTAATCAACTTAAGGTTAATGCTTTTTCTTCTTCTAAAAACCAAGATTAACCTTAGGGGTGAATGAATCTTAACCATAGTAAGTGGGTGTTAAAAGGGATACATAGCAACTAGTAAATCCTCCTTTAACTGTGGTTAAGCTTAATCAATTTAAGGTTAATATTTTTTTTTCTAAAAACTAAGGTTAGATAGATAAACCTTAAGGTGAGTTAATCTTAACCAAAGTTAGTGGGTGTTAAAAAGGGATACGTGGCGATTGTAGAGGCCAGAACATTTCACCGAAAATAATAATTTTCCATATATATAAAATTTTAACAAATTAAAAATACAATTAATTTTAGTTAAATAATAACTCTTCCGAACCCATTGGCAAAAAAAAAAAAACCTAGGGCTACGCCTCGAACCCCCAAGACCCATACTTTGGTCCCCCAGGAAAATTTCATAGCTCCACCCCTGATAGCATACATGCACATGTATCATTGGGTGGTACATGCATACCTCCCAAGTTACCAAAGAGGTTTGTGAATCTAAACCACAATTAATGAGTGTCAAAGAGGACTCGTGGCAAACTTCGAAAGGTAGCCTGTAGATACATGTGCGTGCATGCATGCTATCAACTAAGTAAATGCCTTTCATGCATACTGCCAAAGAAAATTGTCACCTTAGGAAAAAAAAAAAAAAAAAATTAATTCTAAAGGTTAAAAGTTGTTAACTAAAGTTTTAAAAAAATACACTTAGAAAAAGAAATGCTCTTGATGGGTCAGGTTAAAAGTTGTTAACTAGAGTTTAAAAAATACACTTGAAAAAAAATGCTCTTAATGGGTCATTTTCTTCTCAACGATAAATATCATACAGCTTTGATTGATTTTTCTTCCATTCAATTGATCGGATGGTTGGACCTTATCATAATATTGACTCCTAGTGGGGGCTACCCAAATCAATGGTAGACCACAAACATGTCCATTTAACACCAGACAGTTTCTGCGATCTATAGTCCTTGACTATAAACTCATCGGCATAAGGGACTAAGGAGAAGAGAAGCTTAACACCATAAAGGCATTCCCCCACAAACCTCATCTTTTCCCACCCAAATGAGAACCTTTGCCATCACCTTCTTCTTCTTCTTCTTCGGTTTCTACACAGCAACAGGTACTGAGAACTGCGTAAATTCTACGTGCGGCGCGAACCGACCCATAATCCGATTCCCTTTCCGGATAAAAGACCGTCAATCGGATCGTTGTGGCTATCCGGGGTTCGAACTTACTTGCAATGATCAGAATGAAACGATTCTCGAGCTACCATTTTCAGGAAAATTCAGGGTCAAAGGCATCGAGTATGATGCACAGGAGATTCGGATCAACGACCCGGATAACTGTCTTCTGGGGCGACTTCTACACCTTAATCTGTCGGGTACCCCATTCAAGGGTTTTAACCCTCAAAAATACACGTTCTTCAACTGTTCATCAAAGTCTTTGGCATGGCCTTTCACGCCCATACCTTGCCTTAGCAGTTCTTCATATACAGTTTTGGCTACTTTTATGGAACTTGCTAGATCCATGCCTACATCATGCAGGTTAATTTCAACTGTTTCGGTTCCGATTCACTTGGAGGTTTTTGAGAAAGGATTTTCACGGAACCTTAGCCATAGTCTTCGTTTAACGTGGGATGAACCTAATTGCAAGGATTGCAAAGCGCGGGGTGGGAACTGCAGATTCAAGAGTAACACCGGTCCGGAAACTGGATACTCCGTTGCTCCTCGCCGCGGTAATATTCTCTTATCTGTCTTCGTAATTACTGTTTTAATTTCAACTTCTTGATAATTTTTTTTAGTTGTTCATAGTTTTGTTAGTTAGTATTGTAAGAGTTTTAATATTTTACAACTCTTAGTGTGGCCCACGCAATCATGTTTTGGTTAATTCAAAATCCCGGATTGATAAGGTTGCTATCAGAGAATGTTTAAGTTGGTGGGTCCCACTAAGATGTGGTCAAACATGGGACTCTCACATGTTCGATAATTAAGGAAAAACGGTTGGATGACTCACCGTTAGATTTGGTGTGACTTCCCATGACCCTTGGATCGTGATGGGTGGTTACGAGGGTTTTTTATCTTATAAGTTTTGGGAAAGTCCCTCTTCTCACTCACGTTATTTTCAAGCCCCATCGATAAACTTGAGAGGAGAAGAGAAGACTCCCAAAAGGAGATTCTTGATTTTATTTTGCAGGTTTCTGGATTCATAAGGTCGTTCATATTGTCATAGGCATTATTCATTGATCTTAAAAAGGTACGAATATTTTATCCCTGAATTTATGTTCACTAGATTAATTTAATATTGCATGGTCTAGATCCTCACATATATTATTCGACATAGAATAGTATTTTTATGAGATTCAGTTTAATCTTACAATTGGTATCAGAGCACAGGCTCGAACCATGCTTTTAAATTAATCTAACAATGATGGATTAATTCAGATTAATTATTATAATTATTGTTTTTAATTATAAATAATTTTTCTGGAATTTTTGGGGTAATGTTATACCTTTAGTTGAATTCGGAATATTTTAATTTATTAAAGGTAGTTATAAAAAAAAAAAATAAAAAAATAAAAAAAAAAAAAAAAAAAATTTTTTTCTCGGTCGTTTCCGGTTGGACGGTGTTTCCGCCGCCGGCGATCATCGGAAAACTCTGCCGCCGGTGGGGTTTTGGTCGCCGGACTACTGCCGACCTTTTGGCACCGGCGGCTGCCGGGATGGTGGCCGGTAGGGCCCCCACTAAAGAACTTAACTGCTACGGCAGTTTGGTTTTCAAAAAAAAAAAAAAAAAAAAAAAAAAATTCGGGTGAGAGTGACGAGGGTCAAACCGACCCGTTGACCCGGTCCGACCCTACAGGCCGGACCCGTACCCGAAACCCTATCGGTCAGACCGACCCGTTTTGAACCCGGACCCGAATTCTAATGGGTCAACCCGGACCCGACCCGTTTGTATCCAGACCGGTCCACCTGAACCAGACCGGTCTAACCGAATCGAACCGGTCAGACCGGACCGAATCAGACCGGAAGCCGTAAGCGCAAGCGCGTGACGCGCACTGCAGCTTTCGACGCGCACTCCCGCGCGTGACGAGCACTCCCGCGCGTGACGCGCACTCCTAGCTTCTGAGACGCGCGTGTCATGCGCGTGACACTCGCAGGGACGTGTCTGGTGCGCGTGATGCGTTTCCAGGACACGTCCAGGGAAGTGTCTTACCTCTTTTGAGGTTTTTGAGTGTTCTGGTTTCATTTTTTGGGTCCTTTTGGACTTCTGAGCACTATAAATGACTGTTTTAGTGCATTTTAAGGTTTGGGTCATTCCTAAAGGGGTTTAGGAATGACCAGTAAGGCAGATATTCGAATGAGCATAACTGAATTAGGTTAGATTGTCTTGCCCAAAGGTGACCGTCCTAAAGAAGTTATGATCCTTTGAATAGGAGATTTTGATCTCTTGTAATCTGCAAGTTTGCACTTAAATACATAGAATAACTAGTCTTGCCCAAAGGTGTCTAGGGACTTCTTGTACTATAAGTGGGACAGAATAACTTATATGTGGAAGTGAGAGAAGGATAACCCTCTTGCCCAAAGGTGTGGAAGTGTCTTGATCAATCCAAAGCATGATAGGTTAGTTCTGTGCGCGACTATTGTCGCCATTTGGGGGGTGAATTGCATATCGAAATCTCTTGCCCAAAGGTGTGATTAGATGATGCGCCCACCTGTCCCGTAAAGTGGAAGAAATCATTTTTAAAATATTAAACCACTTTAGCTAATCCGGCTCAACCCCTAGACCGGTTAGAATTATTAATTAGCAACTACAAGAACCAAATAAAGTTTTATAATTTGTGCGATAATTTGTATTACAAACCATAACATATATAGACATCATTATTTGCAGCTATGGACGGATCTGTTGTACACAGGCATTTGACTGGGATTGAGCCATTGAATGGCTCAAACTATGGTTCTTGGAAGATGCAGCTAGATATTGTTCTAGGCTGCCTAGACTATGACTTTGTCCTCCTGGAGGAAAAGCCGGATGCTCCCATTGCTGAGTCTTCGGACTCAGATAAGTCTTTGTTTTCGAAATGGGAGAAGGCCAATCGGATGGCCATGATGATCATCAGGGCTTCTATTCAGGAAGCCATCAGAGGAGGTATCCCTTCGGCTGAGACAGCTAAAGAGCTTCTTGAGACTATCAAGAAGCAATTTATGGGGTCAGTTAGATCCAGACAGTACAGCAGTCTGACTCAGTTGATTTCTATGAAGTATGATGGTGCTGGGAGCGTTCGAGAACATTTTCTCAAAATCTCGAAGTTAGTTATCTCTCTCCGAGAGTTGGGCCTGACCATTGAAGATGACCTCATGGTCCATTTGGCTGTGGCTTCTCTTCCTCACTCCTTTGATGCATTCAAAGTTAATTACAGTGCACAGGACAGAAAGTGGACCCTCAACGAACTGATAGCAGTTTGTGTGAGTGAGGAAGAACGCACTAAGCGTGGTAAGGCCGAATCTGCAAATTTGGCTATTCGTTCTGAAAGTAAGAAGAACTTCAAGACAAAAGTTTTCAAGAAGCCAAATACTCAGAGATTTTTTCCAGGGCAGAGTTCAGGGCAGAACCAGGGTCATCAATTCAAAGGGAAAGGGAAGACAGATCAGTTTCAGGGCAGAGGGATTGTCATCAAACCAGAGGAGATAGAATGTTTTTTCTGCAAGTTGAAAGGGCATGTGAAGAAAGACTGCTTTAAGTATAAGGAATGGGCCAAGAAGAAGAATAAAGGTATTAATTTATCATTGGTATGCTTTGAATCAAACCTAGTGGATGTTCCTTCAAACACTTGGTGGATTGATTCAGGTGCCTCTGTGCACATTTCTCATTCTCTTCAGGGGTTCGTACATAGACGTAAGGCCAAGGATGAGGAGCTTCTATTCATGGGGAATTCTTCACCAGCAGTAGTAGAGGCTATTGGGACTTGCAGACTGATTTTAGACTCTGGTCATGTTTTGCTTTTGGATGATACTTTTTATGTGCCGTCTTTTAGACGGAATATTATTTCAGTTTCTAGACTTGGTACATCTGGCTACAGTTTTTTATTTGAGGGGAGTGTGCTATCTGTTAGACATAATTTGCAGACTATTGGAAATGGTATTTTGATTGATGGTCTTTATCAGTTGGTTTTGGATTCTAGTTTTGCATCATCCTTACTATGCATGACAGTTGATTCTTCTACTCCAGTTACCGGTTCTAAACGTGTTAGACAAAATGGAAATTCTTCTATGTTGTGGCATCGTAGATTGGGTCATATATCAAAGGAGCGTTTAGAGTCTTTAGTTAAGTCTGAAGTTCTGGAACCCCTTGACTTTTCTGACTTCGAGACTTGTATAGACTGTATTAAGGGAAAAATGACTAAGAGTCGGAATTTGGATGCAGTTAGAAGTACTGGTCTTTTGGACCTAATACACACTGATATATGTGGACCTCTCCCTACAGCATCTCGAGGTGGTCAGCGATACTTCATCAGTTTTATCGATGACTTCTCTCGTTATGCCTTTGTATTTCTAATTCATCATAAGTCTGAAGCATTAGAGATGTTCAAGCAATACAAGGCTGAAGTGGAGAAGCAGTTGGACAGGCCGATTAAAGCTGTCCGTTCTGATAGAGGAGGTGAATACTATGGGAAAGCTGATGTTGATGGGGTTAACCACGGTGGATTTGTCAGTTTCCTTCGTGAACACGGTATTGTGCCTCAGTACACCACTCCTGGGACTCCGGAACAGAATGGTGTAGCTGAGAGGAGGAACCGAACGTATATGGATGCTGTTCGCAGCATGATGAGTCACACAGATTTACCTGATAGCTTTTGGGGTGAAGCCCTTAAGACCACTGTTTATATTTTGAACAGGGTCCCCAACAAGGTAACTCCTGAAACCCCCTTTTTCCTCTGGACTGGGAGAAAGCCTAGTCTTCATCATTCTCGCATCTGGGGTTGTCATGCTGAAGCAAGAATTTATGATCCCACCTTGCAGAAGCTTGATCCTAGAACTGTGAGTTGTCGCTTCATTGGATATCCGGAGAGATCGAAGGGTTTTAGATTTTACTGTCCTTCTAGACCATCTCAGTTTGGGGAGACCAATAATGCGAGATTTCTGGAAGATGGTGAAATTGGAAGCTCAGTTCACAGAGAAGTTGTTTTTGAGGAAGTACTTGATGATGGTAGTTCATTTTCACTACTACCACTTCTAGCTAGACCGCTTTCACCGGTTGTTCAGGTCACTCGTACAGTTGCAGTGCCAGTGCAAGAAGAACAACAGGGTGCGACAATAGCAGCTGATATTGTTGCACCAACTCAAACTGTTGTTGCTCCAACTGTTGCTGCACCAGTATCTCTGAGAAGATCTTCACGGGATAGAAGATCAGCTATGTCTTCTGATTATGAAGTGTATTTGAATGAAGGTGACATTAGTGATTCTGTGGATCCTTCCAGTTTTCAAGATGCTCTGCAGAGTCCGCACTCTCGAGAATGGTTGAATGCGATGAGAGAGGAATTGATGTCAATGGAGAAGAATTCAGTCTGGGATCTTACATCTTTACCTCCTAATTCCTCAACCATTGGGTGTAAATGGATTTACAAGACCAAAAGGGATTCTGAAGGTAAAATTGAAAGATTTAAGGCAAGGCTTGTGGCCAAGAGTTTTAAGCAGAAGGAAGGCATTGACTATGTTGAGACCTTCTCGCCTGTTTCAAAGAAAGATTCCCTCAGAATTATTTTGGCTCTAGTAGCGCATTTCGATCTAGAACTTCACCAAATGGATGTTAAAACTGCATTTCTGAATGGTGAACTTGAAGAGGTTATTTTCATGGATCAACCTGAAGGTTTTGTTACTCCTGGAAGTAAAGAACTTGTTTGCAATCTGAAGAAGTCGATTTATGGTTTGAAACAGGCCTCCAGGCAATGGTACCTGAAGTTTGATAAAGTTGTTATTCAACAAGGTTTCCATGAAAATCCAATGGATCGATGCATATACCTCAAGTTGAGTGGGAGTAGGTTTATCATTCTTGTGTTGTATGTCGATGACATTCTTTTAGCAAGTAATGATGTTCATATGCTTCATGATACCAAGCTATTCTTGTCTCGGAATTTTGATATGAAAGATATGGGAGAGGCAAGTTATGTCTTAGGCATCAAGATCACTAGAAATCGCAGTTCAGGATGTTTGGGTTTATCACAAAGGGCTTACATTGACAAAGTGTTAACCAGATTCAAGATGCAGAATTGTGCTCCCGGAGATGCTCCAGTAGTTAAGGGAGACATCTTCAATAATCGTCAATGTCCCAAGAATGAAGTTGAAAGACTTCAAGTTGATTCTACTGATTATGCTTCCGCAGTTGGGAGTCTTATGTATGCCATGATTTGCATCAGGCCTGACCTGAGTTTCATTGTTGGGATGTTGGGAAGATATCAGAAGAATCCTGGAGCTGTTCACTGGACTGCAGTTAAGAAAGTACTTCGGTACCTTCAAAGGACTAAAGATTTCATGCTGGTTTACCGAAGATGTGATGAGCTGGAAGTTGTTGGTTATTCAGATTCTGACTATGCTGGATGTCAGGATAGTTTGAAGTCGACTTCGGGATATGTTTTCATGTTAGCTCAAGGTGCAGTTTCATGGAGAAGTGCCAAGCAATCCTTGGTGGCATCTTCTACCATGGAAGCAGAGTATGTTGCTTGTTATGAGGCTGCACAACAGGCCATTTGGATAAAGAACTTTATCAGTGAGCTCAAAATAGTGGACTCCATTGAGCGACCGATCAAAATTCATTGTGATAATGCAGCCGTCGTTCAATATGTTAAGAACGACCATGTCACAAGCAGGAACAAACATATAGAGATAAAATATCTATATGTGCGAGAGAAAGTTCGAGCTGGTTTAATCATTATCCCTCACTGTTCTACCTTAATCATGATTGCTGATCCATTGACTAAGAGTCTTTCAGTTAGAGTTTTCAAAGAGCATGTAACCCGTATGGGAGTTTTAGAGTCTTTTGATTCCTTTGTTTAGTGGGAGTATTTAATTATTATCTCATTCCAGTCCTTTTTATGATTCATATATTATGTTGATATACTCTCATTTAAATGTTATGGTTTTGGAAATAATTGATGCATCATTTTAGTTGTTCTTATGTTTTTGAATGCACGTGCGAAAGTATAGACATCAAGTGATGGTATTCACATGGCGGATGCCATTGATGTCAAGTTAAGCCCGAGAGCGTGCACAAAGCTCTCAAGTCGCTTGGGTTGAATATGGTTGGGCACCATGTTTGAGGCCTTCATTCTGGATATAAGGTGATGGATTTCACATGACGGATGTCGTAAGGTATCAGAATGACATGCATATGCTTAAATGCATGTAGCGTGGACACTTATGGATATACGCATATTGATCACATAAAGTTGTGTATTTTCCATGTCACACCATAATAGTCATCATAAAGTTCCTCTCGAAGATATTGGTGTTACTAGCAGTTTGACCATGGAGTGGCCTGTATCATAGTAATGAAAACTAGTAGATACTATGTGCTTCCATGATCACTGTTAGTGGCACTCTTGTTTTAGAGTGAAAGTTTAAGAACATGTAATTCTCGGCAACTATTTTTTAAAATAAAATAGAGTGGCCACTCACATTTTTTAAAGGTTTCAATCCGGGAAGTCTTTTCTTTAATTATTCTTTTAAAGGGATTGCTTGGGCCAAGTGGGAGATTGTAAGAGTTTTAATATTTTACAACTCTTAGTGTGGCCCACGCAATCATGTTTTGGTTAATTCAAAATCCCGGATTGATAAGGTTGCTATCAGAGAATGTTTAAGTTGGTGGGTCCCACTAAGATGTGGTCAAACATGGGACTCTCACATGTTCGATAATTAAGGAGAAACGGTTGGATGACTCACCGTTAGATTTGGTGTGACTTCCCATGACCCTTGGATCGTGATGGGTGGTTACGAGGGTTTTTTATCTTATAAGTTTTGGGAAAGTCCCTCTTCTCACTCACGTTATTTTCAAGCCCCATCGATAAACTTGAGAGGAGAAGAGAAGACTCCCAAAAGGAGATTCTTGATTTTATTTTGCAGGTTTCTGGATTCATAAGGTCGTTCATATTGTCATAGGCATTATTCATTGATCTTAAAAAGGTACGAATATTTTATCCCTGAATTTATGTTCACTAGATTAATTTAATATTGCATGGTCTAGATCCTCACATATATTATTCGACATAGAATAGTATTTTTATGAGATTCAGTTTAATCTTACAAGTATTGGTTAGTGTGTTAGAGAACATGACACAAGCTTAAAAATATTAAATATGATGGATTATCAACTGACAGAAGGGCACTCGAGAAAATGAAAGCCAAAACACCCCATGTACACACTGCCACTAGCACAAGCCAGTCCGTATAACTTCTTGCAGAAGTTTGTTGTTTAGACTACTAGCAGAAGTTTGTTATTTCCTTGTATTTCATTGCCTTACGGTATGATTGAGTTTACCGAAGAAAGACTTCTCGATAGTGTTTTCTTAGACTGAGTCAAAAGGCCCCCTCAAAATGCCCATGAACTATACCATACGTGCACAAACGGAGTGTGAACAATCAAATGGTGGTCAACAGGCTTTGGATTATCTCTGGCGAAGCCAGAAAGGGCTTGTCTCGGGTTCCATAGAATAGGGGACAAGTGGTGGAGAAGTCAAAATCATGGGGCATGATTTTGACTTCTCCACACATAATAAGACATGTGGCGTGTGAGAATAAGGAGGAGAGATATCAAATGGGAAAAAGTCAAAATCATGGAGAGAAAATTAAATGACTTCTCCTTATTTTACGCCAACTGTTGCACAATGTATGGAACCCCAGAGAGGTTTCTGGCTTCGCCTGAGACAATCCGAGGCCGTCCCAACAAGATCATTTGACCAGGTCATATATCTTTGGTAGGACCTCTTGGTCTACCCTCTGCATCATAATTGTCATCATTAAAAGGAGTCAAATCCTCAAATCCGGTTATCACCCCTAGAGGTCGCCACGTGCCTCCTTTGACACCCCTTAACCGTGGGTAAGATTCACCCACCCATTTTTTTAAAATATTAATTTTTTTTTTTCAAATTAAAAACAGTTTTTAGAGTTTTTTTTTTAATATTAAAAACAATTTTTTAATTTTAAAAAAAGAATTAATATTTTTTTAAAAAAAAACTAAAATAGGTGGGTGACCCCTAGGGGTGAGAGAACCTTACCCATGGTTAAGAGGTGTCAAAGGAGACACGTGGCGACCTCTAGGGGTGATAACCGGATTTGCCAAATCCGATTATCACCGTAGATGATTTGGCTCCCCATTAAAATTGCCTTATTTCAGGTACTGGGGTTGCTAATTAAAAAAGGGAAATAGTTAAAACACCGATGAAATCAATTTCCAAACCTAAGGCACCACCTCATTGGTGGATACCTCCCCCCCCACCCCTTCCCCTACTCATTAAAAAAAAAACATTAAAATTTTTTTGTAAATATTTAAGTAAAATGAGAATATTGCTATATGAGGAGTGCTAGCATTCCTCTTGCACATATTTTAGGATATCCAACGCATATTTAAACTCTTTTTTATTTTTATTTTATTTTATTTAATATAAGTAGACATTTCAAACAAAATTGGTACTTACAGTTTAAATTTGAACATAGTTCAAGAGATAACCCAAACCCCACGAAAAAATGTGTGATAAGGGTATAATAGGAATAACACAAAATATTAATATAAATAAATGCCCATAAGTTATATATGTAAAATCCAAAATATTTTTGTGTATATTTGGGGGAGCTCTAATCTTGAAACTATAAAGTTTTTTGATTTTTTCAAAATAGTCTCAAATAAGTCGTGATTTTTTTTGTTTAACGATTAATTCACCAAGTATTAGCAACATTTTCAAAAAGTCACAAATTTTACGAATTAAATGTTAATTATTTATGACTTTAAAATATAATAAATAGATAATATAAACAATATTTTTCTTAGAGGTTTTGATGATTAAAAATATTATTCATTATCTATCTCGTGATCGATATTTTTTCCTTATTTTTCTTGAATTTTTAAAAAAAAAATTTTCCTCTACAAATAGTTTCCAAACCCATCTTGATAATTATGCTTTAAACAGAGCTCCTGTGCATATTTAAACTCATATAAATCTATTCATGTTAGCATGGAAGGTAAGGCTGTACAAAGGTGAGAGGAAGATGAGAGATAGAGATTGATGGAGATGGTGTAGAAAGAGTTTTTGGTTTTGTTTTTTTGGTTAGGAAGGTAAAGTAACACCTCAGATAAATCTAAGGTAAATCTAAGGCTACTGTTAAGGTGTCATAAGGATAATCTCACTCAATCACTCCCAAAGGGTCTGACTAATGAAAAAATGTTGGACCCTTATACAAATCTGCAAAGTCTAGTACCCAACTGATCTACGACTATAACGTGGGACAGTAATAAGATTTCTGTTTTTTGATAGCATAAACTTTGATGGAAGTTAAAATTTTTCATGTAATGAAATGGCAAAATAGAACTTTTTTGTCAACCTGTGTAAGTGGAATAACATGATGATGATGTCAAGTCAGTGTAAAAACTGTGAATGCCTAATGGAAGAGAAAACTGTCTGTCTGACTGGTCAAGGTTATGAAAACAAACTATACTTAAATAGGTATGAATATGTATAGTTGAAAAATGGGGAAGAATCTCAAACTATACTTTAATGGGTGTAAACATATATAGTTGAAAAATCGGGGAGAATCTTTGGTTGCCGGATTGGCTGAGAAATTCTCCCATCTTGATTGAAATTCGAAACTATTGACTATAGTCTATAACTCATTTTCTTAATGGACTTTCATCCGGAGCCTCCTCATGGGAGCTACGGTTTGTGTAAACCTCTAAACACGGCACATCAGTGTTTAAAAATTGCACAAGCCCTAGCTAGCACTGGGATCCGTAGTTCTATTTAAGTGATTAAATATGAAGCAGTGCCTTGCGGCGCTCCTCTTTTAAAGTAAAATCAATGGTAATTTTATAATTATGAAGAGAAATTGCCACTACCGCTCTCCACAATAACAAGATTGTCATCATCTATGCACTTGCATTAAAAAAGGGATTCCGCTCAAGACACTTGAAGCAGAGCTCCGCCTTATATAACACTATTTATTTAAAGCCCAAGTAGAACTCACGAGAGTCATGTTGGTATATGAAAGAAAAGTTTGAGCCATATTCTTAGTGAGATCGAATCATAGCCAATTGCGATTGAATTTTGGAAAGTTCAATCGCACCCACAAATCAATACATGTCCTTAACCCCTATTAAACGTGGTTAATATTCGCTACCTTAGTGTTTAACAAATTAACCTTGGTTCTTAGGGAAAAAATATTATAAAAGTATTGACCCCAAGGATTAAACGTTCTGAACTAGAGTTACATATTTTTAATAATTTTTTATATATATATAAAAATCAAGGTTAGATTGTTGAACACTAAGGGTCAACAAATATTAACCACATTTAATAAGGTTAACAAGGACACGTGTTGACCTGTGGCCTGTGGGTGCGATTGAACTCTCCCTGGGTTCAATCATGATTCGATCTCATCCAGAAATGACCAATCCTATCTCAAACATTTAGTTTAAGACCCACATTAGAATAGCACACGCACACGCACACAATAGATGATCATAGGCATTGATCATGGACAATTTTTCCTGAATTTAGTTGTTTTTTTTTTTAATTAAAAAAAATTAAATTTCTTTGTTCAGGCCTTCCGAGGAGTGCTTCCTACGCCATAATAATAGGCGTATTCATACCAGCTCTCATGGTCATCATTGGGCTTGGATGTTACGTATACGGCAGGATCAAGGGTCATGGTGGGCAGCACCATCCCAACGCGGAATCCTCATCTTCAACAATCTATCCACAAACCAACATTGTCATGATGGGCCTTGATGGGCCTACCATAGAATCCTACCCAAAGCTAGTTCTGGGTGAGAGCCGGCGCTTGCCTCAGCCCAACGACGGTACTTGCCCGATATGTCTTTCTGAGTATAGGCCCAAGGATACGTTGAAGTGTATACCCGAGTGTAAGCACTTCTTCCATGCTGATTGTATCGATGAATGGCTCCGGATTAACGCTACATGTCCGGTTTGCCGGAATTCTCCTCAACGATTATCTCCCATTAATGCACCCTAATCTCATTCCACGTTATAATTTATTTTGTGGTTTTCTTGCTAGTTGTAAACATAGAATACATTTTTTTTTTTTATAGAGACTGGTATACTAGTACGTATTTGAGTCATTGTGTTTGGTAACGACTACGAGTTTATTCCAAAGTATACTCCCACATGGACTAGATAATTCAATGTCACTTTAAATCCATCTCTTGATTGTATGTTTTATATTAATCTTGAATATACTTGCATTTGTTACCAAACGCCCCTTAATGTTGCATCAAGTAGTGTTTTTTGTTTTGGTTTCTCATCAAGTAATAGTTATTCTTATCCAAGGTATTCCAACTGATGCCCTCGTTTGTTCTAGTGGTAGGACGTATGTCCCTTTTGAGAGAGGACTTGGGTTCAAGCCTGGACAGTGTGCCAGTGCAGCATTTATATTAACCTAACACTTACTAACTTAGATAAATGATTTCCTCTACCTTAAATATATATATATATATATATATATATATATATATATATATATATATATATATATTTGAATGCAAAGGAATTATGGGGCAAAAATGATTTAAGAAATCATTTCTACAAATTGAGGGCCGAGAATCACTGGATCAGGACTGCTTAGGCCTAGAAGATCATGATGCCCCTCGGCGTGCTGAGATAGGGCTACACAATGGGCTGGGCGGGGCCAAGTCCGTTAAGGGACAGCCTGAGTCCTCTACATCAACACCGGTCCCAGCCATAAGCCAACAATATTGAGCCCAAACTCACCCAACCAAACTGTCTAGAGTTCAGGCTGAGCCCAACTTCGGTAAGCCAAAACTCATACTCGCATTTACATACTCTTTATCTTTTTTATAATAAAATATAGAGAATACTCTTGTTTCCATACTCTGACCCGAGATAATATAAAACTCTCACAAAACAATTTGTGAAAAAAAAAGTGGGGGAGAGTAGGAGTTCTTTTTTTTTTTTTTTAAATACTAGAGTATGCTTAGCTTTCCTCTAAAACAAATGATATTGTCCGGTCTTCACCCTCAACATATTAATATATATATTTTTTACATTTACTTTTTCTTTTTTATTCAGAAAATAACAATTAAAAAAAAATTGTTTAACATGTGAATTAGAAATTGAGAGAATTTACATTTAAATTTCCATGCTCATCAAACGTAGAACAAGCACAAATTGAATTTCTTAATAATTGAATATCATAAGAAATTTAATTTCATGAGCAATGTTCGTGAAACGAACACATCCTTATTGTACAAAAATAGAGGAGTGGACTTTTTTGAATTGTTAAATTATGGCTAGGCTAGCATCCTCTCTCTCTTATATTTATATCTATCTATCTATATTTAATATTATATGCTGATTGGTTCCACGTGACATCTCTCAACATTCTCAATTCTCTCTCCATGTGAATGCCACGTGTCTGCTAACATAGACATTCTTTTAATTGATCATCCACTTAATAAAAATTATTATTTTTTCTATATTAAATAATCATATCTCAATTTAATTAAAAATTAAATGGATTAATTAATTAAAATAATTGATCATCCACTTAATAAGAATTATTAATTAAAATAATACTTTTAAAATTAAATAATAAGACCTCTGTTTAATTAAATATTAAATCTATTAATTAAAATTAAATAATAATACCTCCATTAATTTTTGATTCTTTTAGGGTGAGCAAATATTTAGGACTTTTTGTGAAAATCAAAACTCACACTTCTATTTGTTTTATGAATTAATTGAAATTCTTAAGTTCTCAAAATTTAAATTAATTAGTTTTTTTATTATTTATTTCTGGGTCTCTATAATTTATCGTAAGTTAATTACTTAGTTTAATAAATTATTTGCATATATCTCTATACTTTTCCATGTTTAAATTATTACATAATAAAGTATCTTTTATAATGTTTTTTAATAAGTAGGTAGTGTTGTCGTAGCCGTTGGAGTGTTAGATACCACTTTCTTGGTAGAACAACAAACAATTTGGGTGACGTCCATAATCCAAGCGCTTGATATTTGCCAAGAATGGCCTCTATGGCTCCCCTCAAAATTCGACATATGGTCATTTAGACCATTACCTCATTTAAGAGATATGAGACAACAACAAAAAAATAAAAAAAGCTGATAGGTGTACCTGAGAAAACCATTTCCAAGGTTGGACTTCATTGGTCCATGCCCCCCTCATAAATACCCATCATAGTTGGTGAGTATTTAAGAGGGGGACAATGAGGTCCAGCCTTAGGTTTGGAAATGGTTTTCCCAAGTATATTAACTATTTTCCAGAAAAAAAAATCTGATCGGATATTTTTAGACCATTCAATTGAATATTAAAAAAATTAGAGGTTCTTTTGATGCCTAGGTAAGTTATAGCATATTTTAATAATTAAACCAAAGGTTAGTTGGCTGATCTTGGTTCAGACCAATTCGACTTGGGCCTGCATTAAAATATGAAAAAACTTATTAGACATGCAGGAAACATCCTTGAGATCCCCCCAAATCTTAAGTTTTCCTCAATATCTTCTCCTTGAAAAAAAAAAACCTAAATCAATTCAATTGTACTTTTTTTATATATTGTTGGTTGTTTGCCGCAAAAATTTGAGATAAGATCAAAATCAATTGCAATTGCATTCACGTAAAAAAATTACATGTGGCTGATGTTGATTGGACGAGAGAAAATGAGTGGAGAATTCAAATTTTGATTTTTTTAAAAAAAGTTTCCCCATTCAACATCAGACACATGCAATTGCACTGGCTTGAATGCAATTGCAATTGATCCTATCTCATGGTATTCCGAGATGGGCGACATAACAAATGAAAAGCATCAAGGCTGACCTGTTCTTTGAATCAGTCATCAGTTATTACGGCTATTGATTCAATTGGCTGCTTCTCATAGTTTTTAAAATAAAAAAGCAATCTATTAACTAAATATAAGGCAGACTTTTTCCTCCCCTCCTCATTTCGCCACATAGAATTACAATATTCTCATCTTATGACACGTGTCACACTAATCGTTTTATGAAGAGTTATCTCAAACGTATAGATTAGTATTAATAGATTAGTATTAATGACTCTTTCCTTTATCCTCAAACAACACAATTCTATGAAGAGTTATCTCAAACGTATAGATTAGTATTAATGAGGTCTCCGCCATCGTTTAATTTGAATCTCACTGGAAACGACACCCTTTCATTCCTGGACCAACCACACTGAAGCACCCATTTCAAACGGTTGGATCTCGACGATTTAAATATAACCACTTTTGTTAGGTGTAATAAAACCTTCCTTCCATTCTTTCTAAATTCATTCATGTCTCCACAAAAGCTCCCTCTCCGCCCATTCATCTACCCAACCTCCCAATTCACCCAATGAAATCACTCTCTCTCGCCCACAACATTCATCTCCCCAACCTAAAACCCCATTCACTCTCCATGAAATATAACCACTTTTGTTATGTATTTTTCGATTCTTGAAAATTTCTTTTAAAAAATTATGCATCAGAAGCTTGCTCTTGCAAAACAGATTAATTCCCTTCCTAGCCAAGTAGAAATCTGATATCAGGATATAAATTGAAGGTATGGACGTTGATTTAATTTACGGGATGAAGTTGAAGCAAGAAAGAGAGTTGATGTTGATGCAAGAGAGCGGGTTCTTTCATCCTCCTGTGAATTGGGATTTTAAAGTCTTCGGTTGAAGAAGCACCCTTTTTTGATGTTGAAGGTGTGTGGAAATTGTGTTGTGTTATTGTCACCAAGGGGAATGATTATTGCAGGGTCTACGGGAAGAATGGAGAATCGTCGATTTTGCTATTTCTGACCGTCCAGATTGATCTACTGTGTAAGGTCATTTTCTTAGGGAGATTTGTCACTGGACTGTTAGAGGTTTGGCTGTGCCTAATGCTACACTCCAGAAGATTTTCTTTGGTTCATTGTTAGTCGACCAGATTAGACTTCCCAAGTTTGATTTGGGATTGTTGCAGGTTTGTTTTGTCATTTCATTTACTTCTTTTTTATTTGGTTGATAGGATATTAATTGTGGATCATTTTATTTATAATTTTCTTGTCACTCAATTCTACCTGAATACGATTGTTCATGATAATTCTTTATTTCCGAGAGATTCCGAAGTTTCCATTGAATTGTTCAGTTTGCTTGCAATACTTGGAAACCTTTTAATAACTTCTCCACTGCCACACTGCACTTTGAGCCTTTCTCATTACAAGAGAAAATTATGATGTCCATTTGAGGTTATATATGCTTTCGTTTTATAAGATTTGTTTGATTTTTTATCTAATTTACTGTCCATTTTAGGTTCTAGATCAAGACGGATAAGGATTTTGATGACGACCATTAGGTTCTAAAAACAATGATTCCTCAATTTGAATAAGCCATCTTCTCGAGCTTCAATGACACTAACATGATGGGAATGGTGAAGAACAGGTTGACCAGTCCATGTTTAGCGTCAAATTCAATAGCTTCTCTGGCCTGATGACGTCCTAAACTTAAACTGCCACATTCCCTCTTTCTTTGAGTTCTCCTCCTCGGACAAATTTCTCTTTGTTTGTTTGGGTATGTACACCTTTTTTAAAACTACAGTTTATTTGATTGTTAGAAATAATATTTTTTTAGTTTTTTTCCCATCTTTATTGATACCCCACCTGTAATGGGATATGTTTTAAGCTTTAGGTGGATTCAACACTATACATGCATTAAGTTTTTCCCGTTCCATCCTGTGTTTCTTACCTCAAGAATTAAAATTGCAATACTTTATTAAGTTTGATATGACCTGCCATGTTTTTATCATTGTCATTGTTAAGTAATGTGTCCTCATCCCTAAAGATTGTCAACAAAGAAACAATTCCACCATCCTCCAATGAGGAAATGAATAAGCTCATTTCCAGGATTAGAGGAGTTAGTTTGGCAATGTATAGGCTCCAAAGGTGGCCACACCGTGCTCCTAGGGACTACCATGTTCTTTACCATGAAAATGTTTTGGTCGCATCGAGTACAAGGGATGGAGTATCTAGGTTACCAAGAAAACAACAAACTACAGTCACCTTGTGGAGAACTTCATTCCAATCTTCATCTTTAAATGATGCCCCATATTGTTCACCGTTTTTCGGGTATGTCTCATTGTTTAGGAAGATTTTACATATCACCCATACACCCCGCATCATGAAATGCCCAAAAGAATCAAGTTGAGAACGTATAAGAAAACCATACAATGGTAGAACAGTCGTCAAAAAAATTATCATTTGTAAATTCTAGAAAAAATGGTGTCGTGGGTATTGTGTTCATCTGGAACCACAAACTCGGTGCATGGCTGGAAGATATACAACCAATGTGTAGGTAATTTAAACCATAGGGAAGTTGATCGACAATCTAATACTAAAAGCCACACATCACCTCTGCCATGTTCAAGGATCCATCATTAAAGATTCATCAGTATCTTCGGCATCGTAATGGCACTTTAGTGCATTTGACACATTAAGACATGCAGATGCAAGGCGATTAGGTTGTACTCTATTGCAAATTTGAAGTTCAATTTCTTGTTCCAAATTTTTCCCCTGGCCAATGTAAGATTAAACTGAATCTCATAAAAACACTATTCTATGTCGAATAAAATATGACAGGATCTAGACCATGCAATATTAAATTAATCTAGTGAACATAAATTCAGGGATAAAATATTCGTACCTTTTAAGATCAATGAATAATGCCGAGGACAATATGAACGAGTTTATGAATCCAGAAACCTGCAAAATAAAATCAAGAACCTCCTTTTGGGAGTCTTCTCTTCTCCTCTCAAGTTTATCAATGGGGCTTGAAAAATAACGTGAGTGAGAAGAGGGACTTTCCCAAAACTTATAAGATAAAAACCCTCGTAACCACCCATCACGATCCAAGGGTCATGGGAAGCCACACCAAATCTAACGGTGAGTCATCCAACCGTTTCTCCTTAATTATCGAACATGTGAGAGTCCCATGTTTGACCACATCTTAGTGGGACCCACCAACTTAAACATTCTCTGATAGCAACCTTATCAATCCGGGATTTTGAATTAACCAAAACATGATTGCGTGGGCCACACCAAGAGTTGTAAAATATTAAAACTCTTACAATCTCCCACTTGGCCCAAGCAATCCCTTTAAAAGAATAATTAAAGAAAAAACTTCCCGGATTGAAACCTTTAAAAAATGTGAGTGGCCACTCTATTTTATTTTTTTTAAAAAAATAGTTGCCGAGAATTACATGTTCTTAAACTTTCACTCTAAAACAAGAGTACCACTAACAGTGATCATGGAAGCACATAGTATCTACTAGTTTTCATTACTATGATACAGGCCACTCCATGGTCAAACTGCTAGTAACACTAATATCTTCGAGAGGAACTTTATGATGACTATTATGGTGTGACATGGAAAATACACAACTTTATGTGATCAATATGCGTATATCCATAAGTGTCCACGCTACATGCATTTAAGCATATGCATGTCATTCTGATACCTTACGACATCCGTCATGTGAAATCCATCACCTTATATCCAGAATGAAGGCCTCAAACATGGTGCCCAACCATATTCAACCCAAGCGACTTGAGAGCTTTGTGCATGCTCTCGGGCTTAACTTGACATCAATGGCATCCGCCATGTGAATACCATCACTTGATGTCTATACTTTCGCACGTGCATTCAAAAACATAAGAACAACTAAAATGATGCATCAATTATTTCCAAAACCATAACATTTATAAATGAGAGTATATCAACATAATATATGAATCATAAAAAGGACTGGAATTAGATAATAAATAAATACTCCCACTAAACAAAGGAATCAAAAGACTCTAAAACTCCCATACGGGTTACATGCTCTTTGAAAACTCTAACTGAAAGACCCTTAGTCAATGGATCAGCAATCATGATTAAGGTAGAACAGTGAGGGATAATGATTAAACCAGCTCGAACTTTCTCTCGCACATATAGATATTTTATCTCTATATGTTTGTTCCTGCTTGTGACATGGTCGTTCTTAACATATTGAACGACGGCTGCATTATCACAATGAATTTTGATCGGTCGCTCAATGGAGTCCACTATTTTGAGCTCACTGATAAAGTTCTTTATCCAAATGGCCTGTTGTGCAGCCTCATAACAAGCAACATACTCTGCTTCCATGGTAGAAGATGCCACCAAGGATTGCTTGGCACTTCTCCATGAAACTGCACCTTGAGCTAACATGAAAACATATCCCGAAGTCGACTTCAAACTATCCTGACATCCAGCATAGTCAGAATCTGAATAACCAACAACTTCCAGCTCATCACATCTCCGGTAAACCAGCATGAAATCTTTAGTCCTTTGAAGGTACCGAAGTACTTTCTTAACTGCAGTCCAGTGAACAGCTCCAGGATTCTTCTGATATCTTCCCAACATCCCAACAATGAAACTCAGGTCAGGCCTGATGCAAATCATGGCATACATAAGACTCCCAACTGCGGAAGCATAATCAGTAGAATCAACTTGAAGTCTTTCAACTTCATTCTTGGGACATTGACGATTATTGAAGATGTCTCCCTTAACTACTGGAGCATCTCCGGGAGCACAATTCTGCATCTTGAATCTGGTTAACACTTTGTCAATGTAAGCCCTTTGTGATAAACCCAAACATCCTGAACTGCGATTTCTAGTGATCTTGATGCCTAAGACATAACTTGCCTCTCCCATATCCTTCATATCAAAATTCCGAGACAAGAATAGCTTGGTATCATGAAGCATATGAACATCATTACTTGCTAAAAGAATGTCATCGACATACAACACAAGAATGATAAACCTACTCCCACTCAACTTGAGGTATATGCATCGATCCATTGGATTTTCATGGAAACCTTGTTGAATAACAACTTTATCAAACTTCAGGTACCATTGCCTGGAGGCCTGTTTCAAACCATAAATCGACTTCTTCAGATTGCAAACAAGTTCTTCACTTCCAGGAGTAACAAAACCTTCCGGTTGATCCATGAAAATTACCTCTTCAAGTTCACCATTCAGAAATGCAGTTTTAACATCCATTTGGTGAAGTTCTAGATCGAAATGCGCTACTAGAGCCAAAATAATTCTGAGGGAATCTTTCTTCGAAACAGGCGAGAAGGTCTCAACATAGTCAATGCCTTCCTTCTGCTTAAAACCCTTGGCCACAAGCCTTGCCTTAAATCTTTCAATTTTACCTTCAGAATCCCTTTTGGTCTTGTAAATCCATTTACACCCAATGGTTGAGGAATTAGGAGGTAAAGATGTAAGATCCCAGACTGAATTCTTCTCCATTGACATCAATTCCTCTCTCATCGCATTCAACCATTCTCGAGAGTGCGGACTCTGCAGAGCATCTTGAAAACTGGAAGGATCTACAGAATCACTAATGTCACCTTCATTCAAATACACTTCATAATCAGAAGACATAGCTGATCTTCTATCCCGTGAAGATCTTCTCAGAGATACTGGTGCAGCAACAGTTGGAGCAACAACAGTTTGAGTTGGTGCAACAATATCAGCTGCTATTGTCGCACCCTGTTGTTCTTCTTGCACTGGCACTGCAACTGTACGAGTGACCTGAACAACCGGTGAAAGCGGTCTAGCTAGAAGTGGTAGTAGTGAAAATGAACTACCATCATCAAGTACTTCCTCAAAAACAACTTCTCTGTGAACTGAGCTTCCAATTTCACCATCTTCCAGAAATCTCGCATTATTGGTCTCCCCAAACTGAGATGGTCTAGAAGGACAGTAAAATCTAAAACCCTTCGATCTCTCCGGATATCCAATGAAGCGACAACTCACAGTTCTAGGATCAAGCTTCTGCAAGGTGGGATCATAAATTCTTGCTTCAGCATGACAACCCCAGATGCGAGAATGATGAAGACTAGGCTTTCTCCCAGTCCAGAGGAAAAAGGGGGTTTCAGGAGTTACCTTGTTGGGGACCCTGTTCAAAATATAAACAGCGGTCTTAAGGGCTTCACCCCAAAAGCTATCAGGTAAATCTGTGTGACTCATCATGCTGCGAACAGCATCCATATACGTTCGGTTCCTCCTCTCAGCTACACCATTCTGTTCCGGAGTCCCAGGAGTGGTGTACTGAGGCACAATACCGTGTTCACGAAGGAAACTGACAAATCCACCGTGGTTAACCCCATCAACATCAGCTTTCCCATAGTATTCACCTCCTCTATCAGAACGGACAGCTTTAATCGGCCTGTCCAACTGCTTCTCCACTTCAGCCTTGTATTGCTTGAACATCTCTAATGCTTCAGACTTATGATGAATTAGAAATACAAAGGCATAACGAGAGAAGTCATCGATAAAACTGATGAAGTATCGCTGACCACCTCGAGATGCTGTAGGGAGAGGTCCACATATATCAGTGTGTATTAGGTCCAAAAGACCAGTACTTCTAACTGCATCCAAATTCCGACTCTTAGTCATTTTTCCCTTAATACAGTCTATACAAGTCTCGAAGTCAGAAAAGTCAAGGGGTTCCAGAACTTCAGACTTAACTAAAGACTCTAAACGCTTCTTTGATATATGACCCAATCTACGATGCCACAACATAGAAGAATTTCCCTTTTGTCTAACACGTTTAGAACCGGTAACTGGAGTAGAAGAATCAACTGTCATGCATAGTAAGGATGATGCAAAACTAGAATCCAAAACCAACTGATAAAGACCATCAATCAAAATACCATTTCCAATAGTCTGCAAATTATGTCTAACAGATAGCACACTCCCCTCAAATAAAAACTGTAGCCAGATGTACCAAGTCTAGAAACTGAAATAATATTCCGTCTAAAAGACGGCACATAAAAAGTATCATCCAAAAGCAAAACATGACCAGAGTCTAAAATCAGTCTGCAAGTCCCAATAGCCTCTACTACTGCTGGTGAAGAATTCCCCATGAATAGAAGCTCCTCATCCTTGGCCTTACGTCTATGTACGAACCCCTGAAGAGAATGAGAAATGTGCACAGAGGCACCTGAATCAATCCACCAAGTGTTTGAAGGAACATCCACTAGGTTTGATTCAAAGCATACCAATGATAAATTAATACCTTTATTCTTCTTCTTGGCCCATTCCTTATACTTGAAGCAGTCTTTCTTCACATGCCCTTTCAACTTGCAGAAAAAACATTCTATCTCCTCTGGTTTGATGACAATCCCTCTGCCCTGAAACTGATCTGTCTTCCCTTTCCCTTTGAATTGATGACCCTGGTTCTGCCCTGAACTCTGCCCTGGAAAAAATCTCTGAGTATTTGGCTTCTTGAAAACTTTTGTCTTGAAGTTCTTCTTACTTCCAGAACGAATAGCCAAATTTGCAGATTCGGCCTTACCACGCTTAGTGCGTTCTTCCTCACTCACACAAACTGCTATCAGTTCGTTGAGGGTCCACTTTCTGTCCTGTGCACTGTAATTAACTTTGAATGCATCAAAGGAGTGAGGAAGAGAAGCCACAGCTAAATGGACCATGAGGTCATCCTCAATGGTCAAACCCAACTCTCGGAGAGAGATAACTAACTTCGAGATTTTGAGAAAATGTTCTCGAACGCTCCCAGCACCATCATACTTCATAGAAATCAACTGAGTCAGACTGCTGTACTGTCTGGATCTAACTGACCCCATAAATTGCTTCTTGATAGTCTCAAGAAGCTCTTTAGCTGTCTCAGCCGAAGGGATACCTCCTCTGATGGCTTCCTGAATAGAAGCCCTGATGATCATCATGGCCATCCGATTGGCCTTCTCCCATTTCGAAAACAAAGACCTATCTGAGTCCGAAGACTCAGCAATGGGAGCATCCGGCTTTTCCTCCAGGAGGACAAAGTCATAGTCTAGGCAGCCTAGAACAATGTCTAGCTGCATCTTCCAAGAACCATAGTTTGAGCCATTCAATGGCTCAATCCCAGTCAAATGCCTGTGTACAACAGATCCGTCCATAGCTGCAAATAATGATGTCTATATATGTTATGGTTTGTAATACAAATTGTCGCACAAATTATAAAACTTTATTTGGTTCTTGTAGTTGCTAATTTTAGTTCAAATTAATAATTCTAACCGGTCTAGGGGTTGAGCCGGATTAGTTAAAGTGGTTTAATATTTTTTTTAAAAATGATTTCTTCCACTTTACGGGACAGGTGGGCGCATCATCTAATCACACCTTTGGGCAAGAGATTTCGATATGCAATTCACCCCCCAAATGGCGATAATAGTCGCGCACAGAACTAACCTATCATGCTTTGGATTGATCAAGACACTTCCACACCTTTGGGCAAGAGGGTTATCCTTCTCTCACTTCCACATATAAGTTATTCTGTCCACTTATACTACAAGAAGTCCCTAGACACCTTTGGGCAAGACTAGTTATTCTATGTATTTAAGTGCCAACTTGCAGATTACAAGAGATCAAAATCTCCTATTCAAAGGATCATAACTTCTTTAGGACGGTCACCTTTGGGCAAGACAATCTAACCTAATTCAGTTATGCTCATTCGAATATCTGCCTTACTGGTCATTCCTAAACCCCTTTAGGAATGACCCAAACCTTAAAAATGCACCAAAACAGTCATTTATAGTGCTCAGAAGTCCAAAAGGACCCAAAAAATGAAACCAGAACACTCAAAAACCTCAAAAGAGGTAAGACACTTCCCTGGACGTGTCCTGGAAACGCATCACGCGCGCCAGACACGTCCCTGCGAGTGTCACGCGCGTCTCAGAAGCTGGGAGTGCGCGTCACGCGCGGGAGGGTGCGTCGCAAGCTGCATTGCGCGTCACGCGCATGCGCTTACGGTTTCCGGTCTGATTCGGTCCGGTCTGACCGGCTCAATTCGGTTAGACCGGTCCGGTTCAGGCGGACCGGTTTGGATATAAACGGGTCGGGTCAAAAATTCGGTTCGGGTCGCCCCATTAGAATTCGGGTTCGAAAATATGGGTCGGTCTGACCCATAGGGTTTCGGGTACGGGCCTGGATCCAAAATACGGTTCGGTTTTAAACCATTCAGATCCGGTTCGGGCTTGACCTGTAGGGTCGGACCGGGTCAACGGGTCGGTTTGACCCTCGTCACTCTCACCGGAAATTTTTTTTTTTTTTTTTTTATTGAAAACCAAAACTGCCGTAGCAGTTCAGTCCTTTAGTGGGGGCCTTACCGGCCACTATCTCGGCAGCCGCCGGTGCCAAAAGGTCGGCCATAGTTCGGCGACCAAAACCCGGCCGGCGGCAGAGTTTTCCGATGATCGACGGCGGCGGAATCACCGTCCAACCGGAAACGACCGAAAAAACCCTAAAATTAATTTTTTTATTTTATAACTCCCTTTAATCAATTAAAATATTCCGAATTCAACTAAAGGTATAACATTACCCCAAAAATTCCAGAAAAATTATTTATAATTAAAAAACAATAATTATAATAATTAATCCGAATTAATCCATCATTGTTAGATTAATTTAAAAGCATGGTTCGAGCCTGTGCTCTGATACCAATTGTAAGATTAAACTTAATCTCATACAAAAACACTATTCTATGTCGAATAATGTATGAGAAGATCTAGACCATGCAATATTAAATTAATCTAGTGAACATAAATTCAGGGATAAAATATTCGTACCTTTTAAGATCAATGCATAATGCCGAGGACAATATGAACGACCTTATGAATCCAGAAACCTGCAAAATAAAATCAAGAACCTCCTTTGGGAGTCTTCTCTTCTCCTCTCAAGTTTATCAATGGGGCTTGAAAATAACGTGAGTGAGAAGAGGGACTTTCCCAAAACTTATAAGATAAAAACCCTCGTAACCACCCATCACGATCCAAGGGTCATGGGAAGCCACACCAAATCTAACGGTGAGTCATCCAACCGTTTCTCCTTAATTATCGAACATGTGAGAGTCCCATGTTTGACCACATCTTAGTGGGACCCACCAACTTAAACATTCTCTGATAGCAACCTTATCAATCCGGGATTTTGAATTAACCAAAACATGATTGCGTGGGCCACACCAAGAGTTGTAAAATATTAAAACTCTTACATGAAAAATATCTCTAATTATCAAAAGAGAACAAGAAAAAAAAACTGTATGAAAAATATCTCCAAGCCCATAAAAATCAGCGGTGGTTAGTATGCTTTAGGTTTGTGTGACAATGGTTCTTATCTCTTACACATGATAATGGGTATCCCTGAAATTCCCCACAAAATCCTTGAAATGTGTATGGTTTTAATGTGTTTTGTCTCAAATTCTATCCTACATCTCCTTTTCTCTTGCGGGGATGGGTTAAATATAGGGATACCTTTGCCGTTGGGGCGGAAATTTTGAATTGGGATTTCGTCATTGTGCAATACTGTAGGAGTATTTTTATTGTTATGAGGCGCTCCACAATTTTATTTGTTTTTTTAAGAATACCTTTTAAATATGTTTTTCTTAAAAAGTTAATATTTCTAATATATCATTTCATTTCTTTACATTCATTTATTTTTCAGCCCGTGCATCGCACGGGGTTTACGCTAGTTTTTAATATGTCACGGTTATTTAGCATTTAAGAACCGAACTGTATGCCTGACTGGTTCTCGATTTTCCCGGTTCAATAAGCCGGTTTGTCTAATTATTAAAACATGAAGTCTAGTGAATCAGAAGAGAGTTAATGTTGATCAAATAAGGTGTAATCAAGCAGTCTAAAAATAGTTGGTTGAGCTAATTTTCTAAAAAGGATGTATGTGCCAAATTTCGACATCAAGACCGATCCCATCCACAACATTATTGAGCCCAAACTCGCCCAACAAAACTTTTTAGAGTTCAGACTGAGGCCCAAATTCGGTAACCAAAAGTCATACTCCTATTTCCATACTTTTACCCCCCTCTTTTTTAATAATCCTTACCTGTTTTTTATAATAAAGAAAAAATTGAATACTTAGCATACTCTCACCATTTTTAGATAATAAAACTCACACAAAATAATTCATTTTAGAGTAGTGATTAGCGGACCCATGGGTCCGCTATTTATAATAAAGAAAAAATTGAATACTAAGCATACTCTCACCATTTTTAGATAATAAAACTCACACAAAATAATTTATTTTAGAGTAGTGATTCACGGATCCATGGGTCTGCTATTTAACTTACTCTCTGTCCCTTTTAACCCCCATTAAGCTTAATTAAATTAAAATTTTATTTTTTGTTTTTTTATTTTCTTAAAATAAGGTAGGATTGCTTAACCTTAGGGGTGAGTGAATCTTAATTACAGTTGGTGAGTGTTTAAAAATGGGGTGTGGACCAATGAGGCCCGACCATTCCGTTTCATTACATAATGGGAAAACCATGGGTATTAAGTATTTTCCTTTGATTTATGAGTCAGTCTATAAGTACTCCCAAATATACTCCCCAATCCTAACCATTTATAACCAACTATTATGGGTTAGGATTTGAGTTGACTTATTTTGTCTTTTCTAATGCCACATCTGCTCTAATTGTAACCGTTTAATAATTTAGATAAACGGTCAGGATTTGAGAGAATATTTGGGAGTAAACTTTGAGAGTATCCCTAAACTAATTCTTGTTTTATTATCAAAAGAGGAAGAGTGTGAAAACCGTTTAAAATATGAGAGTATACTTAACATTTTTCTAAAACAAATGACCTTTTGGGACCAACAAGTGAGCTGACACAAAATGTTTTGTTTTAAGGAAAATAGTCACCTCCTCCGTCGGTGACTTGGAGGGGCGTCTCGGTTCCCATTTTCTTGCCATGTGTCCCCCTTCTAACCCATTTAACTGTGGTTAAGATTCATCCACACTTGGGATTCACTCATCTACCCTTAATTTTTAGAAAAATAAAATAAAAAAAATTAACTAAAGGGTTAAAGAAAACTAACCTGAGTTACTGGAAGTTGAAAGGTTGGCCATGTGAGAGCGAGGAGGCATAATCCCCTCCTCGGCTGACGAGAGGACTATTGCTCTTGTTTAATATCAAAAGAGGGAAGAGTGTGGATTATTTTATGAATTGGGAAAGTATTGCTAATTTTCTTTTCATAACATCTTATAAATAAGGAACGTGTCCGTCTTGTGATTTGCATTGATGGTCCACGCGAGAAGGATCCCTTAAAAAGATTTACTCTCTCATTTGTCAAATGTTGTTTGTGCAAGTAGGGTGAGTAATCTTCATTCCACCCCCCCGGGACAGAACTTGTATTAATATATGATATTAACTATGAACAGGAGTTCCGGTTCAACACACAATGAGCAACCCAAATTTTTCCCGAAAGTTATAGTTTCTTAATTATGAACACAAAAGAAGGGTGTTTTTTAACATAACATTTTTTTTATAAATATCGATTCTCAAGGCAAAATTTGGGTTGCTCCGGTTGACTATTCAACCTGAGCTCCTATTGATAGTTATTCTCTTAATCTATGGAGAGTTTTATTCTTTCGAACTTGATCTCAAAAACATACATTTGCAATCCTAGCTCTTGTATATGCAAAGTCTAGATTGGTTGAACAGTTTTTGTTGATGGTTAATCTAAAAAACAATCACAAATCATAGCACAATTTAATTTTATCGTATCAAAAAAATAATTTCAATTAAATTAATATAATCTCATGAAAACATCCCATAATATGAGGTTTAAAATTGGGTTAAATTATTTTGCCGATTAATCCAAATCATTTCTAAATTTAATTATTAAATTAAATTAGATTAAGTGTTGCAGATTGTCTAAAATTAGATAGAGTCTCCCCTTAGCATATGTTATGCGGTTTCGAGTTGATGGATTAGCCCAATTAAGAACCGATCCAAAATTGATGATCCAGTCGGATTATCTCAGGATTCTAGTCAATTAAGATGGACCCAAAAGGGTCTATCCAATTACTCTAGACAAGAGACGATCCATTTGGATTGTTAAACAGATTGATCCAGAGGTCTATCTAAAAAGACGTTCTGGTTGTATCAATCTAATGGATCTGAACTGAATAGTCCGGTCCCAAGAGAGATCAATCATAGTATCAAGACAAAGTCTGATTTGACTGATCAAAGGAGACTTAGATGGATGTGAATCTTCGAAGTATGTCTCGGACCTAGGGCTGTAAACGGATGCGGATATTATTCGTATCCGATTTGTATCTGAATCCGTTTAGTCGGATAATTATCCGAATAGGTATCCGGTGGAGCAAATTCGGATAATAAAATTACTATTCGTTTATAATTGGATACGAATTCGGAAACTAGTATATCCGATCTGATAAATATCCGTCTGATTATATAATATATTTTAAATTTATAAAATTAATTTAACCTTTAAAATATACTTTTAAATAAAAATTTATATATTTTTACATTTTTTAAATATTAGTTTATATTTTTTTTAAAAATAATCGAATAATCTAGATACTATCCGAATTCAGATATTTAAATCAGAGTCGGATACAAATATCATATTTCACTATCCACCAGATATTTATCTGGATTCGGATACTCGAGTATATAATCGGATACGAATTCAAATATACCACTATCCGCTCCGTTTACAGCCCTACTCGGACCTAGGGCTGTCAATAGATCGGATCATGATCCGGATCCAATCCGATCCGATTAGCCGGACTTTGGACCCTATATGTGATCCGTCGGATCGGATCGGTGGAATCCGATTATAATCGGATCGGATCTGGATATAGGGTGATCCGATCCGATCCGATCCGATCCGATCCGATCCGATAATAATAATAAATTTTAATTATTTTAAATATATTATTTAGATTTTCTATGTATAAAATATTAATTTTTTAAAAAATTAACATTAATTAGTATTAATTAAGGTATTATTAGATTTTTTATTATTAAAATAGATTTTTTTTAAAAAAAAATAACCTTACTCGGATCGGATCGGATCGGATCAGATCGGATTCGGATCAGACGATATATAATCGGATTCGGATCGGTTACTTCATGATCCGACGGATCTCGGATCGGATTCGGATCAGTCGGATTCTTAATCGGATCGGATTCGGATCTAGGCATATCCGGTCCGAATCCGATCCGTTGACAGCCCTACTCGGACCCATCTATCTGTACTGCTGCAACAAGGGTATATAATTTCTACATTATGGTGTTATTCCGCCAGAGCTTCGGCCCTTCAAAATTGGTGTCTCACGTTAGCGCTCTGTAATCCTCTATATATAGAGGAGATGAGAACTTGTACTCATAATGAGAAAAAGTCTCAAGGCAACCCAAGAGACAAAACATTATGACCTTAAAGCTATACCATGATCATGAGTTATGGCATAATGGTTAAAAGAGAACACCCCATGTAAAACCAATGTTACCTAGTTCGTCGGTTCGTTTGGTTCAAATTCGGGTTCGTGGTTCGCAGTTTGCCATTTTAGAGTGAACCTGGTTCGTTAGGGGTAGGATGAGATAATTTGTTTTTCGGTTTGCTTAGGTTTTTTAGCTTGGTTCACTAGCTTGGTATGCTACTTAAGCATGTAAAACAAATATATATCTTTTGAGCATGTAAATAATATATTACAAATATTTATTTGAAAAATAATTTTAAAAAATGACTTTTTATGAACGGTTTGTTAACTCAAAGTATAAATTTGCAGAACTTAAAGAAAAATATCAATGAATTTGAATTAAAAAATTGACAAACGAAGATTGTTTTGAAATTGCTATGTGGTTCGCTCAATTTCATGAACCATGAACCAATTCGCGGTTCGCTATAGCATGTAGCGAACTTGGTAACCCTGTATTAGACAATGAAAAGGTTTCTAAAAACCAATTGATAAGCACTCAATGTTAACACCCAACGGATAAGCAAACCTCCATCATGGCCGTTGATTTCTAAGAGCAAATTGATCCAATGATCCAAATGGATTCAACGGACTAATATTCAAATACACTTAGACACATACTAGTATGTCTCTCATAGACACGTTCAATCAGAATTTAATAATAATAAAATCTTATTAATTTATTATTTTAAAATTAAATCAAATCCAATAGTTTTTAGAGAGATAAGATCACAACCAATTGAAATTGAATTCGATTACATATTTGTCTCAGCTGAGTTGGATGAGGAAAAAAAAAACGGGGAATTCAAATTTTAATTTTTTTCTCTCCCAATCCACATCTGACACATATGTGAATTCTCTTGAATTCAATTGCAATTGTCTGATATATTTATCTAATATTTTTTTTTGTTCTCATTTTTATCCCAAATAGGAGATATTCTTGTCCTAATCCTACCAACCACTACCAGCAGGGGATTTCAAGATCTTATACTTGCGCGCTGATCCCCAAAGTCCACCTTCCCCTTTTACACAGTATTAACTGTCTATAAGCCTTTGACTTAGATATCTCTAATAGTTTAATGAACTAATCTTATTGTTCATAGGGCTACCCCCCCCCCCCCCCCCATCACCATGATCCATCTGCTAGGAGATGGGTACCTTAGAGGTCGTCTCCTTCTTCTTCTTTTTCTTCTTCCTCATTTTCCCCGACATATCGGCAACAGAAAGTGATTGCTCAAGTTCTTCATGTCGCTATAACGACTCAATTATTCGATTTCCTTTCCGATTAGACGGCCGCCAACCCAAGAACTGCGGTTATCCGGGGTTCGATCTTAGTTGCAATAATGAGAGCACAACAGTTCTAAATTTACCATCTTCTGGAGAATTTTTGGTACGCGATATCAGTTACGATACGCAGGAAATACGAATCTACGATCCATATAATTGCCTTCCTAGGCGGTTTTTGCAGCTCAATTTTTCGGGTTCACCTTTCAATGGTGTTTACAATCAGAATTATACGTTCCTCAGCTGTCCTGTTGATCTTACAAGGGAACGGTTCACGCCTATCGTTTGCCTTAGTAATATCACTCACAATGTTCTAGCTACTTCTTCCATGAATTTTGCTAGACTGATGAGCAACATATGCAATTTGATTACTACTGTTTCAGTCCCACTTTCATGGCCTGCTCAGTCTGATCAGTATGGGTTTTCATCTGACCTCAGTGATGATCTTCTTCTACAATGGGATGTACCAAACTGCCGTGATTGCGAAGCGCAAGGCGGGCAATGTAGATTCGACAGTAACGCTAGTCTTAAAATCGGATGCTCCTATAATCTCCAACCAGGTAAATTTTCTTTCTTAATCTTTGTTTTGTTCATGTTTATACCACTACAGTAGAAATTCTATAATTTAATGTATCAACCAAGCCGACCCTATTAATTAAAATAAATTATTATTAATTAAATTATAAAAATGTTAATTAGATAGATAATATTAATAGTTGGTCTACAGACTATAACAGCTTCTTTTTAATCTGAAATTTTACAGAAGTTGTTCCGGGCTTACACAGCCCTACTAAGATGGGATTTTAACCCGAGGCCTGCCATCAAGTGTAGGGGATGCCCTTAAACAATACCAACTGTAAGGAATGCTAGCCCTACTCTCAGTCAACACTCTCACTCTCTACCAACCATCTGTCCATTTTTTTGGTGAGAGAGTGCTTTAATCATTGCAGAATGGACATGTGGATGGTGGAGGGTGAGAGTATGGATTGATTGAGAGTAGGGCTAGCACTCATCACTACTTCATCCATTGAACCTGTAAGAAGCTACTATGGGGGCCTTTCTTGATGAGGAGGAAATTACAGTATCCTCATAAATTTGTTTTTAAAAAAAGGAGAAAAACTTGTGCCTATCTTTCATTCACACACAAATCCTTGATACTAGGATGAACCATAAACTTGGATGTCTCAAGGTCGGTTCTTGAGCTCCCTTCAATATCGGTTGTATGGGGTGAGAGTATTCCCTATGTAGCATGTGAGACTAGTATGAGTCGTTAAGGCTCAGGATATCAATGTATATCAAAAAAAAAACTTGCATTGCTGGCAAATTAAAATATCTGATAGACTGAAACTCTTCCTCTCCCGTAGCACCTAACCAGTTATAATTAGTGGTTCCAGGTGTCATGTACTAAACAAGACTACGAGAGTGACTGAGCACTTGCTTTAAAAAGAAATTTTTTTAGGGTAAAGAAGGCAATATGTATAAGCATGGTTAAATACTTAAATTAGAGTTGACTAACTAAAGATGAAATAAGCTATATTGTGCTGAGGTGACTCTGATTTTGATTGCTTATAAGAGAATTGACTTTTTAGATACATATCTTATATGATTCCATTGTCAACCATAATGCCAATTGCCAAGCCATTATCCTCATTCTGAACGGCCTATATTTGGGTGGTATTATATATTATCATAAGTATACACTGTATAAACCCTTAAAAAAAACTTTTCAACTCCTTCATCTAAACCCTAAAAAAACTTTTCAACTTCTGTGTGTTAGTTACATGATAACATTTCACCCCCCCCCCCCAAAAAAAAAAAAATTCCTTCGATAAAACTCCTTTGTTTGTTATAATCAAGTCGTTGCACTTGCACCGACTCCTTAAAAGCCCAAACGCGATACTGAAGGCATTGTAAACTAGGGTTGAAATGGGTGGGTCGGGCCAGATTTGGGTTCAACTAAATCCAAAAGAAACCCAACTCAATAAATGATGGGGCCCTAAACCTATTCCGCCTTCGAAACCTGTTTAAAATTTAAGTTGATTAATATTATTTTAAGCAAATAATATTTGAAGTTAAACTCGATATTTATTTTATAAATGTAATAAATAAATGATTTTATTTATTTATTTATAGCTATTAATAATTAACTAGGTATGATGATCCATTTGGTTCAGTGAGCCCAATCCAAACCCGAATTATTCACAAGTTCAAAAAAAAAAAAAAAACATGATCCATGCGTCCAAAATTTTAACCCAAAACCTCAACTTTTTTTTGTTTCATTGGAGGCCACATGCACCTATGGGCTACACAATGAGGGACAGCCCTCCCCCTCCCATAAACCCTCCAACCCTGATGTAGGTGCGATTCGATCCCAAGTCTCTGGTATGACGTCAAGAGACTTAACCAACTATACTAGCTGGCACCTACAAACCTCAACTTGAACCTACCAAAAGTTGACCGAGCCTCCCTGGTTGTAACCCGTATCAAAACAAAGCTGTTGGCATGGATCAACATATGGGGCCGACCCTTGATTTCCTTTTTTTTTTGGGGAGAAATGCTAGCCTCACTCTCAGATTTCGAAAATCTCACGGGATAGTCACTACATCAATCTGTTACCTTGAGAAAGGATAAAAATAAATAAAATTCCTGGTTGAAGGGGTAGTAATACCACATGTTGCTACCACCTCGCGTCTGAGGGAAATATTTGCATGGCATCGTATTACCTCTGGTGCACGCACAAGGCTCCATGCATTGTGTGACATTTGGCACTACAAAAGAGAAGTCATTTCATTTTCTCCCCTGCTTTTTTACTTCTCCTCAGTTGATATCTCTCCCCCTTTTTATCACCTTTTTTTCCCTATGTGGCGCACAATGAATGGACGCCCAAGGCCGGGCCTGCACCAGAGGTATTTAGGGGTGGCAATGGATGGGCTTGACTTTTAGAAATTTTTGAATAAACCTGGCCCAAAGCCCGACACATTTACATAGGCTTTGAAGCCCGAACTTGGTCCGATTGCCATCCCTAGAGGTAATCCATTGCCAATTTGCATGATGAGACTTCTAGCACTCCCCTTTTTCTTTTTGTAATACTACTTATTTTCCTTATTATTATTATGAGATATCTTACATTATACGTGGAGTGAGTAAGCCAACATCACCCAGCTACCAATCTATTGCGAGTTGACGTCTGAGCATATTTCTATTTTAGACCGTCCAAGGCACTTGAGAAGCGGCCTCCAAATTTTGAAGATAATCTCCCTTGCTACTGGCATACCCGCTATAACATGCTCCATCGGGATTGTATGCTACATATGTTTTGTGGATAGGGATGCTCGTCGCCGTAGGACTCACAACCTCCAACCCACACCTGCCCTGGCTGAAGTATCGCTGCAACCAACCGATGTCGTGATAGGACTTGACGAGCCTACCATAGATTCCTACTCAAAGGTGATCCTTGGTGAGAGCCGGCGCCTTCCTGGGCCAAATGGCATCACTTGCCCCATATGTCTGTCGGAGTATTGCCCCAACGAGACACTAAGATGTATACCTGAGTGCAAGCACTGCTTCCATGCCGATTGCATTGACGAGTGGCTCCGGAAGAATGTTACCTGCCCCGTCTGTCGGAATTCTCCATTGCCTGCTCAGAATATGTGATCGGTCTTGTGCAATGTTTTTTCTCTTCAATTTTTTTGTTTTTTGTTTTCTTTTATTTGTCAGTTTTAAAGTTGTAAAATAAGTCTGTTGTTGTAACCTTATTGGTTGATTTTTTGACAGTATTATTTAGTGGGTTTTTGTTATTACATTCATTTATTAGAAATGGAATACAGCAATTATCATCAAAACTGGATAAATTAGAGTCCTATAATATTACTATATTTACATCAGAATCTTAAGACATTTGATCTAAAATCCGAAATCATACACAATACTATTCAGTTGATTATTAAAAACAAATAGCAGAGATCAATCTAACAACGATACCTAATGCAAACAGATTCCACAGCTATGCCTGATGGTGATCATACTCCATTCGTTTTCAAGCAATTAGGCAAAATGACATACTATAAGACTTCTAAATGTTTGTCTAAAGACTACAAACAAGCTATTATGGATACATGCTTCAATGTGGATTTCATTGAAGAAGGGAACAAGTTCCTCACCAATAAAGACTTGAGTCAGATGAGGCATACTGGAAGATCATTTCTTGGCAAGCAACTTCTTCGGAAGCATTTCTACAGGCGTAGTTTTGAGCAGGAAAAGCCTAGCAGCGCGCTCTTGCAAGGTACCGCCACATTTTAGTCCACTTGCTTGCAACTCAGCTTTTAATCTTTCCATACCAAGAACCTATCAACAAATAAAATCGATATTAGTAGCAGCAAGAGAAAGAAATGAGAAATGTTAAAGCAAATAAAAAAATTGCTCTCAAAATAGAGGCCTAGTATCAAAAAAGAAAGAAAAAACAATAAGTATTTGAGATAAGGCTAAGTTGATGACGACAACGGTAACGAGGACAGCCACAACAATTCATCCTGAGATGTTGCTTGCAATCTTAATCACATTTTAATCTTCCCTTCATTCCCCTTTGTAATAAGTTGTTATAGTCCTATATGAGTACAGAATTCAGCAAAACACAGATATAGATCTTAGTTCAAATATCACAATTTGATTTCGAAACAACGGTATCCTTTCTAGAGAAAATTTTACCTCTACCAGGGTCTGTTGGCTCAGTTTTCTGGAGATGCCTTGCAGAAGTTTCTTATGACATCTGAAGGATGAAAGAAGCTAAAGAACATTTCTCAGTAGGTTCTAGCAGTGGATGGGAAATCACAAAGACCCTTTAGGCTACTAAGGTCAGAGAAAATACATCTTCAAATGCCAATATAGAAAAACATTCCCCATTCTAACAGCAATTATCCTAAAGTGTTCAGGTCATGTTAATCTGTATTCTTCATTTTCATCTGTGCTCTGCTCCCTTTCTTTGAAATTTTTTCCTATTTGCACAAGTTAAGTTTGCATGGATCTCAGCCTTGGGAAAAAAAAAAGAGAAGAGAAGGGAAATTGTTATGGGGAGTTTGGATTGGATTTTATTAGCCAAAAATCAATTATGATAAAATAGATTTTGTAAAATAAATTGTCAAATAATTATTTTTTCAAATAACAGTGTTCGGGGAATACGAAGTTGAGTCTATCATCTTCGTATTCCCCAAACACTATTATTTGAAAAAGTGATTATTTGACAATTAATTTTACAAAATCAATTGTATCAGAATTGAGTTTTGGCTAATAAAATCCAATCCAAACGCCACCTTATACTGCATATCACTTCCTGAAAGATAAGAAAAAAATACAAGAGAAAATCTGCAGATGGACATTGGACCCTAGAAAACAAAAAGGAAAACAGATTTAAGGTAAAGATTATGCAAAGCTGGCCACTCTTCAACACATAAGAAATCTCCCACATTGCCTCTGACCTACAAGTTGGTGATGCTAATATGCTATTAGCCTCCCTAATGAGCCTAAAATATACATGCAACTTGTTCAACTCAAGGGATTCCCATTTGCTCGAATATGGAAAATATCTTGGGGCTCTCATTATTTGGGACCGTGTTAGTAAACAAGTGTTTCTGGAAACCAAGCTCCAAGGTGGAAGGCCAAAAGGCCCAAAACCCTGTCCAAAGCAGGCACAAGCACTTTTATCAGGGCTGGGTCATCTGCAATCCTCCAATATATGAGGATATATTTCTCATACCAAAAACATGAACAGACTGGTTGAATAGAACTCTAGAGGGAGTTTCTCTGGAATGGTTCTAACAATAGAAGAAACCAATGCCATTGTGGGTTGGGATAAGGTGTGCAGATTCAAGGAAGAAGGGGGGCTGGGAAACTATAGTTCTTTGGATGTCAACTTACCCTGTATGGACAGATTGGGCTGGTTAATACAACCTGTTACCTGTGGACCAAGATCATCAGACATCTCTTTCTCTCTCACAGAATTCTAGGCTGTCCTGGGCTTGGAAGAGGATCACGGAGTGTAGAACCCCAATTTTAAAGTGTGTCAAATGGGTAGTTGGGAATGGAAGGAACATGCTTTTTTGCTGGATCACTGGATCTAAAATTAACCCTTACTAAGCTGCTCCTGAGGGTAGGTTCAGCGACATTAATTAGGACCTCAAATTTGGAGTCTGCCTAAATGAAAATGGGCAATTGAACCTTGAAACGTTAAGAATTTCCTTCCCGAGTATGTAGTTGATGAGATCCAATGGACCCCTATTTCTCTTTCTTTCTAGTTCTGATCACAAGTGAGGGAGCCCCCAACCCCAGTGGCAATTATTCCATTGAATATGCCATGTGTCTTAGGGAGAGGTGACCAATTAGAGCCCCAAAATCTGAAGGTGACCTTTTTAACTGGTTATGGTGTACTAAATGCCCAAAAATAACTTGTTCTCTGTGGCTTTCCTGCAGAAATCGCCTCTCCACAAGGAGCAAAGAGCCTTCTAAAAAATTGCAGGATAATTGACCCGACCGAATGTGCTAAATTCAGAGGGGCAGATGAATCGGTGGCCCATATCATCAGATACTGCCCCCTTGCTGGCGTCTAGCGTCTTGTCCAACCACACATCCAAATTCCTCGATCTGAGAATAAGGAATCCCTGCTCGACTGGCTGGACTCTCTAAGCCAACATCAGCTGAAGAATGGAACATGGATTGAGGATATGGCAAAGATAGTTTTCTTCGGCAAATGGAGATAGGTCGGAACAACAAAACTTTTAAGAACTGCAGAACAACCCCTTCTGGTATTACTGAGAAAACAGGCAGTTAATAACTTTACTATCTTTAAACAAGCTACTGAAAGTTATACTATTGCAAGTAAGGCAAACAATATGGATCCCAGAAGCACTAGATGAGAATTCAATCGACACCCCAAGCATCCATGGGTAAAACTCAATTTTGATGGATCAGTATATAGAGGCAATAAAGCAGCAGCTGAGGGCAAGGTTTGGGACTACCAGAGCAAACTCATCGGTGGGTGTCCTGGAAACATAGTTTTAAAAATCGCTAGAGCGTTACATAATGGTTTGGCAAGGGCTGTGACAGTACGTTACGCAATACATTCTGGGAAAAAGATTGTTCTAGTAAAAATGACCATAAAATAGTCTTTCATATAAATAAAAATAAATAAATAACGATTGTTTTAGTATAAAGTATAAACAACTCGTTTATAACAACAACAACAACAACAAAAAAAAACTTGATAATGTTGTTTTTACTTTAAAAAAAAACCCAGACTATTTTTTATATTACAAAAACGTGTCATTTTTAATATAAATGACAATAAATGTTGTCGTTTGTACTTGGTAGTTTTAAAAAAATGAGTGTAACGGCCTTTACGTAACAGTTTCGGTGGAGTCCGTTACAAATGCCGAAACCGTTATTTTAAACATTGTACTACTATCCTAGGAAGAAAAAAAAATCACAGAGCTTGATGATGAGACAAAGGACCAACCGACCAACTAGCTCGCGACCTAGGTGTCAAGGAGTTACACATAAAAGGCGACTCCAAGACTGCTATTGATTCTGCTTAGAGTAGTCTTCAGCCCCTGCGGATAATTTGGGACCTTGATTCAAGACATCAAAACTTTGTGTTTAACCAGATTTGTTGGAGCCCAGACAACTCACATATACAGGTTCCCTCCGAGAATCAAGGAGAGACCATCTGAGAGGAGATCTTAGGCCGGTCGTGCATTAGAAAATGTTTGGCACCTGCCAATTTTTTCTTCAATGTACAAAAAAAGAACTTGTTCAACTCTACACATCTAGGTGACAAGCAAAATTCTTCCTTCAGAACAAGTTAATAATATCAAGAGAATCGCCCTCTGCAATCAGAGGATGATCACAAACTCCGCAACAGATGTGCATGTTTTTTCCTGAAGCACCAGTGTCCATTCAACGGTTCAACTCCAACACAACACAAAGGCGAGAATGGAGTGCTTCACTTGCCTAAAGACAGAGGCACAAGCCTTGGGGCACGAGGCGTGAACCTCACAAGCACCTCTTTTAGGGAATAAATAAGGTAACCTGTGTGTACATGAGAGAGAGAGAGAGAGAGAGAGAGAGAGAGAGAGAGATTATGATGGAAGAAACAAATGAAGATTTAAATTTTAAAGTTTCAAACTATAAAACCCATAAATTGGAATAAGAAATGTTTATCCACAATTATAGATTCCCACTTTCAATTTAAATACAAAAAAGAGGAGAAAATATTTTTTTTGACGAACAAAGAGTTTTTCATACATGAAAGCCTAGCCATTGCATGAATGAAAATGGAAAAGGATTTTGTGACAGAAAACTAGAAGTTTAGGAAAAAATAAAGGAGAGATTTTTTGAAAAGAAAGAAGGAAAATAACCTATCTTAGAGTCATGAGAGATATCAAGTGTAATACACGAATTTAAATCTATCCAATTCCCACAAAGTTTTCATGTCTCCTCCATCTTTGGGTATAGAAGCCCTAAAACCCTTTTTCCCTTGCTATTAGAAAATGGAAGAGGGTTTATTTTCCTTTTAAATGCTACTTTAAAAGTGTATGGCGCTTTGGGGTAGAGCGTGTGAGACTTTGGAGAAAAGTGATTTTTCGCTAAATATGGGGAAAGCTCCTGATGGTCACCTAGAGGGGTGAGAGGACCTCATGGGGTAGGTCTATGGAAAAGTACCATGGTTGTAGCCAAATTGCTAGATTCCCGCATTAGGTTTAAGGTGGGGTGTGGCACTGAGATCAAATTTTGGAGAGATATTTGGTGTGGTAATTAAATGTTGATGGATGATTTTGGGAACATTTTCAACATCACCCTCAATAAAGAGGCCATGGTAGTTGATTGCTATGAGCGGGTGGGAAGTGAGCTTGTCTGGTGTCCTAGATTGTGGAGAGCTTAAAATGATTGGAAAGTGGAGGATTTGCAATGTCTGCTGTCCAGACTGCATGCTTTTCGACCATGCCCCCAGATTTAAAGACGATAAGATTTGGTCAAGAAGTAACAATGGTCGGTTTTCAGTGAGATCACTCATTTAGTTCTTTGGCCCCGTTTTTCTGTCATCGTTTCTACATAAGATTGTATGGTACCCCCGTGTATCATCAAATGTATCTTTCTTCATGTGGTGTGCAACTTAAAATAAAATTCTTACAATTGATCATCTAAAGAGTAGAGGATGGAGTATCGCAAACCATTGCTATTTGTGCCTATTAAGAGTCATTAGATCACTTGCTCTTGCCTTGTCTAATTGTCTTTGAGATCTGGGTTTTTTCTTGTCTCAGTTAGGTGCAGATTGGGTCTTTCCTCTCTCCTACATTAGTTTCTAATCAGGTTGGCAATTGACGACACTAGTAGGAGCTAAGGTAATAATCTGGCCTAATTTGCCTTAAGCTATTTCATAGTCCATCTAGAAAGAATCATTGCATCTTTGATAATCCTTCCTCTGTCAATTCTCGGATCATAGAGCGGAGTCCTCAACTAATTGTGGTTTGGTGTGCGCACACACACATTGGGGTAGAGCTGAGTGATATACTAATATGAGTTTATTATGTGCTTTTGATTTATTTTTCTGTACTTAGTCTATCTTTAGCCTTTGTTAGTTTACATCTCTGTAAACCGCTTGTACTCATTTGATATATTTATATAATTGATACTTACCGATAAAAAAAAAATGTTACTTTTGTTAACAAAGTATGATTTATTATTAACATGTGGTTAGGAGAAAGAAAAGGACAATAAATGAAAACCAAAGAACAAAAGAGAAAACATCAATGGTGTATGTGTGGGACACACCTCTAACCTGAAGTGTTAAAGAAGATATTGTAATAGGCGTCAGGCATACACTCTTTTTTAACACCTTGATACATTGGGAACGCCTTGATACATGAGGCACAAACCTCAACTGCTTGTACAATTTTTTTATGAGCCTTGAGATGTTTTTTAAAAAACTTCTTGCCTTGCCTTTTAAAACACTGCCTCCGAAAAAAGAAAAAAAAACTGACCTATCCCTTCGTGTCCCCAAGAAATCACTCCTAAGTCAATTTGCCCAAGTTCCCCAAAGAACTACACTTTTTTTTCTTTTTTTATTGATAGGTAAGAATTTTGCAAGTTGGTTTACCCAAGTCTTATTCATTGGGTTTCAAACCCGAGTCTCTTGGTATTCCCCAAAGAACTACACTTTTTTTTCTTTTGTTATTGATAGGTAAGAATTTTGCAAGTTGGTTTACCCAAGCCTTATTCGTTGGGTTTCAAACTCGAGTCTCTTGGTATTCCCTAAAGAGCCAAAATTGGTTGGATATACCTTATTCCTGTTGAAAGTAAGACAACGCAACAATATGACCAAAACTGAAGCATTAATCTGCATGTTGTGAGCACTTGGTTGACAGAAGCTTTAAGAAGTTTAATTATGCAAGTTTACAAGGGCAAACGTTTGAAGTCCTGTCAAAACCTGCAGTTTTGCACTGCTTAATAGTTTCATTGGACTCTTGGAGATTTCAGTAGAAGTAAATTCCTCTTGATTCTGAAAAAAAAAATTCTCTTTAATAAATTTTTTTTCCATTTGTTTAGTTCTAAATTTTGTTTTTTTAGAACTGGCAATGCCTTTGGAGGTTTGGGGAGAAGATGGAGAGTTTGTGGTGAGAAGTCAATGTGGCTAAATATGAGAAAGAGTTTGAGTGGGATCCTAAAGAGGTTAAGAGTTCACATGGGATGGGTCTGTCGAAAGCTATTGTGAAAATCAGGGAGGAGTTCAATGATCTCATAATTTACATGGAGAGGAGATCAATTTTGGGATGAACTTTGGTGCAAAATTGTTATACTTTAAGAAAGATTTTAGGAATTTGTATGCCCCAGTAAACACTGTGAAATTGCCTATTCCTAAATTGAGGAGGGGACTATATGACTAGGAGTTGCCGAGTTGGAGGACTTCATTGGGTTATTGAGGCGTCTCTTTTTGCTAATACCCAATCCTAATATTTGTGCCAAGAGGTTTTGGACTATGGATTTTAAGGATTGATTCGCTGTGAGATCATTTTACTCGGCTTTGGAGAAAAGGCCTAGTTCTGTTGTTCCTTACAAGGTAATGAGGATTCATGGTATTCTATCTAAAGATTGCATTTTTTATGAAATTCTCACATTGGACTATTTAAATAGTACGGGCTGAAGACTTGCTAACAAATACGTGCATGGTCGAGGAAGAATTACTCGATCACTTGTTCATTCATTGTCTTCTAAATTAGTAGGATTGGGGGGCATTTCCTAACCAGTTTAAGGGTGTCTAGGACTTTCCCTTTTAACTTTCATCTCATTGTCTCCCGTTGGTTTTTGAGAAATGCAGGCAACGTCTAGGAAAGGATTTGGAAAGTTTTTAGGAGCCATTTGCTCAAGCGTGTGAGAAAAGAGATATAGGAGAGTGTTCGACAATTGTGTGGCCTCTGTAGGAATTTTTTTATGTAGATATTACCAAGATGTTTTTTGATTGATCCTCGATCAGTCTTGATGTGATGAGTCAGCTTCGTGTTTTTTCTTTAGAGCTTGAGTAGTGCATTTCATTCCTGTTTTTGCTTTCATATTTGGTCAATCTATCGGTGAATCTATTTTGTACTTTTATATTTTCTTCAATTATATTTATCTGCTTTTACCAATCGGGAAAAAAATGACAATGCCTCTTTTAAGTCCAAAACTGGTCAGAAAATAGGTGTTCTAGGGGTTAAGTTTTCAAATAAAGCAGCTTCGTAAAGAAAAACTGTTTTTTCATGAACTGATGGACAAAATGGAATTTCAGCATGAAGCACTAAAAAGTAAAAATAATGATATCACTAAATGCAACAACAATTATGATGCAAGGTCAATTCCGCAAGCAAATCATCACAGGTAAAATATAGAATAGTATGAGCATACCTCCATCTCGGCCGCTGAATTAAACTCGTCAAAATTCAGTGGCTTTTCCAAATCTGAAATTTTGGTGCTCAGAACCTCTACTTCACGGACTCTTGATATGGTCTCAAAAGAACCAATTGCTTCAACATCCATTGCTCCAAATTCAGAACCTTGGTCCACTCCCAAACTGGAAATGCTCGAGCTTACGGGTTCAAGACAAACCTTTTCTTCAGCATGAACAGATTCAGTTCCCGAAAATACAGCCGCCCCCAAACCAGAAATACTTGTGCTCTGAACACTCATTTCGGATTCAACAGAACTATTCGCTTCAGCATGAATTGCTGCACCTCCAGAACCTTCACCCAATTGAAAAACTTCCTGCTCAGTAATCCCTTTTTCTTCATCCAAATTGCTCTGAGAAGAGCCTCCACCTGAGGACTCCCCATCCGATTGCCCACCAGAAACAGAACCTGAACTTCCCTCCGCTTCCTTACTTTGTAGCGCATTATTTCCATCATCCAGAACAATAGATTTCTCATTATCCTCCTCGTTTTCGCTGCCATCCTCATCCTCATCATCGCTATCACTTACATCCACCTTTTTCTTTCCCATCCTAAGAAAATCAATCAAATAACAATACTTTTTTTTAGAAAATCAACCAAAAACTATTATTTTTTTTACATCAAGAAGTAGAGAGAAAAAAGAGATAGAAAGAAAACCCTAAAAATTACCATATCTTCAACCGCTTAGATGCGGAAGCCGACTGAGGCGATATCTTCCGCTTCGATTTCTGAAGAAGACCTAACGATTCCCTCACCGATGCATCGAGCTCTCCCATACACTTTTCCGAATCCTCTCTATACTTCGCGATATACTTCTCTGATTCTCCCGATCCCGATTTCTTCACCGCCTTGGCCTTCTTCTTAATGAAATCCTCTGCGATCTTCTCCAATTTCCGTTCCTCGGCCTCGGCTTTCCATTCCTCCAATTTCTTCTCCGCATTAACATGCCGAAGCCTTCGACCGCTCATGTCCCTGCACGCATCGAAATTGTTGGTCTTCTTCTGCCCGGCTTTCGTCGCAGCACCTCGAAGTAGAGATCCAAACCCTCCTTTCCCGCCAATAAGACGGAGAAGGAGATGAACCGTAGGAAATAAGCGACCTTCATTGGCTGTAATTAGGGTTTCCTCATTGATCTGTCGACCTTCGGCTAGCAATCGTTGGTGCTCGGTAGGGATTCTGGTTAGCTCGTAGAGATAATCCTTTATAGATTCACCAGAGACGGTTGGAGAAGTAAATCTTAGGGTTACAGATTTTCCGTCAAGGAGCTTGACGAAGAGATGAAAGAGAGCCATTGATGGAAAATTTCAATCCCTAGCAAATAATGACCAGAGGAAAGGAATATCAGATTTGGTTCCTCCGTCGCATATATATAGGCCGATTGAAAATGGGCCCCACTGGCCACGGCCCGACCCTTGCCACCCCATTACATATAGGCGGGGCTTAGCCCGATAGACTTAGGTCTAGTGGCCTGTTAGACTATGGTTCTAACCAGATTTGGGCCCGGTTCAATGAGGCCCCATTATTAAACTCCCCAAAATAGTTTTTTTTTAATTTTTCCGTCTTAGATGGACTGGCTTGAACCCGGCCCAATTAGGCCGATTAATAAGCGGGCTGAGCCGTTTATTAATCAAGCCCACCTAGGCTAGTTGAACTAATAAATTGACCCCTATATTAGCCCTAATGGCAGGCATTCCCTCCTATCAGCTAAAAAAGCAACACATATTTTAGCTTTAACATATTATAAAATGAAATAGGACTCCCAAATCCTAACCGTTTATAACCAACCACTAAATGCTAGGATTTGAGTTGACTTGTTTTATCTTTTCTAATGTCACATCAATTCTAATCCTAACCGTTCAACAAGTGAGATAAGCTGTTAGGATTTGGGAGTCTGTTTGGGAGTATCCCTAGACTAATTCTAATATAAATCCATAGCTAATTACAATAGCAACCCGCTAAGCAAGTTGCCATTCCTAGTTTTAATATTATGAGGTGCAAATACTCTCAATGGCATGACATTTGTCCAGATGCTCCAAGTCTTATCCCAATTATTTGGGAATTTTGAATTAGTATTGTATTGCTTGTTCACGTTTTTAGTTGCACTTCTGTTTCAGATATTGAGAGTTTGTTATTGGAGGGATGAGAGTGGGCAGAGGGAACCACACTTATAAGTTTTCAAATCTTGCTCCCAGTAGAAGAAAGACTTGGGACTGAAGCCATAAACTCTTAAGGGCTAAGGCTGATCTAGAAACAACATTTTTATCACTAAGTAATTTAAACGATTTAAAAAAAAAATATAATCAAAGTTCAAGAGTTTGATTGGGGTAAAACTATAAAAGTATATTTTCCATTAACTTTGTTAACTTGACCGATCTAACAGGGGATGACAATGTACTTTTAGAAAGAATGGAGGCTTAAGCAATTTTACCAAATCTCAGGAGAAGTAATCCTTAAAGTTGAAGGTTATAAATATTGATTACAAGATAGTAGAAAGAGACGTTCGGGTTAAGGGAGAGAGGAAACGCCGTGGAGTGAGGAGCGGATTATCGCTCTTTTCATTAAACTTCTACAATTCGGCTGTGCTTTTGGTGGGCCTTCGATTAAGGCTCCCCAGTCCCCACAGCCTAGCAATGCCGCCGACGTGTACAAAGCCGGAGCCGGTGAAATCGAAAAAAAGATTATTAGGTCAGAGGTCAACGGTGTGGTTTGTTGTGTCATTTTCTATCAATAATCTGCTGTTGATGCCTTTGGTGGGACTGGAGAGAGGGTTTGGCAACGTCATTCTACAAGGAAGAAGAAGGCAATCGGGGTATTATTGTCAATTCCATTCCTTATACGGTGTTTTTCTTACTTATGGTGGTGCAATCGAACTTAAAAAAAACAAGAGGAGGGGGTGTTTCGAATAGGGTTTCACTTTCTTCTTCCCCAAGGTTTTTCCTCCCTTCTCTTCCTCTCCCCCACGTCGCCTGTTACCGCCGTTAAGTTTCTCTTCTTCTTATTCTTCTTCTTCTTCTTCTTCCTATTTGTTGCTTTAATGAGCTTCGGAAGAATGAACGATCATTTTTTGTCATCTGTTAGGGTTTTTTTGTTGCTTTAATGATCTCTTTGATGTTTCTATGCAGATACTCTCTTTACATTTCTCAAGGTTTTGGACTGTTCCAGTTTTTCTTACATTTGCTTCCGCTTTTGATACTTTTGTTGATCTCGCGTGCTATAGCTGCATCTTTAGCTATTTCTAAAATTGACTGTCAAATGATGATTTAGGATTTAAATATGTTTTTTTTTGTTACTTTGGAAGTTTCATTATTTTGTTCCAAGTGCTTTTCTGTCTTTAATTTTATTTGCAGAAGGTTCTGTTTGTTGCTATTTTATGTAGATAATTGTAGGGTTTCAGAATTTGGTGTGGTCTTTTTGTTATTAGGTATTTAGATTTGAAATTCATTTACTTTTGATCTATATTCGCACGAGTAGACAGTGTTGTTGTTTTTCTTTTCATTTCGTTTTATTGACAAATGTTGTTGTTTGATTTGTTTCTTGATTTTGCTGTGATTTCTTGTTCTAATTCAGTTTCTGCTACTTATTTTTTTGCAGAAATCCGTTATGGCATACAGACGAAGCATCTCGACCAGAGGGACGACCCTTCTTAAGCAACGGTTCCACCCGTCCTGTAGCTACATGCTTCACGATGATGATAGTAAACATCAGCCTCCTGATGCAGATCCGTCTCGATCATCAATTAGTAATTTGCTTCGGCTGGGATCCTACAACAGTGTGAATGCCGGGTTTGGTGCTGTATTTCAAGAGAAAAGATGTCCATCATTCTCTTTCCCGCCCGGGCTTGGATCCTCTTTCTGTAGGTATATGTCGAGCACAATTGGAGAAGGTTCGGATAAGTTCGAGTACATTAGTGATGTTGCAGATGTTTTTACGGAGAAGACTATGGATGCGGTAGCCTCCCAAGCCCCTGCTGTGAGTGAAGTGGCAATTGCTGCTGCAGATTCTTACTACCCTGTTGCTGCCCTGCAATACTTAATTGATGGTATTCATTCTTTATCTGGATTAAATTGGTAAGGACATTTTCCATATTTATTTTCAGTTTTTCTCTTTTAACTAATTACTTGTTAAGAGGCTCTTTGAGGCTTTGAGCTATGTTCGTTAAGTTGATTACCTCCTGACATTAGTGTAAGTGATGGGTTAGTATACTCAAATAACAGACTAAATGTATTTATCACACTACAGTCAATTTTTCTTCTTTTGGTAAATCACTACATTCATATTGATGTGATCTTATATTAGTTTACTATATGATTTGAGAGTTCATCCTTTGTATTGATTGGTTGAGTTTATCATGATGGTATAATCGATTTGTTTCTGCCTCAATATTCCTGCTCATCCTTGGAATTGATTTCGTCATTCGGTCATTACGTCTATTCATGGATGAAGATTGGTTCTTGAGTTACTCATGGATTAAGGGTTATACCCAATGCTACCAAAACCAAATGGGGGGAAAAATTGTAAGGGGTAGGATTTGAGCCAAATCGGGGTTCAAATTGCAATATTGTGAGTCTCAAAGATTTTATTTAGAAGTTAAAAAAAATTCTGATATAAAATACCATCCTAAAAAAAATCTAAAGAACTAGATATGTGCAAATCAGCCATAATTCTCATTTGAAAAACAAACTTTCATCTTTTTTGCACCACAAATGTTAACCTCACGCCTACCGATAAAAAAAAATGTTAACATCTCATCTATCCCGATCATAATGAAAGCCCAATAACTATACATCACCAACTTAAACACCATCATGATATACTTTATTACAATAGTAATACCTTAAGATATGTTTATAATCTCACTGACCGGAACACGATGTTTCTCCTTGATATCAGCACTTACATGTGGCATTTTCTCACATATAATAGCAAAACAACCCAAACAAGTACTAGATTTCAAATTTCAAAAAGAGCAAATAAAATAGATGAATGCTTCAAACATGTAATAAAATAATTGAATGGCTCCACATGATGCAGTTCATCCTTTGGAAGATTCTGGATAAAATCTCGTGTTATTTGATGCCTTAATTGCGAGATTGAGGATTATAGGTATAGGGCTTTCTGAAGATAAGAAAACCAAAAATTTTCAAAACCCTCTTTGTCCAATATAAAACGAGAGCCAATTAACTAATTGGGGCTTTATTTTGTGATAACTAATATTAATCTTAAAACAAATTGCAAATGAGGGTTTCAGTTAACACATTTGTCATGAGATATGAATCCCATTCGATTTTTACGACACGATCAAGTCATTCAATTTATGATTTGAATCCTACTAATGAATTGGACGACTTATATATATGATTTGAGGCTTTTTGGCTGCAATCAATTTAAGTGTTAAAATTTTAAAATGCTGGTTCTACCTTCATGTATGATCCTTTTAACTTCTTTTGCATCTCCGAATTGTGTACGGAATACTGAATTTGATTTTATTAGGTGCCTACATTCGCCCCTTGTAATAATTTGAGTTATCAATATGTGAAAGATTTAGATTCTTATAGCCCAGGTGAGTTCTATAATCTTCCGTAAGGACCTCAACTAAAAACGGTGGCACATATGGTATATATTGTGAGGAATTAAAGATTGAGGTTAGCAGTAGACATAGGAACACAGAACATTGGAGACTGCATGTTAGGAAGAGATTCATCATTATAGAGGTTTGGAAGAAGAATTTCCTTATTAGTTTAAGGTTGACTACCACTCAAACCCTAAAGGATGTGCATGGGAAGAGATCCATCCACCCTAAAACGTTCTTCATGCTCTGCTACAAGCAATAATTAGCACCAATATTTGACTGAACAGTGCTGGTTTAAAAAAAAAAGAGAAAAGGACGGAGATATGAATACTTTCTCCATGTTGGGGAAATGCCTTTTTATTTCAATGTTAAGGTTTCTTCTACGAGTAAGATTATAATGCAGAGGTAACCATATAAATATACCCATGTAGAGTAGGAAAATGCGTGCATGTTTGTCATGAAACACATGGTTTTAATGGAAAACTACTAACCTTTGGATGTTTTATCTTATTTCCTGTTAATCTAATTCCTTAAACCATTTCTTCAAGTTAAAACATTCTCTTAGTTGAGTTAAACTCAGAAAGCACAACATTTTAGGTGGAACTCAAGGTTTTCAAATGTGGCTAGCTATGTTTTTCCAATATATATCTCTAAAAGGATGATGCATTTAAAGCACTGACTTGAATCCATAGTGCCATCATATTACTAAGGGTTATGTGATACTTCTCTTGCCTGAAGGTAAGACAGTGTCCTATTTTGGTTTGATTTCCTCTAATATTTAATATTTTCTTCCAGGTGGGCATCCATAGCTTTGACAACTATTTTGATTCGAGTGGCTACAGTTCCACTTCTAATAAATTCACTCAAATCTACTTCAAAGCTCACTGTAAGTTACATTAGTGTTCGTCCTTCCTTTGTGCTTATTTATGTGTGTCGTACACGTTAATAACTTGATTCACCTATCTCTAGTAATGAGTTATTGATTATAAATTGACAGATTAATGCTTTCAGGGATATAATTCACAATTTCAAAACATTTCCACATAAACATGGTTTTAGGTGCCTTCATAGTTTGTTGGACATGTAACTTTGATGTGTTTTATTATTCCATAGTCCACTTGCAATCATCTATGAGTAGATTTGCTATAAAGCTATAGGCCTATACCTGAGTGTCATGGACTTAACATGCCTCTCTTTTTATTATTATGCCATTGATCAACTTGGAGTCTTTATCAATAAATTTTCTGACAAAAAATCTTTTGTGAGTAAATTTTGTTATATAGTGGCATGTGGAGTTTCATGTTTCCAGTTCCAGCAAGTTGATCTACGAACAAAAAGGATTATAGATCTTAGAATTGGGGCTAGGTGGCTAAAGTGTAAATGTGGTTTCAGTGTGTTATGTGACTAATGCATTTCAATCAAACTAAAAATAAAATTTTATATGACTTTCATAAGACCAGCTATGTTATATGGAGCAGAATGTTTTGAGACCGAGAAGCGGCATATTGTTAAGATGATATTGAGATGGATGTGTGGAAAGACTAGGAAAAAAAAGACCAGAAATGAGCACAACGAGAGAATTTGGGAGTAACTTCAACATGTTATAAAATAAGAGTCAACCGAGATGGTTTGGACATTTTCACCAAAGATCAATGATTGCACCAATGAGGAGTGATAAAATAATTTTGTAGTAGCTTCAATAGGTGATAAAATAACCTGCTTATTCAATAGGTGATAAAATAACCTACTTATTTTAATTTTAGAAATTTTCATTTATTGTGGGTCTTGTTATTTCAGTTTTTTTTTTCTTTACCCTGGTTATTACGGTACAATCACTTGAAAATTTCGGAGGCATTCTAACTTTTTTTAATGATCGGTAAAGAGATATTACTAAATAAACTGGCAAGGACTTGCAAGTTGTAACAGATATTACTCTTTTGAATCAGCCATTTTCCAACCTCTCTGGCATTAAAATCAATCTCTCATCTAATGTTAGGGCAAAACATCAAAAATATTTGATCTTTTGTTCAGTATCCTCCCACCACCATTTCTTCTGACCTCTCTGGCAGTAAAATCAATCTCTCATCTAACGTTAGGGTAAAACATCAAAAATATTTGATCTTTTGTTCACTATCCTCCCACCACCATTTCTTTTGAACCTGAAGATTTCCTGCATACCATGGATTCCTAGGCGCGTCTCACATTAGCACCCTTATGTTTGGCATAAATGGATTCCTGCTGCTGCCCTGTTTCCATTCTATTTGCTAAATGTGCTTGACTATGTGACCATCTCCTTCATCTAGGCTTTAATACAATGTTGGATACTTTTTGTAACTTGGTACATCTCTTCAATGCCAGTTACAGTAATTAGTATTAAATGTTTTGCTTCCTTTTGGCTTTCATTAATTGTTGATTCTTCACTTGCTCATGATTATCGATTAAAAAAAAACGACTTGTTTTTTTGGCTCAATCTTGGTTCAAGTAGTGCTTTGGTTCCTTTGCCTGACATTTTAAGTTACTTCCCCCCCCCCCCCCCCTCTCTCTCTCTCTCTCTCTCTCTTCTTGTGAGATGTTTTATTCTTTTGTTTGATATTTTTACTGTTCATGGCTGTTGTTTGGTACTACTTTCATAATTGCTTTATGCATATTCTATCTGTCATGTGTTGAAAATTGGCATTTCATCTTTTGTATTCATGTTTATGTTATGCAGTTGATGAGGCCGCGTTTGGAGGAGATTAGACAGCAGATGCAAGATAGGGTACTAATGTCTGATTCTTTTTTGTATTATAGTGAACTGAAGGTTCCTCTCGTGTAAACCATTAACCACCCACCAACAACATGCTCAGTACATCTACCTCTATAAAAAAAAATGCTCGGTACATCTAGTGGACCCCCCCTCCTCTTGAGGCTCCTACCTGGGACATATCTTTGCTTTGACTTGATTAGATGACCGTACTTATCTATCAGATTCTGGATGAGTAAAAGATATGGCAAACAGTAAAGGAATAAGGTCCATAGATACCTTGACTTGGTATCTCTATGTTGTGTATTGGTACCACAGGTCCACAACCTGGTCCTCAGCCACCAAACTTGCAGAATTTTTACACAAATTGTCCTTTTGGTGTACTTCTGACACAATATGTAGGTGGGATCCATCAAATGATGGGTTCCAATCTGTTGCAAGGTCTCCATGTGCTGTTAGTAAACTGCACTTACAGTCAGCCGATGGCTACCTTGAATTTCCTCTTATAAATGTTGTATAATGTTAAATGGTTTTTAAAAACTGTTTTATCCAGGGCTTTCATATATTGTCTTTCTCAGGCTATGGATCCGGAGGCTATGGCTGAAGGTCAGAAACAAATGAAGGCGACATTCAAGGAGTAAGCAACTTTCTCATGTGCCTAATAGAGAGAACCTGCAGCAGTTATTTGGCAGTCTTTTTCATATCTCACTTGGCTTTCTAGTCTTGTATGGGGAGTCACAAGAATTCCTGTGGTGATACATTTCCCGCTGCACATTAAATATAGTTTTCTTAGTTTTATGTAAACCTTGTACAATTTTTTCATAGTGATAATTTAACGGAGGCATATACCTCTGTAAATGGCAAAATGGGCATGTGATGCATGTCTATAGGGCTGGGCACCTAGCATTCAGTGCATCCTACACAGTAGACTTTGTACACCCCAAAAGAACCTGCTTGAATTTTTGTAACTACCCTAGTACCAGTGTTACAAATCTCCCAAGAAATACCTAATTTCTTGCGATAAATACTGACAAAAACATTTAAAGTTTAAAACTCCGTTTTTATCGCGATATTTTTAAAATGTCGCGAGAAATACTAAATATTGTTGGTTTGAAGCATTTATAAATTGGTGATATTTATTAATTTTTTTTAATAATTTTAATTATTCTTTAAATCATTACCGAGATTTAGGCGAGAAAAAAACTTCGGATTTGAAAATCTCTTAAGAAAAACTTCGGCTGATAAAAACCTGAGTACAAGATTTGTAACACTGCCAAGTACAACCTTTTGAATTATTGTAATCATTCCTCGATTTGTTGGAAAACCTGGAGAATGGTCGCGAAAGAAAGATTAAAGGTAGCATCCATAGCATTATATAAATTGTTTTCCCTTGAAGATTATTTTGGCACTTTTTGATAGCAATCTAATTCTGAAAGTTGACAATATCCATCATGATTAGTTATTTACTATAAGAGCGTAGCTGTTGCAAGCTTAATCATGTTATAGCTCTTTTCTGTTTACTTTAGAGATCATGTTAAGTACTTGAGCCTGTATCCTATTTTCCCTTCCATTGCCTTTGTTTTCTCATGTATCTTAATTTTTCTGTTATGATTTGGTAACTGCAGGTACGGAGTCACTCCATTTACTCCATTGAAGGGACTCTTTATCCAAGGTCCTGTTTTTGTCAGCTTTTTCCTAGCCGTAAGAAACTTAACACTCACTTTCTGTAGCTTAACACTCACTTTAAGAAACTATTCATTTCACTGTAAGAAACTATTTACATGTACAAGTCAGTCACAAAGGATGCCCCCCGAGTTGCGGAAACGTTAGTTTCTTTTGCAGTATAAAAATTTCTCTGACATCTAAACATTTGGCTCTTTTTCTGATCTTTCTATTTGCAGATAAACAACATGGTAGAAAAAGTTCCATCTTTCAAGAGTGGTGGAGCATTCTGGTTTACTGATCTCACAACGACGGATACTTTGTATATCTTTCCAGTTCTGACGGCAGCGACATTCTTGATAACTGTGGAGGTAGGCACTTTTTTGTACTCCAAGTGTTTTAACCTGTATTTGATATTTTTCTCAAAAATCCATGACACAATTTTTATCAATTAGAGTCTATGCGTATGAATTGAGAGCACTGTTTTTTTTTATTGGTTTCCATTTCTGGAATTAGATTTGAAGTTTTTCCTGATTAAAAAAAATAGATTGAAATTTTGTCTCTGTATTTGGCACTCAGCCTTCTTCTGGTAGAACTCATGTTACATGACATTGATGGAGGTTATGGATTCCTCCAGATAGGATCACATTTTTTTTTCAGTCTAGATAGGATCACATTATGAACATTATGTTTTAGACATTAAGATCAGAATAGAAGCATCTTTATTCAGGTCCCAGCCTATTGAGTCATAAACGCATATACGCCAAACATCAATCGATCTAAGTCTGCATTTTTTTTTGGAAGGCGACCTAAGTCTGCATTATACTTCTACGTTTCATTCATCTCTTTCTGATACCTGGCTTGGTAAGAATTTCTTATACTCTTTGGGGTTTTGTCTAATCAAATGGGTGTTTGCTTAGAAATTTCCAATTGTTGTGTTTTTGAGAACCAGGGTCTGTATCACAGTCAAGTTTTCTGAAAAGATAATTTGAAAAAGGCTTGAATAACCAGTAACAGTGTGGATGATACTTTTATATCAATTTATAAGTCCAAGTCTCCATGCTTCTAAATTTTCCTTTTAGCGAGGAAAGAGAGGTAGAGATATTGCTTATTCATTACATAATATGGAATTGTCCAATGTGTGGCTAAATATTGATTGATAGACCAAGGTATTCTAATGAACAACTGTAGATGATTACCTTGGATGCATAATATATGTATTCATAATATACCTCTTCTCAAACTTGGGTCAAGTGACTTGGAGCAAAAAAATTTCCTCAGTAAACGTTCTCTATAGTTATTGCCTTGATAAAATATTTGTGTACCTGGATTTTGGAATGTGTTTCTGATGCAAACACATTTTAAAAGACGACTCCTAAAATCTAAGAAGAATAAAAAGGAAGGTGGAAGCTTGACTGTTTTTTTCTGTTAAAAAAAACAGCAATCTGTTTGGAAGTACCGTCGGATTAGACTGGTTTTTGGATCTGTGGAAATTTGTAGAATATATTTGTGGGAAATTTCAGATTGATCAGATCAGCAAAAGGCCATCATCAAGGACTGGACAGGTTGCTGGTTATGGTCAAAATAGTCTAAAAAGTATTAAATAGAAACTTTAGAAAATATTATGGTCCCTAGGTGGAATGTTCAAGAAATTTTATTACTTCTAGGTATTAAATTATTGTGTGGGAAAAGTAAGTTGGTTATATAGGACAGGTAAATATTTCAGTTTTCAATGTTGACTATAGTTAATGTTTGGGTCTTCTAGAACTTCTATTTTCAAAGTATATCATTATTATAGTGATTGTTAAGAAGTCCATATAAATGGTGTATGGGGTCATGACTCATTGGATGTATCATCATCAACAACAGAGTTCTTATCAGATTTTTCTTAGATCAAGTTTTTTCTCTAATCTTTTAGTTTCTTAACAACTTTTCCCTTGGTTTTCGTTTAAGAAACCCTGGCTCCGATAGTGATCAGTGTTATAAACTCATATTCAATCTGCAAATGGAGATTTTCCACTTAACTCCATTAGTTTCACCAAGCAATTGGAGTGGGAAAGCTGACAGTGCAGAATCTGGTTTGAGATTCTTCCTGCTATAAATGGAAAACAAGGACTGCTATCGAGTCACTGATTGTCAAAGAGTTATGTGGAATAGCCTAATGACAGTCTGTATTTTTAGGCTTGGTTAAATAATAAATTGGTGACTGAACTTCTTGAGATGTTTCAAACTTTCTTCTTTTCTCAGTTTTTTTTTCTCTTACTTTCATTGTGAAGTGATGCAGGATAGATGCATTGTCATCATACGCAATGCCTTATCCCATACAATCAATACCACTTAGTTGACTTGAATCAACACTTCTCAAGAGAAAATGGATTTAACACAATGTTTTCATAACCGGACCGGTCGTCGAATTGGCTGGGTGGCCGGTTCTTCCGGTCCTTACAAAAACGGCCGGTTTTTAATAAGGTCCGGTTTTGGGGGATTTGGGACCCTGTGAGGGGAGGGTTCCCGGTTTTTCCAGTTCGACTGGCCGGTCCGGTACTGATTTAACACCATCAAACATGTTTGACCCAAAATAGCTGAAAGTAAGACGTAAATAATGTGGAGCGCTATATTTTTATTATTATTTTTGCATCTGGTATATGCTTATTTTTCATTCTAAAGACACTCAACCTTATCCCCGTACGAAGAACCTAAAAACAGTTCAATTCTCTTTTAGTTATTGTTTATTTAATTCTATTGGTCGAAAACACCCCAATGGCAAAGGCCTATATGTAGATTTTTGAACCTATACAAAATTCATTATGTATTTCTTAAATAAATTGCCTTGAAAAGATTTAATATAAAAGTGAGATAAATAAACAGATACTAAAAGAAACTCTTCTAAATACTTAAATCTATTGAATTTTTAAAAAATCTTTTTTCCTTGATATCATGTGACTGTGTCAAATGATACGATATATTCTTCAGTCTTCATAGAAACATATTATTTAGTGGTCACTGTTCATTTGTACGCACCATTATATGGTACTCCATTTCGTATATGTGTCTGCACAAGCCCCTCTTGGTTGGAAAGAAATTACACTTGAATTCGAGTTTGGCAGTTTGTATTCTCCTGCTCCCACGAATTGCCCTTACTCTCTTTACAGTAAGAAGGTGATTGTTGTTGTGTTCTAGAAACTTGTATGAAGAACAATAGGGCTTGTTTATCCCCTTTCTTCACTGAACAATATGCATTAAGGAGGCAATGGGCAGGGACGAGCCCTAGGATATGTGAGTCCAAGATTGCCCTACCGGTTTAATTGATATATGTTTATTTGTTATAAAGCACATATTACTATAAATATAGCTGATCTAGGTCGAGATACAATGAGCCAAATTAAGGCACATTTAACTAATATTTTTCGGTGATCAGTATTCAGTACTCACAAATATATTAAGAGAAAAAGAGCATAATTGAAAGGGTAAAGGTTCACAAATAGTGAATCAAAAGACAAATTTAAGAAATGAGTAAGACAAAACAAAACAAAACTGTGACAACAAATGCAATCCCGAGAGACTACAAAGAACTGCCACATAGGGAGTAAAGATTAAATCCCTCAAGTTATCAAAGTCCACCCTGATGGAACACCATTTTTCAATGAGATGCCTAATCTTTTTCAGCCTAGCCTAGATGATATGATCTATGGACATAAATACAAGTATCATGTTTTGACACATGCATGGGTTGTCAGGCTTGACAACTTTCTATGGACACAGACACAAGTATCATGTTGACACAGGCACGGATATCCCCTTAAAATTTAGACACGTGAACACGAGAAGTATTAAAGAGGTACCTTTTAGTGTAATAAGATGTTGTTTATTGATGAGATTGCACTTATGATATCTTAACAAGATTATGTTGTGAAATTACATTTAGCCATTAACATATGTTTTTCTACTTGTTAAGAAGAAAAAAGCTTTCCTATCTTGAGTCAACCTAAATCGGGCATTGGCCAAATCTATGTTCTTTTCGTTTGGGTCCAGAATTTATTCTCAAGTCTATGTTCTTTTTGTTTGGGTCCAGAACTTGTATCTAGTTTCACTCAGTTTTGCTTGTGCTATTGTATTAACTGATCTCCATCCTTTTCTCAGTGCAATATGCAAGAGGGTCTGGAAGGAAATCCTGTTGCTGGCACCATGAAAACTTTTTCCAGGATCCTTGGTGTTCTTACAATTCCATTTACAATGAGTTTCCCTCAGGTATGCTTATCATTGAGCATAATATTTTGTGCATTTATTGGTAAAATATAAAGAATAAAAGTGTAAATGGTCGTACGCTAATTGGCTGGATGATGGCAATACCTTTTCAAATTAAAATTTGGGCCCCTAGTATTTTTCTTGTTTGTGATTTTATATCCTTCTCACTTCGTTAATAAATTTTTCGGTTTAATAAACAATTACCATCAGTATGCAATTTCAGGTCTTCCTTCTATATTTATGAGTTCCATATTTTGTATTCATTCTTGGGTCATCACGACCTCTGGAACAAAAAAAGTCCATTTTCTTCCAAAAATTCGCGAATTATTTGCGCATTTTCGTGTTCCAAATTATTCGCGAATTATTGGAATCTCAAATTATTCGTGAATTTTCCGAATTATTTTATCAAATTTGGTAAAAAAAATTACTTATTTTGTATATTTTTAATGAAAGTGTTCGGTATATTTTTTTATATTTATTATTTATTTTTCCCGAATTTTCATGAATTTTTCCGAACTTGACCCTTTCTGAATTATTCCCAAACCCCGACTTTGTGACTATGATCACGACCAAAGAAAAAGTGTGGTAGAAATTCTCTTTCATTGCTGTTTTTTTTTTTCATGGTTGTTTGAAGTTCTCTAAGAATGTGTTGTAAAGTGACTTTTTTAGTGAGGACCTGCCTACCAGAGAATTCAAATGAACGGGGTTTTTTTTCTCCCTCCAATAGATGCAAGAAGACCATAACTTCCCTTTGGAATTTTATCTCTGCAGGCGCTATTTTGTTATTGGATTACCTCCAACCTATTCTCGCTTGTGTATGGACTAGGTGAGTCCTGACACTCTGGAACTCATGGACTTTAAGAGTTGGTACTTCTTTGCTATCACTATCCATTAGCTAAGAATGTGAAGAGCTGTTTGTTTCAGTAAGATGCACAACACTGTTGTGGTGCAATGACAAGGATTTTACATGTCCACTGGAGAAGTCGAAAGAAAAATGCACTTCTGCTATTGCCGATTTTTTCTTTTACCTTCTAATCATCTGATTTTATATTTGATTCATGCAGTACTTAAACGCCCTGGGGTAAAGAAGTTCGTGGGCATTCCTGAAATACCTGTAGCACCGCCTACTACTGCACCACAACCTGCCTTCTCTCTGTTTTCAGCACTCAAACGACCCACTGGATTGATTCAGGAACCTTCTTCATTACCATCCGAGCCATCAAAACTTGCTGACCGAAGAGTGTCTTCCTCTTCAGTTATCAGTCAGAGGCTTAGAAGTCTCGAGAAACAAGTGAAGGGAAGAAAGAAAAGCAAGAAGAGGTAAGGATATGTCTTCAGTTCAAAATTTTTCATCTCAGTTAAAATTTATGGGTCGAGTAAAAATAAATATAACCCTACTTGAAGTTGGTGATCCAGATAGAATGGATTGGAGAGTATGGTCCAATGCTTGTGAATACAAGAATTGAAAGAGGGCTGAGATTTTATTTTGAAAACTTAGAGAAATTATGAGTTGTAATTTTGATACTTGAACGAGGGATTATTTATTTATTTTTTCCGTTTGTAGCAAGATTAAAAGCATTGTTGCAGAGAATAATTGTTTTGTTCACGAGGAGGTTTTATAGGGTGAAATGAGAACCCATGTTAGCGGTGCCAAATTGCAGAATTGTTTAGTCGGTTCACTCTGGTTCGAATTCGGGTTTGCAGTTCGCCACTTTAGAGTGAACCTGGTTCGCTACAAGTAGGATTAGATAATTCATTTCTCTGTTAGTTGAGGTTCTTTAATTTGGTTCTCTAGCCTGGTTAACATACTTGAGCATGTAAAATAAAGAGATTTTATAGAATATATATTAAGTTTGTAAAAGAATGTATTTTTATGAACAGTTTGCTAACCCAAAAGAAAGAAAAATCTGTCAAAGTGAAAGTATAAATTCCGCAAATTCAAAGAAAAATATTAACAAGTTCAGATAAAATTTTTTGGTCAACTAA